>OY992877.1:219669150-220211650 GCA_963921405.1 Cepaea hortensis
AAGATAGAAAGTGAAGACAAGACGACAGTGACAGTCATATGACGAATCATCTTACTAATCATGACGATCATTGATACTATCATAACATTCATTCATTAACATCATTTATCATTATCTAGATCACATTTATGATTCATCAGCCGCATGAAATATGAACATGTATTTATATCACATGCATGTTTCTAAAGTATTGATGCTCTACTAAACAGAAGCATCTGTTCTGTTGTCAAGTCGATAATTTTTGTGTCCGGAAGACAGCGGTGGAACATTCCAAGGGCCGTATTTTCCGACAAATTAGATGAATATATTTTTGAATTATTTTGATATTCACTATGTTAACCATGCATCTTTATTTTCAGTGAGAAAGTAAATAACTAACACATAACTACAAACCATTGTGTAAAACTACTGTGATATCAGTGTGAAATAACATAAAGCCACAAAATGGCATCATTAAATGATTGCATCCAGGCGGGCAAAGAACTAGGCCATACAGGAGAGAAATTAGAGAAGTGGGTAGATCAAAAATACAAGGAAGAAACAGAAAGAAAAGCTGCTCTAGAAAGAGACGAAAGAGCATTAGAAAGGCAACATCAAAAAGAGATGAAACAAGTAGAGGAAGCCACCAAACAAAAACAGCGAGATGTAGATCATGCCAACAAACAAGTAGAAGAAGCCACTAAAATAAAGATGAAAGAAATGGAGATAGATTCAAATATCCAGATAGCCTCTGGTAAACAAAAGAGCCAGGAAGAACAAAATAAGTTTAGTAAATATAAAGGCTTGATCAAACCATATAGCGCAGGCGATTCAATCTCAGCCTGGACTGAGAATATAGAGTTTCAACTTGACTCAGAAAATACCATTAGATGACTGGGCAATGATCTACATGAGAAATCTCAGTGGGGAGCCATTAAAGGTTATAGAATCAATACCTACAGAACTAAGGAGTAATTATCAGTACATCCACGATAGGATTATGCAGCATTTCCTTCTGGATGCCACTGGGTATCAGATTCAGTTTTCCCAAATAAAACCAAAGCTAACTGAAACCTTTCTAGATTACATCTCTAACGTGCAAAGTACATTTAATAAATGGATTAAGGCAGCGAAAGTGGGCAAAAACTTTGATAAATTACAAGATCTCATGGTAATGGATAAGGTGATATCCACAGTCCCTACCCCTTTTGCGAAGTTTCTCCAACAAGCAGATATAGAATCCATTGAGCAACTAGAAAAACGGGGGTCAGCATATTTTTCTTCTAATCGTGACATATTTAAGTCCACCACACATGATACAGAGATCACTGCTTTTGTTAAGAACGTACCTAGTAGATCTTATAATCAGAAAGAGTATCATAAGAAAGACAAACCTTACCAGAAGCCACCACAGTGTGGATATTGTAAATTATTTCATCCTAGCTACTCTATGTGCGACAAGAACCCGGCATATCCCTCACACTTAGAAACCGTAATAAAGAAGCAAGAAAGTAGACGAAATTCATTTAAACGTTCTGTTAAATGTTACTTTTGTTCCAGCTATGGCCATTATAGCGCCAAGTGCCTTGGTAGGCAACGAATGAAGGCAAATAATGCTGTGCTCATCGATACGTCATCTGACGATGATAGTGTAATTGACTCTGAACTTGAGAATGTATTACCAGAGAGTGAATGTGAAAGTGTGGCAGTAGTTACTGATATATTAGACTTTAAGAGATGTGACACATGTCACCAGTTTCATGCGGATGGGAAATTGAAATGTGGTCACGTTATACCATTTTCCAACGAAGATGCTAATGCAACTAGTGCCTCCAGAGGTAAACTGAAGTTCTACGATGCACTGGTCAATGATCAACCATGCCATTGTTTACTGGATAGCGGCAGCACTTTACTTGGTTTAAGAAAAGAGCTGGTTAGACCAGAAGATTTCACGGGTGAATTTGTCAAATGCCGTACTTTCTCTGGAACCATCGAGAAATACCCACTGGCGAAAGCGCATATTAATACCCCGTTCCTTTCCGGCACATTTACTTGTGCAATCCTGCAAGATCCCTGCACGGATCTGATTTTAGGCTGTTTAGCTTCATTGAAGCAATGTACTGACGACGACATATTAGCCTGGAAACAAACAAACATGGCTAATGCTGTAACAAGTTCAGATACTCAAACACACTATACTGACCTACAAAATGAGATGTTACAGCTGTTAACACCCAGCGGTGCCAATAACTACACTACTCGACAAGAATTTATCGAGGCACAACGCACCGATCAAACTATCGCACCTTATTTTAAATTGTTAGGTGAGCGAGCGAAAGTGACTAAAAATGCATCTTGGTATTTTAGAATACACAACGGAATTCTCATGCGTTATTACACAAATAATAACCATGAAATTCAGCAAACGGTGTTACCTGTAACATACCGACAAAATGTGCTAAAGATCGCACATGAGTCACCGTTTGCTGGACATTTGGCCTATGACAAAACCAGAGCAAGAATTTTGTCACACTTCTACTGGCCTAAATTCTGTACTGATATAAAATTTTTCTGTCGTTCATGTACTATTTGTCAACATCTTGTAAGAAAGGGAAAGCATGTGATGGCCGAAGTTCAACAGTCATTATTAGCATCTAGACCATTTGAGTGTGTAGCGGTCGATATTGTTGGACCCCTAAATCAGGTGTCGAGCAAAGAAAACCGATTCATACTTACTCTCGTGGATAAAATACATCACCTCCAAAGATGTGGCAAATGTATTTTTGCACTTATTTTGTCGTTTTGGCTTTCCACGAACTATTCTATCAGATCGTGGAACGCAGTTTATTTCGGCTGCTACGCAAGCCTTAACAAAATTGTTAGGGATACAACAGCATTTCTGTACCCCGTACCACCCAATGAGCAACGGGATCATAGAAAAAATTAACGAGGATCTCAAACACATGCTGGCGAAAGTAACAGCAGAAAACCCATCTGATTGGGACACACTATTGCCAGCAGTGCTATTTGCCCATCGAGAAATTCCGCACTCGAGTACGGGTTTTTCACCTTTTGAATTAGTGTATGGGGCGAACCCTCGTGGACCCCTAACAATTTACCATCAGCTAATCACTAGCTTACCAGAAAACCCAACATCAGTAACACCGTATGAGATGGTAACAGAGACACGCGATAGAATAATGAAAGCGTGTGTAATAGCCAAATCATCTTTGGAGAGGAAAGGACAGATGTATCGCGACTATGCAAATAAGGGTGCTAAAACAATACACCTTGAACCTAATCAGAAGGTTCTGCTTTTACTACCAGATAAACATAATTTGTTACTAACATCGTGGCAAGGGCCATTCAATGTTGAACGGAAAATATCAGATGTCGATTATGAAATATCGATAAAGGGAAAATTAAAGATATTTCATATCAACATGCTGAAACCATACTTCTCACGACAAGAACTACCGACAGACGAACAAGATGCACCCACACCAATTAATCGGATGACAGACGTACACAACACAACTACACTAGCTAGGGCGACGCAGGACAACGACATCGCAAACACACTTAGCCAGGTAACAGCACACACAGCTAGTACAAAAACAGTACTGAACGAGACAGATGACGACGAAATAGAATTACCAGTCCCTACAGTAGACACGACTGGGACCATCGAGAGCATACGGATAGAAACCAAACTTACAGACGAGCAACGACGACAGATTATAGAATTAGTGACGGAGTACAAAGACATTTTCTCCGACATCCCAGGAAAGACGACAGAATAGAGCACTCCATTATTCTGACTGATAACATCCCAATCAAGAGTCGACCTTATTCCATCCCACTAAATTATAGGGCTAATCTCGACAAAGAATTACTATCTCTTGAGTCGAGTGGAATAATTCAGAAATCTCAGTCAGAATATTCTTTCCCTATCGTCCTTGTCGCCAAAAAGGACTCAACAATTCGACTCTGCGTCGATTATCGGCGTTTAAATAGAGTGACCAAAATTGATGCTGAGCCAATCCCAGCATGCGAGGATTTGATCCTTGATATGTCTACATCTCGCATCTTTTCCAAACTCGACCTCACGAAAGGATATTGGCAGGTCCCGATGCACGAAAATTCAATTCCTTTAACAGCTTTTTCCACACCTTTAGGTTTCTATGAGTGGCGATTTCTTCCTTTTGGCCTTCGTAATGCTCCAGCCACTTTTGTCCGTCTAACTAGGGATCTTCTTCACGGGGTAACAAATACTTCTACATACATAGATGACATATGTATCCATACTGTAGACTGGACATCACACCTACAGAAACTATGACATGTCTTCGATAAGTTGCGATTATTCGGTCTTACAGTCAAACCCACTAAAGTAGAGTTGGGCATGGAAGAAATTGACTTCCTAGGCCATACCATCTGCAGGGGCCAACTCAGAACAGATGAAAAGATTGTGACCAAGATTCTCAATTTGACTATGCCAACGACCAAGAAACAGGTCCGAAGTCTACTTGGTCTTGTGAATTATTATAGTAAATTTATTCCCAATCTGGCGGAAATCACGAGTGTTTTTTCCAATATTTTGAAAGCTTCGGCAAAATTGGATATTCAAGATGCACGGTTAATTAGTGCCTTATCAAAATTGAAGTATTTATTCAGCGTTCCACCTATTTTGCGTTTGCCTAACCAAAATCTTACCTATTTTTTACGTACAGACGCAAGTGCTATTTCCATATCGGGAGTCCTAGGCCAGTTTTATGAAGGGAAGTTCCACCCAGCAATGTACGTAAGCCGTAAGATCAGCCCAGCTGAATCGAGATACTCAGCATCTGAATTGGAGGGCCTTAACTTAATCTATTGTGTTAGAAAACTTCATAGGTTTCTGGCAGGAACACAGTTTGTGATCCAGACCGACAATTCTCCGCTTTCTGTGATGCAGTCTGGCATTCCCCATAACAATAGGGTCTACAGATTCTGCAGAACTATGCCTTTACCATCCAGCATTTGAAGGGGAGTTTGAACTCTTTGGCAGACACTTTGAGTCGACCGTCAAACATTGAAATACCTGAGGTACAGGAAGAGATCGACCAGAGATCACCAGAAATAGTGACACTGTAATTGCTAATTAGATCAGTGCCGTATGTGGTGAAAAAGTTACACTGTAAGTGCGTTATCATCGCCAAGCGTGTAAACTGTGTAAGAGTAGCATTGCCATTATGAGTAAAACGAACAGACGCATAAGTAGTATGTCTACATCGCTAACACATATATAAGCCATATTTACATTGAAGTGTTAGATGTGAACCTACATAGACTAGTAGGGAACTATGTATATAAACACTATCCAGGGAGGAGAGCATATAAGACTTTGGCTAAATGAACTATGTTATGAAAATAGTCTACAAAGAACAGTGCTCCATCATCACACCCGAAAAGACAACAATAGTTTAGTGTAATTATATATAAAAGTAATTGTGATATGTATATAACATTGTTTTATAAACAGTACGCATAACTTCATTTTTTGTATTAATAATTGAATTGCAAAATGTTCAAGTGCATATATAACTTTATTTATGTCATTTGATAGTATAAGTCACCTACATTTAGTTAAGAACCCATTTAAGTTAACACCTATATTAGAAATGCAATTATTAGATATTACTTTACTTTATTACCGCGCAAACATAATCATTTATAAATTCATTTATTTAAAATTTCATTTCTAAACTAACCCAACCATTTAGGAATTAACATCATTTCATGTACCAATAACACTTGAAGGTAACTAACCCATTTTGCTTAAATGTAATTAATTAGTTAGATTATTTCCCTTAGGATAAATTTATAACAGCACACCAAATTACATCAGTTAGTTAAATTAGTTAGTATTACAGGAACGGTAACAAACCATCCTCACAAACTTGTATATTTTGTATAGGCAGGACCCCATTTGCATAGTCATGACACGTGCAAATGAACGGCACAGTCATTTGGCGTGAAGACTTGTACAATTCAGCGAATCATTTAGTGTAAATATGTAATGTTCATTTACTTGATATTATGAACCATATTTTAATGACGAATGAATGTTTTAACATAACGATGGTATGAAAGTGAACGAAAGATGTGTAAATGAGAGGAGAGAATGAAGACAATAGTAAACATTGAAAGAAAGAGAGAGAGAGAGAAAGAGAGGTAGCGGCAATTTTTTTTTGTTCACCGCTTAAAACGTCTTGTTGTGACTTGTCTGTGTCAATTTGTGTAACCAATCTGTTGTCAAGTTTTAAGTGTGTTACTGCCATACTTTAGTAGTATTAAATACATAAAATACTTTGAGCATCTTGAAACGGAATTGTGGTCATAAATAAGAATAACAGACATTTGTAGCCACAATAAACCGATTTACGGCGCTCGAAGGGATACACACATGTAGAATAGAAATGCATACACATGTTAGCAAACTAAGTACACTGTAGTTTATTAGAAAACACACAAACAAACAGGAAAACGAACACATAAAAGTTGCATACACCATTTGTTTCAAAGAACAGTAACTCAAATCAGGGGACACAATAACTTCTTAAAAACCTTAATGTAACATTGAAAATATTTCTTCACAAGCTGGAGCTAGAAGGTGAAGAGTAGAACTTAATGTATACGAGTTGGGGCTGATATTATTGGGAACATGAACATTCAATGCTCATGTGTTGTACTCATAACAGAGTCAACTTGTATTGGGTTGTCATTTTGGGCAATATGAGGACAGGTCAAAAGACATAAGTCAACGGACAGAAGTCAGAAGACATGGGTCATAAGACGGAAGTCAGGACATAAGTCATAAGACAACGGTTCCGGATCAAAACAATTCCCGAGAAGATCTATAGCCAGCTGTACTGATATGATGGGCTACTGAATTAGCCGAGTGAATTAATAGAACAGTGTGAATAAGGAAAGAAGAGAGTTTGTTCTATCCCCACAAGAGAGATTTACAACTTATAAGATCTTTGACAAAATTGGACAGCCAATTTTTAGTGACCATACAACGTGTTACAAGCAATGAGTTAAAAGGTTGTAACACTCCACGGAGAGGAGAGGAGCCTGTCAAAGTTCTAAATAAGAGTTTACAGAGTTAAGAATATAAGTAATAGAGCTAAGACAGAGACTATTAAAGGACACCAGACAGAAGAGACACAAGCGCTATAAATAGCTTCACAACGGGACACACTTGTGTCAACCAAGAGGGCATTGAGTGTAAGTGAGCGAAAGTTTCCTAAGACACTAGGAAACTCGCCTCGACGAGTAACCATGGAGTACAGGTTACTCTAGTTAACTGACCAGCGTGCTGGGACACCACGCACGCAAGACTCGCCAGCGCACGGAGGATCCAACGTCCGTGTTTGAACACGCAACTAGAAGCGTGGCTCAGACTGCGACTGAGACGGCTAGAGAGTAGACGTGTTCCTTATGAATACTATAAGTTTATAGACAATAGTGATTGTTAGGCTTTAGATTCCATTCAGTGATTAATAGTATCATTATCACCTCTTCATTGCATCTGTGTAACGTACTATGATGTTTATTGTCAATGAAGTATTCCGCTCGCGGAGCTTGTTTGTAATCAGCTCTAAATAAATTGTACCCTTTTGCAAATGACACGAGTTATTATTTCGTGTGGTGCAAAAGTAGGGGAGTCCTGAAATACCTGTCGCAAGTAAGTCGCTGACAGGCAGCTGTATGGATAAACTACTGGAACATGTACACCTGTATGGATAAACTACTGGAACATGTACAGCTGTATGGATAAACTACTGGAACATGTACAGCTGTATGGATAAACTACTAGAACATGTACAGCTGTATGGATAAACTACTGGAACATGTACAGCTGTGTGGATAAACTACTGGAACATGTACAGCTGTATAGATAAACCACTGGAACATGTACAGCTGTGTGGATAAACCACTAGAACATGTACAGCTGTATGGATAAACCACTAGACCATGTACAGCTGTATGGATAAACTACTGGAACATGTACAGCTGTGTGGATAAACTACTGGAACATGTACAGCTGTATGGATAAACTACTGGAACATGTACTGCTGTATGGATAAACTACTAGAACATGTACAGCTGTATGGATAAACTACTAGAACATGTACAGCTGTATGGATAAACTACTGGAACATGTACAGCTGTGTGGATAAACCACTAGAACATGTACAGCTGTGTGGATAAACCAGTAGAGCACAGCTAGTGACCTACCTGTTCATGCTGGGAGGGTGTGCCTAGGTGAATTGTTCTGGTTGTATCTGTTGTACCACATCTGTCGGTTGTCATAGCAACAAATAAAACAGCAACAACAAATTACAGTCTGTCAGAAAAGTGCCACACAATTACTTAATGTAGAACAAAATTACACAATTACAAAATATCACTAATAAAATTACACAGTGACACAATATGAATCATGAATACTTGAGAATATAATGTGGTTGTTTCCTTTTACCTTCCACATCCACATGGATGTTATCTCTGTGTTTGACAGCAAGATCTGACTGTCAGAACAATTAAATGCCCTGCTCTGCCCAGCTGCACAGCTGTCCACTTACCCTTGTGTATACTCAGTTCCCAGAGCTGTCCACTTATCCTTGCGTATACTCAGTCCCCAGAGCTGTCCCTTATCCTTGTGTATACTCAGTCACCAGAGCTGTCCACTGTCCACTTATCCTTATGTAAACTGTCCCCAGAGCTGTCCACTTATCCTTGTGTATACTCAGTCCCCAGAGCTGTCCACTTATCCCAGTGTATACTCAGTCCCCAGAACCGTCCACTTATCCTTGTGTATACTCAGTCCCCAGAGTTGTCCACTTATCCCAGTGGATACTCGGTTCACAGAGCTGTCCACTTATCCCGGTGGATATTCGGTTCCCAGAGCTACGTTTGCCACAGCATGGTGTATTTCTCATCCTCTACCAAGTGGAGATACAGTTGGGATTTCCTTTTCAACAAATTATGAGACCATTATGACATTGTTAAACCTCTGCTACTTTCAGGGGCCTGTCAGGATTCTCTTGTAGCCCAAGGATAGCTGACCTGCACACAGGTCCTACGAGCAGTCAGAGAAGCCTAGACATTCGACCCACTATCCCAGCATCCAGGGACAGTACAGCAGCTTCTCCTGACTGTACAAGGAATTCAGTCTACATGGCACAGTGACTTAGGCCTGCATGTCATCACCTCTAATCTACTTTATCCCTTACAGACGAAGGAAGAAACAGAACATGTGAATTTATCATGAGATCAAACAGAACAGGTGAATTTATCTAGAGAACAGACAGAACAGGTGGATTTATCATGAGAACAAACGTGTGAATTTAGCAACATAAAAAACAGAATATATGTGAATCACAGAAGTGGACAGCCAAATGTGAAGAAAGCCTATGGGGTGATCATGTGACCACACAGAGACTGCTATCATGAACATGCAGGGAATGTGTACAAGTGATAACTGTACAACAGACAGAATGACATAAACATGCAGGGAACGTGTACATTACAAGTAATAAGTGTACAACAGGTTATAACTATGGGAGCAGATAGGGAGCATGCCAGGTTGCCAGCCTGGTAGTCTGTGACTTCTGTCTGTGACTAGTAGTCTCTCCCTCCCTACAACATGACGCAATGACCTGTATCTATGGCAGCAGATAGCCAGCCTGGTAGTCTGTGACTTCTGTCTGTGACTAGTAGTCTCTCCCTCCCTACAACATGACACAATGACCTGTATCTATGGCAGCAGATTGCCAGCCTGGTAGTCTGTGACTTCTGTCTGTGACTAGTAGTCTCTCCCTACAACATGGCACAATGACCTGTATCTATGGCAGCAGATAGCCAGCCTGGTAGTCTGTGACTTCTGTCTGTGACTAGTAGTCTCTCCCTCCCTACAACATGACGCAATGACCTGTATCTATGGCAGCAGATAGCCAGCCTGGTGTTGTGTGACTTCTGTCTGTGACTAGTAGTCTCTCCCTCCATACAACATGATGCAATGACCTGTATCTATGGCAGCAGATTGCCAGCCTGGTAGTCTGTGACTTCTGTCTGTGACTAGTAGTCTCTCCCTCCCTACAACATGACACAATGACCTGTATCTATGGCAGCAGATAGCCAGCCTGGTAGTCTGTGACTTCTGTCTGTGACTAGTAGTCTCTCCCTCCCTACAACATGACGCAATGACCTGTATCTATGGCAGCAGATTGCCAGCCTGGTAGTCTGTGACTTCTGTCTGTGACTAGTAGTCTCTCCCTCCCTACAACATGATGCAATGACCTGTATCTATGGCAGCAGATTGCCAGCCTGGTAGTCTGTGACTTCTGTCTGTGACTAGTAGTCTCTACCTCCCTACAACATGACGCAATGACCTGTATCTATGGCAGCAGATAGCCAGCCTGGTGTTGTGTGACTTCTGTCTGTGACTAGTAGTCTCTCCCTCCCTACAACATGATGCAATGACCTGTATCTATGGCAGCAGATTGCCAGCCTGGTAGTCTGTGACTTCTGTCTGTGACTAGTAGTCTCTCCCTCCCTACAACATGATGCAATGACCTGTATCTATGGCAGCAGATAGCCAGCCTGGTGTTGTGTGACTTCTGTCTGTGACTAGTTGTGTCTCCCTCCCTACAACATGACGCAATGACCTGTATCTATGGCAGCAGATTGCCAGCCTGGTAGTCTGTGACTTCTGTCTGTGACTAGTAGTCTCTCCCTCCCTACAACATGACGCAATGACCTGTATCTATGGCAGCAGATAGCCAGCCTGGTGTTGTGTGACTTCTGTCTGTGACTAGTTGTGTCTCCCTCCCTACAACATGCCATAAGTACGAGGGTAAGTCACTAAGTAAGTCACAAATGGCTGTAGAAAAATAACTAAACATGATAACAACTTGAAATCAGTTTATTTTTGTACATACATTGTCCTTTATTTCTCAATTTCCACTAACATTGATGCACTTATTCTATCGTTTTATCAGTCCTCTCAAACTGGCTGCATAGAACTGCGTGCTCTGTTTTCTAAACCACGTTTTCACTTCACATTAAACTTCGACTTCACTCGTGAAATTTCTCCCGCTAAGGTGGCTTTTTGGTGGACTTAGCCACTAGCAATTTCCCATAAAGCGGTGCATAGCTGGGTAGAAAAAGTTACGAGGGGGAGTCAATAATGGGATGAGGTGTGGTTGGATGGGATGTGGTAGGATGGGCTGTGGTGGGATGGGCTGTGGTAGGATGGGCTGTGGTAGGATGGGCTGTTGTTGGATGAGGTGTAGTGGGATGAGGTGTGGTGGGAAGGGCTGTGGTGGGATGAGGTGTGGTGGGATGGGATGTGGTAGGAAGGGCTGTGGTGGGATGAGGTGTGGTGGGATGAGGTGTGGTGGGAAGGGCTGTGGTGGGATGAGGTGTGGTGGGATGAGGTGTGGTTGGATGGGATATTGTGGGATGGGCTGTGGTAGGATGGGCTGTGGTAGGATGGGCTGTGGTAAGATGGGCTGTGGTGGGATGAGGTGTGGTGGGATGGGATGTGATGGGAAAGGCTGTGGTGGGATGAGATATTGTGGGATGGGATATTGTGGGGTGGGATATTGTATGACAGGATGTGAAGGGATGGGATAGTGTGGGAATGGATATTGAGGGATAAGATGTGGTGGGATGGGATATTATGGGATGGGATATTGTGTGGTGAGATATTGTGGGATGGGATATTGTGGGATTGGATATGGTGGGATAGGATGGGATATTGTGAGATGGTATATTGTGGGATGGAATAAGGTGTGATGAGATGTAGTGGGATGGGATGTTGGATGAGCTATTGTGGGATGGGATGTGGTGGGATGAGCTATGCACCACTTTACAGGAAATCGCTAGCGGCTAAGTCCACTGAAAAGCCACCTTGGCGGGAGAAATTTCACGAGTGACGCCAAAGTTGAATGTGAAGTGAAAACGTGGTTTAGAAAACAGAGCACGCAGTTCTATGCAGGCAGTTTGGAAGGACTGATAAAACGATAGGATAAGTGTATCAATGTTGGTGGAAATTATGTTGAGAAATAAAGGGACAATGTATGTATAAAAATAAACTGGTTTCAAGTTGTTATCATGGTTAGTTATTTTTCTACAGCCAGTTGTGACTTACTTATTAACTTACCCTCATACCTATATCTATGGTATGGCAGCAGATTGCCAGCCTGGTGTTCATGTGTGCACATTCTCTTCCAGACAAGGATGTGTTCACTGACTTCAGCTCTCAGGTCCACCCAACCTAAAACGGGCAGCAGAATCTATTCTGGGAAGTAGAGGTGACCCATCACCAACTGGGTCCCGTTCAGACTACAACTGTAGAACTATCACAACATGCCCAGCCATGTCTATTGGTATGACAAGGGACCCCACACTTCTGTATGTTTCAGGCATTAACAGTATGGACACACAACACATGAAACACCAGTGGAGGCATGAACAATTTGGTGGAATGGGCTGTGGTGGGATGGGATACTGTGGGGTGGAATGTAGTGGTATGGGATATTGTGAGATGGAATATTGTGGGATGGGATTTGGTGTGATGAATTGTAGTGTGGTGAGATGGGATTTGGTGTGATGGGATGTAGTGTGGTGGGATGGGATTTGGTGGGATCAGATGTAGTGTGGTTGGATGGGATTTGGTGGGATGGAATGGGATATTGTGGGATGGGATGTGGTGGGATTGGTTGTAGTGGGATGGGATGGGATATTGTGGGATGGGATATTGTGGGATGGGATAATGTGGTGGGATTAGATGTGGTGGGATGGGATGTGGTGGGCTAGGATGTGGTGTGGTGGGATGTGGTGTGGTGAGATGTGGTGTGGTGGGATGTGGTGTGGTGGGATGTGGTGTGGTGGGATGTAGTGGGATGGGATATGGTGGGATGAGATGTGGTGTGGTGTAATGGGATGGGATGTTGTGGGATGAGATGTGCTGGGATGGGATTGGTGGGATGAGATGTGGTCGGATGAGATGTGGTGAGATGAGATGTGGTGGGATGGGCAGTGGTGGGAAGGGCTGTGGTGGGATGAGGTGTGGTAAGATGGGATATTGTGGGATGGGATGTGGAATGAGATATTGTGGGATGGGATACTGTATGATGAGATGTGAAGGGAATGAACTGCTGTGGCATAGGATATGGTGGGATGACATACTGTGGGATAGGATGTGGTGGGATGAGATATTGTGGGATGGGATGTGGTGGGACAAGATATTGTTGGATGGGATGTGGTGGGATGAGATATTGTGGGATGGGATGTGGTGGGATGTGGTGGGATGGGCTATGGTGGGATATTGTGGGATGGAGTGTGGTGGGATGGGATATTATGAGATGGAATATTGTGGGATGGAGTGTGGTGGGATGGGATATTATGAGATTGGGTGTGGTGGGATGGAATATTGTGGGATGTAATATTGTGTGATTGGATGAGGTGGGATGGGATATTTGGGATGGAATATTGTGTGATCGGATGAGGTGGGATGGAATGTGGTGGGATGGAATATTGTGGGATGGGATGTGGTGAGATGGGATGGGATGTTATGGATGGAATGTGGTGTGATGTGATATTGTGGGATGGGATGTGGTGGGATTGAGACACACATTACCTGTACTGAGCTCCTGAATCAATGAGATAGATCTCCTCAGTTGTCACTGTACGGTTGGTTTCTGGGCTTGGTCTGTGGACATCAGTTCTATATGTTATATACATCATTCATCAAGTTCTATATACTATACAGTACACCAGTTTCTATACGCTATATACTACACCAGTTTCTATATGTTATATACTACACCAGTTTCTATATGCTATATACACATTAGTTTTTATATGCTATAATACAACATATATGATATATACTACAACAGTTTCTGTATGCTATACTCTACAACAGTTGCTATATGCTATACACTACAATAGTTTCTATATACTATATAATACACAAGTTTGTATATGCTATACTCTACAACAGTTTCTATATGCTATACACTACAACAGTTTCTATGTGCTATACTCTACAACAGTTGCTATATGCTATATACTACAATAGTTTCTATATGCTATACACTACAGCAGTTTCTACATGCTATGTACTACAAACGTTTCTATACACTAGACTCTACAACAGTTTCAATTTGCTATATACTAAAACAGTTTCATATGTTAATCTCTACAACAGTGTCTGTATGCTATATACTACATCTGATTCCTATATGCTATACATCCTCTTCTATATGCTATAGACTAGATGAGTGTATGAAGCTTGTCCAGGAGATGGTGTACACTTACTTGTAGTGGATGACTGCTCCATGTGAGCCAACACTGGAGATGGTGTCAAAGCTCAGAGAGATGAAGTCTTCCTGCTGGCTGAAACCAACAAACACAGCCGGACATTGCTGAACACTCCAGTGAGTGGACGGTCACAGACAAGGTCAACAGTAGCAGACATGGCCAACAGTAAAGACAAGGTCATACAAGTGGTCACCAGTATCAAATAAGGTCAACAAATGGTCAACAGTAACAGACATCATCAATAAATGGCCAACAGCAACAGACATCATCATACACATACCCCACATGTACATCATTACATTAGACAGGAACCAATTCAACAAACAATTCACAGCGACACAGCCAAGAGTGTTTGCCATACAAACACAAACAATTCACATTGACACAGCAGACTACAGCCAAGAGTGTTTGTCATACAAACACAAACAATTCACATTGACACAGCATACTCCAGGCAAGAATGTCTGCCAGACACACACATTCAATTCACACTGACATGGCAAACATAAACTGTGCTGATGGCCCTATAAATACTGCATGCTATCCTAGAACATGGTGGCTGCTAATGATCTCTGACAGCTGACTGTTACCCCCAACAAAGACAACACTTGCACCCAAGGCTACAGAACATATTCCAATGAAACAAGATATGACCAACCTAGATTTGCCTGTTCGTTCAGGAAACTGGTATAGATGAAATAAATATGTTACCTTCTGAAATGTTCTGCCTTCTCCGCAGCTGAGATTTCTGTGACCCTGCCTGTGTGAACCTGTGGGGGGAATAACATCATAGTTTCATCAACACAGACTCATGAGACTTGTAGAGGCAGCATATCTTTCACATACATCCTTGTCTCTCACTGTCAGGGCAAGGGCTACATCTATGTGAGCGTGAGTATATATCTGTCTCTCTTTGTGTGTCCCTGTGTGTGTGTGTGTTTCACACACTCTCTCTCTCTCTATCTCTCTCTCTGTGTCTGTGAGTGAGTGTGTTTCTGCCTGTGTTAAGTCCCTGTGTGGGAACAGTTTCCAGACATGACCAGCTGGTATACTCACAAGTGGAATGTCTCCAGAAAGACACAATTGTCATTCACAAAGTCACAATTGAATAGACACAAAGTCAAATATTAATATATGTTCTCTCCCTCTCTTTTTCTCTCTCTTTCTCATGCACGCACGCACGCATGCATACACACACACACTGATCTATCGCTCATAGACAACAGAACTTGTTGACACAAGTATCACACTCAGTGATCTATTGAAAGGAGAGATACAGCATGCAGGGCGATGCGCTACCTTCTTGATTTTCCAACCATTGAAGAGAAAATACAAGTTTGCAGAGCACGCGCCTACCTCAGAGTTAATGCAAACACACAACATCCACTGCATTGTGAAATTATGAGGGTGAAGGGCAGCAGGTTAAAAAGAGGACGGTCGTGGATGGGTCAAGCCGAAGACATTCTTCAACAGGTATGTTCACTTGAGGACTTGAGAACAGATTTCTGCACATCCTTTTCAGTTTGCATCCAACTAGATAGAAAATGCAGACAAGAAAATACGGCTGCTGTGGAGGCTGAAGTACAAGCTTTGATTTTTGAGAATTCGCTAGACGGTGATGCTGTCATCTACACAGATGGGTCGGTCGTCCGACATATGAGAAACTCATGGGTCTTTACGGCTCGGGCCGGAGGGAGAATTGTGAAGGAGGACTTTGGTGGTTTCACTGAAACCACAAGTAGCCTGACTATGGAAGTCATAGCAGTAAGTAAAGCAATAACATGGCTCGAGACACAGACATTCACTAGGGAATGTTTCCTTAGCGACTCAATAAACATGATCAAGAGGATAGAGGAGGGGTCGATCCGAAGAGAATGGTTGCTGCCTCTGGAGCGGTCTCGGCTGGCAAAGATTAGTTTCATCTTCGTGCCAGGGCATGCGGGAGTACAAGGAAATGAGCGGGCTGACAAGCTCACAGATGAGGCTACGGTGGAGGGCGGACACGCCATGGACCAGGCTGACATTCTGAATGCTCTACGAGAAGTAAGACTTTTGCGTGAACCAAGTGATGACTGTGAATCAAACAACTATGGCCAGACTGCGAGAACAGCAAATTAAAAGAGGGGTGGCCAAACAAGAACACTATGCAGGAAGCCAAAAAAGATTGATAAACCAACAACAGAACTTCACACAAGTATCACACTCAGTGATCTATCACTCATAGACAACAGAACTTGTTGACACAAGTATCACATTCACTGATCTATCACTCATAGACAACAGAACTTGACACAAGTATCACATTCACTGATCTATCGCTCATAGACAACAGAACTTGACACAAGTAT
The DNA here is from genome assembly GCA_963921405.1 of Cepaea hortensis. NCBI lineage: Eukaryota > Metazoa > Mollusca > Gastropoda > Stylommatophora > Helicidae > Cepaea > Cepaea hortensis. The sequence goes on from OY992877.1 coordinate 219,685,860, forward strand.
CACACTCAGTGATCTATCACTCATAGACAACAGAACTTGACACAAGTATCACATTCACTGATCTATCGCTCATAGACAACAGAACTTGACACAAGTATCACACTCAGTGATCTATCACTCATAGACAACAGAACTTGTTGACACAAGTATCACATTCACTGATCTATCACTCATAGACAACAGAACTTGACACAAGTATCACATTCACTGATCTATCACTCATAGACAACAGAACTTGTTGACACAAGTATCACACTCAGTGATCTATAACTCATAGACAACAGAACTTGACACAAGTATCACATTCACTGATCTATCTCTCATAGACAACAGAACTTGACACAAGTATCACATTCACTGATCTATCGCTCATAGACAACAGAACTTGACACAAGTATCACACTCAGTGATCGATCACTCATAGACAACAGAACTTGTTGACACAAGTATCACATTCAGTGATCTATCACTCATAGACAACAGAACTTCTCACAAGTATCACACTCAGTGATCTATCACTCATAGACAACAGAACTTGTTGACACAAGTATCACACTCAGTGATCTATAACTCATAGACAACAGAACTTGACACAAGTATCACATTCACTGATCTATCTCTCATAGACAACAGAACTTGACACAAGTATCAAATTCAGTCATCTACCAGTCATAGACAACATAACTTGTTGACACAAGTATCACATTCACTGATCTATCGCTCATAGACAACAGAACTTGACACAAGTATCACACTCAGTGATCTATCACTCATAGACAACAGAACTTGTTGACACAAGTATCACACTCAGTGATCTATCACTCATAGACAACAGAACTTGACACAAGTATCACATTCAGTGATCTACCAGTCATAGACAACAGAACTTGACACAAGTATCAAATTCAGTCATCTACCAGTCATAGACAACATAACTTGTTGACACAAGTATCACACTCAGTGATCTATCACTCATAGACAACAGAACTTGTTGACACAAGTATCACACTCAGTGATCTATCACTAATAGACAAGAGAACTTGACACAAGTATCACACTCAGTGATCTATCTCTCATAGACAACAGAACTTGACACAAGTATCACATTCAGTGATCTACCAGTCATAGACAACATGACACAAATGTCACTGTTGCACTGACTCAAGTATCATGAAATCACTTACTCTGTAATAATACCAATTAAAAGAACAAGGAAGTCACTCGAGGTCTGATAAAATCACATGCGCTACTTGAAGTATGTCATGCATTAAATAAATCAAAAGAAAAAATGTAAAGTTCTCCTAATTAAAACATAAAAATTCACAAATATCTCTTACCTCCTTTTCCAACCAAACAAAGAATTCACACAGAGCAACTGCATCCCTCACCTGGAGAGAAAGATTCACAAATAAATAAGTCTAGATACAGATAGAAACAGTCTTGACAAGACCACACCTGAAAACAATTCAATATGTCTTGTCTGAAACAATGCTCAAGTTGGACTCATCCAGATACCTGACCACAACACTCAGTTAACAGAGTGTCTTTCATTCATTCAGTAGCATGTCCTTTTACAGAACCTTGCTCCAATAATAACCTTCTGGAAAACTTCTCGATCACAAGCAAGATGTCCTGCATCCCATATACCCATCTGGAGATCATCCAACACATCCTGCACCCATCTTCTCTTTGGCCTTCCTCTTCCTCTCTTCCCAGGTATATACCCCTCCATTATTGTTCTCTCCAAACTCTCATGACGTTTCAAGTGACCAAAATATTTAAATTTTCTTTGTTTTATCATCTTTAATAGCCAACCCTCTTCAATATTTAGCTCTTGAAGTATGGATGCATTTGTTCTTTTCTTTACCCAAGATATTCTTAGAACTCGTCTATAACATTTATATTCAAAGGCGTTTATGCGCTGTTCAGCTTGTTTAGTAAGTGTCCAGGTCTCACAGGCGTATGTTGCAATGAGAAAGATGCATGCTCTTAAAAATCTAATTTTAGTAGTTCTGCCTGTCCCACTCCATAATTTATTCAGTTGTTTTAATCTTTGAAGAGCAATTGATAGCTGTTGTTTAATTTCTTTCATTGTGTCACCGTTGTTGGTAATCAATGACCCAAGATATTCAAAATTGTCCACCACCTCAAATTTTTCCTCATTACCATATATTTATTTCTCCATAGTAGTTTTATCTGTAATGCATTATCTTTGTGTTTGCTATGTTAAGATATAAGTTGTGATTTTTACTATTCAATTGGGTTGAGAGTGTCTATGGTCTACTCAAATAGATAACTAATAGAGCCTGTGAATGTCAGTGTTACACCCTTCCTGTGGCAACAAATGGATGTGAGTCATGGACCATGTTACACCCTTCTTGTGGAAAGCCACAGGAAGGGTGTAACATGGTCCATGACTCACATCTATTTGTTGCCCCAGGGTGTAACATGGTCCATGACTCACATCTATTTGTTGCCACAGGGTGTAACATGGTCCATGACACACATCTATTTGTTGACACAGGAAGGGTGTAACATGGTCCATGACTCACATCTATTTGTTGCCACAGGAAGGATGTAACATGGTCCATGACTCACATCTATTTGTTGCCAAAGGGTGTAACATAGTCCATGACCCACATCTATTTGTTGACACAGGAAGGGTGTAACATGGTCCATGACTCACATCTATTTGTTGCCACAGGAAGGGTGTAACATGGTCCATGACTCACATCTATTTGTTGCCACAGGGTGTAACATGGTCCATGACTCACATCTATTTGTTGCCACAGGGTGTAACATGGTCCATGACTCACATCTATTTGTTGCCACAGGAAGGGTGTAACATGGTCCATGACTCACATCTATTTGTTGACACAGGAAGGGTGTAACATGGTCCATGACTCACATCTATTTGTTGCCACAGGGTGTAACATGGTCCATGACCCACATCTATTTGTTGACACAGGAAGGGTGTAACATGGTCCATGACTCACATCTATTTGTTGCCACAGGAAGGGTATAACATGGTCCATGACTCACATCTATTTGTTGCCACAGGGTGTAACATGGTCCATGACTCACATCTATTTGTTGCCACAGGGTGTAACATTGTCCATGACCCACATCTATTTGTTGACACAGGAAGGGTGTAACATGGTCCATGACTCACATCTATTTGTTGCCACAGGAAGAGTGTAACATGGTCCATGACTCACATCCATTTGTTGCCACAGGAAGGGTGTAACATGGTCCATGACTCACATCTATTTGTTGCCACAGGAAGGGTGTAACATGGTCCATGACTCACATCTATTTGTTGCCACAGGAAGGGTGTAACATGGTCCATGACTCACATCTATTTGTTGCCACAGGAAGGGTGTAACATGGTCCATGACTCACATCCATTTGTTGCCACAGGAAGGGTGTAACATGGTCCATGACTCACATCTATTTGTTGCCACAGGAAGGGTGTAACATGGTCCATGACTCACATCTATTTGTTGCCACAGGAAGGGTGTAACATGGTCCATGACTCACATCCATTTGTTGCCACAGGAAGGGTGTAACATGGTCCATGACTCACATCTATTTGTTGCCACAGGAAGGGTGTAACATGGTCCATGACTCACATCTATTTGTTGCCACAGGAAGGGTTATGTCCGGTCTAGATGTGACTCACCTATGCCTCCTCCCTGCCACCTCGGCCATGCCAAGTCTAGTCTAGATGTGACTCACCTGTGCCTCCTCCCTGCCACCTCGGCCATGCTAAGTCTAGTCTAGATGTCACTCACCTGTGCCTCCTCCCTGCCATCTTGGCCATTCTAAGTCTAGTCTAGATGTGACTCACCTGTGCCCTCTCCCTGCCAGCTTGGCCATGCTTCGTCCGGTCTAGATATGACTCACCTGTGCCCTCTCCCTGCCACCTCGGCCATGCTTCGTCCAGTCTAGATGTGACTCACCTGTGCCTCCTCGGCCATGCTAAGTCTAGTCTAGATATGACTCACCTGTGTCCTCTCCCTGCCACCTCGGCCATGCTTCGTCTGGTCTAGATATGACTCACCTGTGTCCTCTCCCTGCCATCTTGGCCATGCTAAGTCCGGTCTAGATGTGACTCACCTGTGCCCTGTCTCTGCCACCTTGGCCATGCAATGTCCAGTCTAGATATGACTCACCTGTGCCCTCTCCATGCCAGCCAGTTCTGCTGCTGTCTTCACTGACTTCAACGCTGCCAGAGGTGATGGTGAAACCAGAGCTTTGTGCTGAAAATATCGGCAGTGAGAAACTTCATGAAATGTGACATGTGAAAGTTGATGAAATGTGACAAGTGAAAGTTAATGAAATGTTACAAGTGAAAGTTAATGTGATGTTATATGTAAAATGTTATATGACAAAGTTTGTGGCATATGATATGTGCAAGTTCATAAAATTATTTAGTGAAATAACACAAACAATATTCTGCAAGGTTCCAGCATACAATGAAACCACACTCAACCATCTAGCACACAAACTATAATTACTGCACTGGTACCACAGCTGTATCTTCTTCTCTTCCTCCATTTACCTTAGTGCTGTATCAAGTCCACAAATAGAAACATTCTCACAGACAAAATGGACCTCAAACATCTAAAGATCAGTTAACAAAATAACACCGCAGAGATCTCCTCAAACATCTACAGATCAGTTTACAACATAACAAAGCAGAGATCCCTTCAAAGATCTACAGATCAGTTTACAATACAGCATCGCAGAGATCCCATCAAATGTCTACAGTCAGTTTACAACATAACACCGCAGAGATCCCCTCAAACATCTACAGATAAGTTTACAACACCGCAGAGATCCCCTCAAACATCTACAGATTAGTTTACAACACCACAGAGATCCACTCAAACATCTACAGATCAGTTGTTAAGACAACACCACAGAGATCCCACCTCAAACATTTACAGATCAGTTTACAACACCACAGACATCCCCTCAAACATCTAGAGATCTGTTTTTAACACAACACCGTAGAGATCCCATCAAACATCTACAGAACAGTTTTCAACATAACACCGCAGAGATCCCCTCAAACATCTACAGATCAGTTCAGAACATAACACTGCCGAGATCCCCTCAAACATCTACAGATCAGTTTACAACACAGCAGAGATCCCCTCAAACATCTACAGATCAGTTTACAATACAGCATTGCAGAGATCCCCTCAAACGTCTACAGATCAGTTTACAATACAGCATTGCAGAGATCCCCTCAAACGTCTACAGATCAGTTTACAATACAGCATTGCAGAGATCCCCTCAAATGTCTACAGATCAGTTTACAACAAAACACCGCAGAGATCCCCTCAAACATCTACAGATCAGTTTACAACATAACACTGCAGAGATCCCCTCAAACATCTACAGATCAGTTTACAACATAACACCGCAGAGACCCCATCAAAGATCTACAGATCAATTTACAATACAAATTAGCAGAGATCCCATCAAATGTCTACAGATCAGTTTACATCATAACACTGCAGACATCCCCTCAAACATCTACAGATCTGTTTTTAAACAAAGCAGAGATCCCCTCAAACATTTACAGATCAGTTTACAACATAACACAGCAGAGATCCCCTCAAACATCTACAGATCAGTTTATAACATAACACTGCAGAGATCCCCTAAAACATTTACAGATCATTTTACAACATAACACCGCAGAGATCCCCTCAAACATCTACAGATCAGTTTACAACATAACACTGCAGAGATCCCCTCAAACATCTACAGATAAGTTTACAACACCGCAGAGATCCCCTCAAACATCTACAAATTAGTTTTTAATACAACAAAGTAGACATCCCCTCAAACATCTACAGATCAGTTTTCAACACAACACCCAAAACAAAAAAACTAGGATCAACAGAATGTAAGTCACCCAGAACAATCAGATTAATAAATCAAGTTATGAAACAATTCCATCACATTATAACAGAAAGGATAACAAACAAAATACGACCGGCAATCTCAGAAACTCAGTCTGGCTTTGTAGCAGATGCAGGAACAAGGGAAGCAACTCTGACTTTGACAATGATCATGGGAGGATGTATATGGATGGAAAAGGACCTATATTTGAAGTATGGACTATTGAAAAGCTTTTAGCGAGTACAACACAAATATCTGTTTAACATTCTGCATGAACTCAGTGTAGATGGGAAGGATCTCAAGGTAACAAGAACATATGTTGGGGGTCCGAATCTACCAACAGATGGAGGACTTAGCAGTTCACATCAATTAAAATAGGGGTCAGACAAAGATGTGTTTCACTACCTGATCTTGTCAACTTCTTTAGTGAGACAACAGACACAAACAGTACAACATTTACAGTGAGACAACAGTCACAAATAGTTCAACATTTACTGGGAGACAATAGTTACAAACAGTTCAACATTAACAGGGAGACAAAAGTCACAAACAGTTCAACATGTACAGGGAGACAATGTTGTTGTTGTTGTTTGTCCATCAAGAATGATGGTGACAATTCATTTCATCCAGTAGGGTTGAAAGTATGGAGCCATGAGTTCTAAGATGGCTGATAAGGCCTATTTTGGCTCAAAATGTTCTTTGACAATGTGGACAAAGAATGCTTGACATTTCTGGAGGAGGATTTCCTTCAGTGGTTTTTCTGTCCTGCCTTTTCTTCACAGCTCTTGCAGTCCTGGTCGCCTCACATATGACTGCACCCTTGCGTAATAATACACGCCACGAATTTCGGTCTCTGGCTGCAGTCTCCCAGGTGTCATGATGAATTCCAAAAGCATTCAGTGAGATTTTCAGAGTGTCTTTAAAGCGTTTCCTCTGGCCACCTTGGCAGCGTTTACCACAGCGCAACTCGCCATAAAAAATTTGTTTAGGGAGCTTGTGATCTGGCATGCGAGTTAAGTGACCAGTGATTCTTCATTAGTAGAGTGTGGATACTGGGCATGGGCGCTCTTTCTAGGACTCTAGTGTCTGGGATCTTGTCTTGCCATTTAATCTTCAGTAGCTTCCTAAGACAGATTGTGTGGAAGTGGTTTAATTTCATAGCATGTCGCTGATAAACAGTCCAGGTTTCACAAGCATATAGCAGTGTGGATAATACAACTGCTTTGTAGACTTTCAGCTTTGTTTGCAGGCTTATTCCATTTCTGTCCCATACATTCTTGTACAGTCTGCCAAAGGCCACACTGGACTTGGAGATTCTTGCATTCACTTCGTCATCAATTGTGGCAGCTTGTGACACAGTGCTACCAAGATAGGTGAATTTGTCCACAACACTTAGTCTATGACCATTCACTTTGATATTCGGCACAGTGTGATTATTCCCTGGAGCTGGCTGGTACATAACTACAGTCTTCTCCAAGTTGATATTGAGCCCAAAGTTGGCACAGGCATGTGAGAAAGCTGAAACATTGTGTTGCATGTCCGCCTCTGAGTTGGCATATAGAGCGCAATCATCAGTAAACAGGAGCTCTCTGACGGTGCCGCTGTTAATTTTGGTTTTAGCTTTCAGCCTTCTGAGATTGAATAACTTTCCATCCATGTTGTAGTTGAAGTCTATTCCAATGTCGTTGTTCTCCAAGGCATTCATCAGCGTGGCTGAAAACATGAGGCTGAACAGTGTTGGTACCAGGACACATCCTTGTTTCACTGCATTAGTGACAGGAAAGGGTTCAGACAGTTCACCATTTTCCTGTACTCTTGCCTGCATGCCATCATGAAATAGCCGCACTATTTGGACAAACTTTCGTGGACAGCCATATTTTGCCATAATCTTCCATAGTCCAGTCCTTCTCTGCTGACTGTATCAAAAGCCTTGGAAAGGTCAATGAAAGTGGAGAACATTTCGCAGTTCTGTTCCTGACATTCCTTTTGCAGCTGCCTTGCAGCGAAAATCATGTCAACAGTTCCACGTTCTTTTCTGAAGCCACATTGGAGACAATAGTCACAAACAGTTCAACATTCACAGGGAGACAACAGTCACAAACAGTTCAACATTTACAGGGAGACAACAGTCACAAACAGTTCAACATTTACAGGGAGGCAATAGCCACAAACAGTTCAACATTTACAGGGAGACAATAGTCACAAACAGTTCAACATTTACAGGGAGACAATAGTCACAAACAGTTCAACATTTACAGGGAGACAATAGTCACAAACAGTTCAACATTTACAGGGAGGCAATAGCCACAAACAGTTCAACATTTACAGGGAGGCAATAGCCACAAACAGTTCAACATTTACAGGGAGACAATAGTCACAAACAGTTCAACATTTACAGGGAGACAATAGTCACAAACAGTTCAACATTTACAGGGAGGCAATAGCCACAAACAGTTCAACATTTACAGGGAGACAATAGCCACAAACAGTTCAACATTTACAGGGAGACAATAGTCACAAACAGTTCAACATTTACAGGGAGACAATAGCCACAAACAGTTCAACATTTACAGGGAGACAACAGTCACAAACAGTTCAACATTTACAGGGAGACAACAGTCACAAACACCAAATATTTTTACATCTTCATACATCTTCCTACATTGTTTGTCATATATTCAGAAATCTCCCCACATTCTCTGTCATATCTTCAGACATTTCCCCACATTTTCTGTCATATCTTCAGACATCTCCCGGCAGTACTCCTTCCATGGTTTTAATATATCTGGCCTGTGTGTGGAAGTACTGCCATGTCTTGAGACATCTCCCGGCAGTACTCTTTCCGTGGTTCTAATATATCTGGCCTGTCTGTGGAAGTACTGCCATGTCTTGAGACATCTCCCGGCAGTACTCTTTCCGTGGTTCTAATATATCTGGCCTGTCTGTGGAAGTACTGCCATGTCTTGAGACATCTCCCGGCAGTACTCTTTCCGTGGTTCTAATATATCTAGCCTGTCTGTGGAAGTACTGCCGTGTCTTGAGACATCTCCCGGCAGTACTCTTTCCGTGGTTCTAATATATCTGGCCTGTCTGTGGAAGTACTGCCATGTCAATCACAGATTACAAGCGGTGATAACCTCAGTTCACCTGTTCATGTTCTCATTTCCTTGAATAAGTCTCCATCTGTTCAAAACTAAGCACGACTGAAAATAAAGCCACTAATTTGCACACTCTCATCTGATTTCCCACTTTGGAACTGCACTCTCACAATGTCATATACAGTAACTATATGTCTGTGTATATGTGTGCGTGCATATGTTACACATCTGAACCACATAGACAGACATTCTATGAACATGGACATATGAGGCAATTTGACGTGCTGCCAGTCACAACACAGTTACTGGACTTACTTTGGGAATCTGACTGTATGCAGCAAAACTGGAGCTTCCACTGATCTGGTTAAAGTTGATAAAACTATTTTGTAATCAACCAATGTCACTAATATGTAATCAACAAATATCATGATATTTAATGTGACCAATGCTAGCTGAGAATACATGTGACCAATGATGGTTGAGAATACATGTGGCCAATGACAGTTGATACTAAATGTGACCAATGGTAGCTGAGGATACATCTGACCAATGGTAGCTGAGAATACATGTGGCTAATGATAGCTGAGAATACATGTGGCCAATGATGGTTGAGAATACATGTGGCTTATGATATATGAAGGTACATTTAGTAGATGTTGATGAAGACACTGGAAGACTGGATACTTTGGACAGGTAGTCAGCTGAAAGTAGCAAACTTGTTTCTCTTACTTTAAGTAACCGGTATGTTTTATTTCCATGGTAACATGCTCACATGTGTTTTCTTCACTCATGTCTTGAAACCATGTTTTGCTGGTTCACTTATTTAGCAATATTCTGACTCTTTGTGAGCCACAAAAATAAATAAAGAAGAAGAAGAAGAAGAAGAAGAAGAAGAAGAAGAAGAAGAAGAAGAAGAAGAAGAAGAAGAAGAAGAAGAAGAAGAAGAAGAAGAAGAAGAAGAAGAAGAAGAAAGGGAGAGGAGGTCCAGTAAGAGAAAAAGAAGAAGTTCATGCATGAACAACATTGGTAGCATTAGGTGCTCTAAAGAATCTGAAGATAAACAATAAATGACATAAGATAATCTTGTCAACATGGCATAAATACACAACTGTACCCAAATCTTGGAGATACTGTAAACATGGCACAAATACATAACTGTACCCAAATCTTAGAGATGCTGTAAAAATGGCACAAATACATAACTGTACCCAAATCTTGGAGATACTGTCCTTCTCAGCTAAGGCGGACAGGAAGTGGTAAAATGTATCATACTGATGGAGCTGGACGCCTGTCAAATGTAACCGCAGTTTGTCTGTCAACTGTCCAAAATCCATGAACAAACTGGAAAAACCAACAGAAAATAGTTTAGTTTGAGATGTCTGGGCTGCTTCTACTCCAGACAACACTACGACAGACCTGGCACTCAAACATCACTTGTTTATGTCATCTGAACAAGATAATATTACCTGATGGGGGACGGAATGTATTACTCAATGGAGAGAGGAGACAAGTTATTATTATTTAATTATAGGAGGAAAAAACCAACCAAGAATATATTACTCAATGGAGAGAGGAGACAAGTTATTATTATTTAATTATAGGAGGAAAAAACCAACCAAGAATGTATTACTCAATGGAGAGAGGAGACAAGTTATTATTATTTAATTATAGGAGGAAAAAACCAACCAAGAATATATTCTAGAATGGGAAAAGATTACTTGATGATGGGTTAGGAAAATATGATGGCAAGATAGAAGATAATGTTGGCTGGATACAAGATAATGTTGGCTGGATGCAAGATAATGTTGCCTACTGTTGACTGGATACAAGGATGTTGATTACCTGAAAGGATAATGTTACAGCGATGTAAAACTTGACAGAATCTGTTGTGATGATGGGATAATGTTACAGTAATGTACAACTTACTTGACAGAATCTGTTGTCATGATGGGATAATGTTACAGTAATGTACAACTTACTCGACAGAATCTGTTGTGATGATGGGATAATGCTACAGTAATGTACAACTTGACAGAATCTGTTGTGATGATGGGATAATGTTACAGTAATGTACAACTTGACAGAATCTGTTGTCATGATGGGATAATGCTACAGTAATGTACAACTTACTTGACAGAATCTGTTGTCATGATGGGATAATGTTACAGTAATGTACAACTTGACAGAATCTGTTGTGATGATGGGATAATGCTACAGTAATGTACAACTTGACAGAATCTGTTGTCATGATGGGATAATGTTACAGTAATGAACAACTTACTTGACAGAATCTGTTGTCATGATGGGATAATGTTACAGTAATGTACAACTTGACAGAATCTGTTGTGATGATGGGATAATGTTACAGTAATGTACAACTTGACAGAATCTGTTGTCATGATGGGATAATGCTACAGTAATGTACAACTTACTTGACAGAATCTGTTGTCATGATGGGATAATGTTACAGTAATGTACAACTTGACAGAATCTGTTGTGATGATGGGATAATGCTACAGTAATGTACAACTTGACAGAATCTGTTGTCATGATGGGATAATGTTACAGAATTAACAACTTACTTGACAGAATCTGTTGTCATGATGGGATAATGTTACAGTAATGTACAACTTACTTGACAGAATCTGTTGTCATGATGGGATAATGTTACAGTAATGTACAACTTACTTGACAGAATATGTTGTCATGATGGGATAATGTTACAGTAATGTACAACATACTTGACAGAATCTGTTGTCATGATGGGATAATGTTACAGTAATGTACAACTTGACAGAATCTGTTGTCATGATGGGATAATGTTACAGTAATGTACAACTTGACAGACTCTGTTGTCATGATGGGATAATGTTACAGTAATGTACAACTTGACAGAATCTGTTGTCATGATGGGGTAATGTTACAGTAATGTACAACTTACTTGACAGAATATGTTGTCATGATGGGGTAATGTTACAGTAATGTACAACTTACTTGACAGAATATGTTGTCATGATGGGATAATGTTACAGTAATGTACAACTTGACAGAATCTGTTGTCAAGATGGGATAATGCTACAGTAATGTACAACTTACTTGACAGAATATGTTGTCATGATGGGATAATGTTACAGTAATGTACAACTTGACAGAATATGTTGTCATGATGGGATAATGTTACAGTAATGTACAACTTACTTGACAGAATCTGTTGTCATGATGGGATAATGTTAACAGCAATGTACAACTTACTTGACAGAATGTGTTATGATGGGATAATGTTACAGCAATGTACAACTTGACAGAATCTGTTGTGATGATGGGATAATGTTACAGCAATGTACAACTTGACAGAATCTGTTGTCATGATGGGATAATGTTACAGTAATGTACAACTTGACAGAATCTGTTGTCATGATGGGATAATGTTACAGTAATGTACAACTTACTTGACAGAATCTGTTGTCATGATGGGATAATGTTACAGTAAAGTACAACATACTTGACAGAATGTGTTGTCATGATGGGATAATGCTACAGTAATGTACAACTTACTTGACAGAATCTGTTGTCATGATGGGATAATGTTACAGTAATGTACAACTTGACAGAATCTGTTGTGATGATGGGATAATGTTACAGTAATGTACAACTTGACAGAATCTGTTGTCATGATGGGATAATGTTACAGTAATGTACAACTTGACAGAATCTGTTGTGATGATGGGATAATGTTACAGTAATGTACAACTTACTCGACAGAATCTGTTGTCATGATGGGATAATGTTACAGTAATGTACAACTTGACAGAATCTGTTGTCATGATGGGATAATGTTACAGTAATGTACAACTTACTTGACAGAATCTGTTGTCATGATGGGGTAATGTTACAGTAATGTACAACTTACTTGACAGAATCTGTTGTCATGATGGGATAATGTTACAGTAATGTACAACTTGACATAATCTGTTGTCATGATGGGATAATGTTACAGCAATGTACAACTTGACAGAATCTGTTGTCATGATGGGATAATGTTACAGTAATGTACAACTTACTTGACAGAATCTGTTGTCATGATGGGATAATGTTACAGTAATGTACAACTTACTTGACTGAATCTGTTGTCATGATGGGATAATGTTAACAGCAATGTACAACTTACTTGACAGAATGTGTTATGATGGAATAATGTTACAGCAATGTACAACTTGACAGAATCTGTTGTGATGATGGGATAATGTTACAGCAATGTACAACTTACTTGACAGAATCTGTTGTGATGATGGGATAATGTTACAGTAATGTACAACTTACTTGACAGAATATGTTGTCATGATGGGATAATGTTACAGTAATGTACAACTTGACAGAATCTGTTGTCATGATGGGATAATGTTACAGTAATGTACAACTTGACAGAATCTGTTGTCATGATGGGATAATGTTACAGTAATGTACAACTTACTTGACAGAATCTGTTGTCATGATGGGATAATGTTAACAGCAATGTACAACTTACTTGACAGAATGTGTTATGATGGGATAATGTTACAGCAATGTACAACATACTTGACAAAATCTGTTGTCATGATGGAATAATGTTACAGCAATGTACAACGTACTTGACAAAATCCTGTTGTCATGATGGTATAATGTTACAGTAATGTACAACTTACTTGACAGAATCTGTTGTCATGATGGGATAATGTTACAGTAATGTACAACTTACTTGACAGAATCTGTTGTCATGATGGGATAATGTTAACAGCAATGTACAACTTACTTGACAGAATGTGTTATGATGGAATAATGTTACAGCAATGTACAACTTGACAGAATCTGTTGTGATGATGGGATAATGTTACAGCAATGTACAACTTACTTGACAGAATCTGTTGTGATGATGGGATAATGTTACAGTAATGTACAACTTACTTGACAGAATATGTTGTCATGATGGGATAATGTTACAGTAATGTACAACTTGACAGAATCTGTTGTCATGATGGGATAATGTTACAGTAATGTACAACTTACTTGACAGAATATGTTGTCATGATGGGATAATGTTACAGTAATGTACAACTTGACAGAATCTGTTGTCATGATGGGATAATGCTACAGTAATGTACAACTTACTTGACAGAATATGTTGTCATGATGGGATAATGTTACAGTAATGTACAACTTGACAGAATCTGTTGTCATGATGGGATAATGTTACAGTAATGTACAACTTGACAGAATCTGTTGTCATGATGGGATAATGTTACAGTAATGTACAACTTACTTGACAGAATATGTTGTCATGATGGGATAATGTTACAGTAATGTACAACTTGACAGAATCTGTTGTCATGATGGGATAATGTTACAGTAATGTACAACTTACTTGACAGAATCTGTTGTCATGATGGGGTAATGTTACAGTAATGTACAACTTACTTGACAGAATCTGTTGTCATGATGGGATAATGTTACAGTAATGTACAACTTGACATAATCTGTTGTCATGATGGGATAATGCTACAGTAATGTACAACTTACTTGACAGAATATGTTGTCATGATGGGATAATGTTACAGTAATGTACAACTTGACAGAATCTGTTGTCATGATGGGATAATGTTACAGTAATGTACAACTTACTTGACAGAATCTGTTGTCATGATGGGATAATGTTAACAGCAATGTACAACTTACTTGACAGAATGTGTTATGATGGGATAATGTTACAGCAATGTACAACATACTTGACAAAATCTGTTGTCATGATGGAATAATGTTACAGCAATGTACAACGTACTTGACAAAATCCTGTTGTCATGATGGTATAATGTTACAGTAATGTACAACTTACTTGACAGAATCTGTTGTCATGATGGGATAATGTTACAGTAATGTACAACTTACTTGACAGAATCTGTTGTCATGATGGGATAATGTTAACAGCAATGTACAACTTACTTGACAGAATGTGTTATGATGGAATAATGTTACAGCAATGTACAACTTGACAGAATCTGTTGTGATGATGGGATAATGTTACAGCAATGTACAACTTACTTGACAGAATCTGTTGTCATGATGGGATAATGTTACAGTAATGTACAACTTACTTGACAGAATATGTTGTCATGATGGGATAATGTTACAGTAATGTACAACTTGACAGAATCTGTTGTCATGATGGGATAATGTTACAGTAATGTACAACTTACTTGACAGAATATGTTGTCATGATGGGATAATGTTACAGTAATGTACAACTTGACAGAATCTGTTGTCATGATGGGATAATGCTACAGTAATGTACAACTTACTTGACAGAATATGTTGTCATGATGGGATAATGTTACAGTAATGTACAACTTGACAGAATCTGTTGTCATGATGGGATAATGTTACAGTAATGTACAACTTACTTGACAGAATCTGTTGTCATGATGGGATAATGTTAACAGCAATGTACAACTTACTTGACAGAATGTGTTATGATGGGATAATGTTACAGCAATGTACAACATACTTGACAAAATCTGTTGTCATGATGGAATAATGTTACAGCAATGTACAACGTACTTGACAAAATCCTGTTGTCATGATGGTATAATGTTACAGCAATGTACAACTTACTTCACAGAATCTGTTGTGATGATGGCAAAGGAGAAAAATACTGGATTGTAAATGATATCTGCTCCCCTCAAGTTAAACAGCCCTGGAGAGAGGAAACGAAATTAGAGTTGTAATATATCAAACATTTATACACATACTCATTGCTGATGTTATGTTAGTAGATATATTTACTAGACAAATTGAATGACTACCATAAATTATGCACAGATTGCACAATGTTATATTATATCTACAGCCATCACAATGATCTGTTGTCTACGGCTGTCATGCAGTTATATTACTATATATTGTTACAATTTTATACTATCTACAGCTGTCACACTGTTATAATATCTACAGCTGTCACAATGTTATAATATCTACAGCTGTCACACTGTTATATTATCTACAGCTGTCACAATGTTATATTATCTACAGCTGTCACACTGTTATATTATCTACAGCTGTCACACTGTTATATTATCTACAGCTGTCACACTGTTATAATATCTACAGCTGTCACACTGTTATAATATCTACAGCTGTCACACTGTTATAATATCTAACAGCTGTCACACTGTTATAATATCTACAGCTGTCACACTGTTATAATATCTATAGCTGTCACACTGTTATAATATCTACAGCTGTCACACTGTTATAATATCTACAGCTGTCACACTGTTATAATATCTACAGCTGTCACACTGTTATAATATCTACAGCTGTCACACTGTTATATTATCTACAGCTGTCACACTGTTATATTATCTACAGCTGTCACACTGTTATAATATCTACAGCTGTCACACTGTTATATTATCTACAGCTGTCACACTGTTATAATATCTATAGCTGTCACACTGTTATAATATCTACAGCTGTCACACTGTTATAATATCTACAGCTGTCACACTGTTATAATATATACAGCTGTCACACTGTTATAATATCTACAGCTGTCACACTGTTATAATATCTACAGCTGTCACACTGTTATATTATCTACAGCTGTCACACTGTTATATTATCTACAGCTGTCACACTATTATAATATCTACAGCTGTCACACTGTTATAATATCTACAGCAGTCACACTGTTATAATATCTACAGCTGTCACACTGTTATAATATCTACAGCTGTCACACTGTTATAATATCTACAGCTGTCACACTGTTATATTATCTACAGCTGTCACACTGTTATATTATCTACAGCTGTCACACTGTTATATTATCTACAGCTGTCACACTGTTATAATATCTACAGCTGTCACAATGTTATAATATCTACAGCTGTCCCACTGTTATATTATCTACAGCTGTCACACTGTTATAATATCTACAGCTGTCACACTGTTATATTATCTACAGCTGTCACACTGTTATAATATCTACAGCTGTCACACTGTTATAATATATACAGCTGTCACACTGTTATAATATCTACAGCTGTCACACAGTTATATTATCTACAGCTGTCACACCGTTATAATATCTACAGCTGTCACACAGTTATAATATCTACAGCTGTCACACTGTTATAATATCTACAGCTGTCACACTGTTATATTATCTACAGCTGTCACACTGTTATATTATCTACAGCTGTCACACTGTTATATTATCTACAGCTGTCACACTGTTATATTATCTACAGCTGTCACACTGTTATAATATCTACAGCTGTCACACTGTTATAATATCTACAGCTGTAACACCGTTATAATATCTACAGCTGTCACACTGTTATGATATCTACAGCTGTCACACTGTTATAATATCTACAGCTGTCACACTGTAATAATATCTACAGCTGCCACACTGTTATATTATAATATCTACAGCTGTCACACTGTTATAATATCTACAGCTGTCACACTGTTATATTTTCTACAGCTGTCACACTGTTATAATATCTACAGCTGTCACACTGTTATAATATCTACAGCTGTCACACTGTTATAATATCTACAGCTGTCACACTGTAATAATATCTACAGCTGTCACACTGTTATAATATCTGCAGCTGTCACACAGTTATATTATCTACAGCTGTCCCACAGTTATATCTACAGCTGTCACACCATTATATTATCTACAGCTGTCACACCATTATATTATCTACAGCTGTCACACTGTTATATTATCTACAGCTGTCACACTGTTATATTATCTACAGCTGTCACACTGTTATATTAGTTATATTATCTACAGCTGTCACACTAATATTATCTACAGCTGTCACACTGTTATATTATCTACAGCTGTCACACTGTTATAATATCTACAGCTGTCACACTGTTATATTATCTACAGCTGTCACACTGTTATATTATCTACAGCTGTCACACTGTTATATTATCTACATCTGTCACACTGTTATATTATCTACAGCTGTCTCACTGTTATATTATGTACAGCTGTCACACTGTTATAATATCTACAGCTGTCACACTGTTATAATATCTACAGCTGTCACACTGTTATAATATCTACAGCTGTCACACTGTTATAATATCTACAGCTGTCACACTTGTTATATTATCTACAGCTGTCACACTGTTATATTATCTACAGCTGTCACACTATTATAATATCTACAGCTGTCACACTGTTATAATATCTACAGCTGTCACTCACACTGTTATAATATCTACAGCTGTCACACTGTTATAATATCTACAGCTGTCACACTGTTATAATATCTACAGCTGTCACACTGTTATATTATCTACAGCTGTCCCACTGTAATATTATCTACAGCTGTCACACTGTTATAATATCTACAGCTGTCACAATGTTATAATATCTACAGCTGTCCCACTGTAATATTATCTACAGCTGTCACACTGTTATAATATCTACAGCTGTCACACTGTTATATTATCTACAGCTGTCACACTGTTATATTATCTACAGCTGTCACACTGTTATATTATCTACAGCTGTCACACTGTTATATTATCTACAGCTGTCACACTGTTATAATATCTACAGCTGTCACACTGTTATAATATCTACAGCTGTAACACTGTTATAATATCTACAGCTGTCACACTGTTATGATATCTACAGCTGTCACACTGTTATGATATCTACAGCTGTCACACTGTTATAATATCTACAGCTGTCACACTGTTATAATATCTACAGCTGCCACACTGTTATATTATAATATCTACAGCTGTCACACTGTTATAATATCTACAGCTGTCACACTGTTATAATATCTACAGCTGTCACACTGTTATAATATCTACAGCTGTCACACTGTTATAATATCTGCAGCTGTCACACAGTTATATTATCTACAGCTGTCACACAGTTATATCTACAGCTGTCACACCATTATATTATCTACAGCTGTCACACCATTATATTATCTACAGCTGTCACACTGTTATATTATCTACAGCTGTCACACTGTTATATTATCTACAGCTGTCACACTGTTATATTAGTTATATTATCTACAGCTGTCACACTAATATTATCTACAGCTGTCACACTGTTATATTATCTACAGCTGTCACACTGTTATATTATCTACAGCTGTCACACTGTTATATTATCTACAGCTGTCACACTGTTATATTATCTACAGCTGTCACACTGTTATATTATCTACAGCTGTCACACTGTTATATTATCTACAGCTGTCACACAGTTATATTATCTACAGCTGTCACACTGTTATATTATCTACAGCTGTCACACTGTTATATTATCTACAGCTATCACACTGTTATAATATCTACAGCTGTCACACTGTTATATTATCTACAGCTGTCACACTGTTATATTATCTACAGCTGTCACACTGTTATAATATCTACAGCTGTCACAATGTTATAATATCTACAGCTGTCCCACAGTTATATCTACAGCTGTCACACCATTATATTATCTACAGCTGTCACACCATTATATTATCTACAGCTGTCACACTGTTATATTATCTACAGCTGTCACACTGTTATATTATCTACAGCTGTCACACTGTTATATTAGTTATATTATCTACAGCTGTCACACTAATATTATCTACAGCTGTCACACTGTTATATTATCTACAGCTGTCACACTGTTATAATATCTACAGCTGTCACACTGTTATATTATCTACAGCTGTCACACTGTTATATTATCTACAGCTGTCACACTGTTATATTATCTACATCTGTCACACTGTTATATTATCTACAGCTGTCTCACTGTTATATTATGTACAGCTGTCACACTGTTATAATATCTACAGCTGTCACACTGTTATAATATCTACAGCTGTCACACTGTTATAATATCTACAGCTGTCACACTGTTATAATATCTACAGCTGTCACACTGTTATATTATCTACAGCTGTCACACTGTTATATTATCTACAGCTGTCACACTATTATAATATCTACAGCTGTCACACTGTTATAATATCTACAGCTGTCACACTGTTATAATATCTACAGCTGTCACACTGTTATAATATCTACAGCTGTCACACTGTTATAATATCTACAGCTGTCACACTGTTATATTATCTACAGCTGTCACACTGTTATATTATCTACAGCTGTCACACTGTTATAATATCTACAGCTGTCACAATGTTATAATATCTACAGCTGTCCCACTGTAATATTATCTACAGCTGTCACACTGTTATAATATCTACAGCTGTCACACTGTTATATTATCTACAGCTGTCACACTGTTATATTATCTACAGCTGTCACACTGTTATATTATCTACAGCTGTCACACTGTTATATTATCTACAGCTGTCACACTGTTATAATATCTACAGCTGTCACACTGTTATAATATCTACAGCTGTAACACTGTTATAATATCTACAGCTGTCACACTGTTATGATATCTACAGCTGTCACACTGTTATGATATCTACAGCTGTCACACTGTTATAATATCTACAGCTGTCACACTGTTATAATATCTACAGCTGCCACACTGTTATATTATAATATCTACAGCTGTCACACTGTTATAATATCTACAGCTGTCACACTGTTATAATATCTACAGCTGTCACACTGTTATAATATCTACAGCTGTCACACTGTTATAATATCTGCAGCTGTCACACAGTTATATTATCTACAGCTGTCACACAGTTATATCTACAGCTGTCACACCATTATATTATCTACAGCTGTCAGACCATTATATTATCTACAGCTGTCACACTGTTATATTATCTACAGCTGTCACACTGTTATATTATCTACAGCTGTCACACTGTTATATTAGTTATATTATCTACAGCTGTCACACTAATATTATCTACAGCTGTCACACTGTTATATTATCTACAGCTGTCACACTGTTATAATATCTACAGCTGTCACACTGTTATAATATCTACAGCTGTCACACTGTTATATTATCTACAGCTGTCACACTGTTATATTATCTACAGCTGTCACACTGTTATATTATCTACAGCTGTCACACTGTTATATTATCTACAGCTGTCACACAGTTATATTATCTACAGCTGTCACACTGTTATATTATCTACAGCTGTCACACTGTTATAATATCTACAGCTGTCACACTGTTATATTATCTACAGCTGTCACACTGTTATATTATCTACAGCTGTCACACTGTTATAATATCTACAGCTGTCACAATGTTATAATATCTACAGCTGCCACACTGTTATAATATCTACAGCTGTCACACTGTTATAATATCTACAGCTGTCACACTGTTATAATATCTACAGCTGTCACACTGTTATAATATCTACAGCTGTCACACAGTTATATTATCTACAGCTGTCACACCGTTATAATATCTACAGCTGTCACACCGTTATAATATCTACAGCTGTCACAATGTTATATTATCTACAGCTGTCACACTGTTATATTATCTACAGCTGTCACACTGTTATAATATCTACAGCTGTCACACTGTTATAATATCTACAGCTGTCACACTGTTATAATATCTACAGCTGTCACAATGTTATAATATCTACAGCTGTCACACTGTTATATTATCTACAGCTGTCATACTGTTATAATATCTACAGCTGTCACACTGTTATATTATCTACAGCTGTCACACTGTTATATTATCTACAGCTGTCACACTGTTATATTATCTACAGCTGTCACACTGTTATAATATCTACAGCTGTCACACTGTTATATTATCTACAGCTGTCACACTGTTATATTATTTACAGCCGTCACACTGTTATATTATCTACAGCTGTCACACTGTTATATTATCTACAGCTGTCACACTGTTATATTATCTACAGCTGTCACAATGTTATATTATCTACAGCTGTCACACTGTTATATTATCTACAGCTGTCACACTGTTATATTATCTACAGCTGTCTCACTGTTATATTATGTACAGCTGTCACACTGTTATAATATCTACAGCTGTCACACTGTTATAATATCTACAGCTGTCACACTGTTATAATATCTACAGCTGTCACACTGTTATATTATCTACAGCTGTCACACTGTTATATTATCTACAGCTGTCACACTGTTATATTATCTACAGCTGTCACACTGTTATAATATCTACAGCTGTCACACTGTTATAATATCTACAGCTGTCACACTGTTATATTATCTACAGCTGTCACACTGTTATATTATCTACAGCTGTCACACTGTTATATTATCTACAGCTGTCACACTGTTATATTATGTACAGCTGTCACACTGTTATATTATGTACAGCTGTCACACTGTTATATTATCTACAGCTGTCACACTGTTATATTATCTACAGCTGTCACACTGTTATATTATGTACAGCTGTCACACTGTTATATTATCTACAGCTGTCACACTGTTATAATATCTACAGCTGTCACACTGTTATAATATCTACAGCTGTCACACTGTTATATTATCTACAGCTGTCACACTGTTATAATATCTACAGCTGTCACACTGTTATATTATCTACAGCTGTCACACTGTTATATTATCTACAGCTGTCACACTGTTATAATATCTACAGCTGTCACACTGTTATAATATCTACAGCTGTCACACTGTTATAATATCTACAGCTGTCACACTGTTATAATATCTACAGCTGTTACACTGTTATATTATCTACAGCTGTCACACTGTTATAATATCTACAGCTGTCATACTGTTATAATATCTACAGCTGTCACACTGTTATAATATCTACAGCTGTCACACTGTTATATTATCTACAGCTGTCACACTGTTATAATATCTACAGCTGTCACACTGTTATAATATCTACAGCTGTCACACTGTTATAATATCTACAGCTGTCACACTGTTATAATATCTACAGCTGTCACACTGTTATAATATCTACAGCTGTCACACCGTTATAATATCTACAGCTGTCACACTATTATAATATCTACAGCTGTCACACTGTTATATTATCTACAGCTGTCACACTGTTATATTATCTACAGCTGTCACACTGTTATATTATCTACAGCTGTCACACTGTTATAATATCTACAGCTGTCACACTGTTATAATATCTACAGCTGTCACACTGTTATATTATCTACAGCTGTCACACTGTTATAATATCTACAGCTGTCACACTGTTATAATATCTACAGCTGTCACACTGTTATATTATCTACAGCTGTCACACTGTTATAATATCTGCAGCTGTCACACTGTTATATTATCTACAGCTGTCACACTGTTATATTATCTGCTCAATATTCTCAATCTTTCCTGTGGCCAGGTCATCAACTTACATGCAACTTCATCCAAAGCTGTAACAACAACAGCAGAAGCATTGTCTTCCACCAGTTTTGTGCGGATTGTTGCCACTTTGTCTTGCCAGGATGCTCCTGTTGATGAAAGCATGTGTGCAGTGAAAACATGACTCTAGGGATCTCTGTCGAAGGACATACCATTACAAGTATACCATACAGAGATGATACAGTACTGACTGCAGACAATGACAAACACTTTCTGCATTTAGTGGATGCCGTCATTCAAGACTGCATCATGCTTCATAAAATGAAAGAAGAGATTAACGTGGATCAAGCTGGATTTAGACAAGGAAGAGGAACAAGAGATCACATACTCAACATGAGTTTAATAATAGAGAAGTGCAGAGAATTTAATGTAAACCTATTCTCATGTTTTGTGGATTATTCTAAGGCATTTGACTGTGTACAACATCAGAAACTTTGGGAAATCATGAGGAATATGGGCTTTCCATCACACGTAGTACAACTCATAAAAATGCTCTATCTAGACCAACAAGCAACGGTTATTTTAGATGGTGAGGCATCAGACTGGTTTAACATCAAGCAAGGAGTCCGTTAGGGCTGTGTGCTGTCACCCTATTTGTTTAACCTGTACGCCGAGAATATAATGAGAAATGTAAGAGATGATATAAACAGGGAGCTATATGATGCCCTAAATATCGGTGGTCATGAAATACCAGAGATTCGATATGTTGATGATACAGTAATGCTATCCACATCACAGAATGGTATAGAAAACTTAATAACCTCAACCCAAAGAAATAGTGAAAATCACAACTTATATCTTAACATAGCAAAAACAAAGATAATGCATACAGATAAAACTACTATGGAGAAAGAAATATACGTTAATGAAGAAAGATTGGAGGGGGTTGGAAAATTTTGACTACCAACAACGGTGATACAATGAAAGAAATTAAACGATGCCTATGATGGATGTGACTGCAACATGACCCAGTCTACTCAAGTGATGGATGTGACTGCAACATGACCCAGTCTACTCAAGTGATGGATGTGACTGCAACATGACCCAGTCTGCTCAAGTGATGGATGTGACTGTAACATGACACAGTCTACTCAAGTGATGGATGTGACTGCAACATGACACAGTCTACTCAAGTGATGGATGTGACTGCAACATGACACAGTCTACTCAAGTGATGGATGTGACTGCAACATGACCCAGTCTACTCAAGTGATGGATGTGACTGCAACATGACCCAGTCTACTCAAGTGATGGATGTGACTGCAACATGACCCAGTCTACTCAAGTGATGGATGTGACTGCAACATGACACAGTCTCCTCAAGTGATGGATGTGACTGCAACATGACCCAGTCTACTCAAGCGATGGATGTGACTGTAACATGACACAGTCTCCTCAAGTGATGGATGTGACTGCAACATGACCCAGTCTACTCAAGCGATGGATGTGACTGCAACATGACCCAGTCTACTCAAGTGATGGATGTGACTGCAACATGACCCAGTCTACTCAAGTGATGGATGTGACTGCAACATGACACAGTCTACTCAAGTGATGGATGTGACTGCAACATGACCCAGTCTACTCAAGTGATGGATGTGACTGCAACATGACCCAGTCTGCTCAAGTGATGGATGTGACTGTAACATGACCCAGTCTCCTCAAGTGATGGATGTGACTGCAACATGACCCAGTCTGCTCAAGTGATGGATGTGACTGCAACATGACCCAGTCTCCTCAAGTGATGGATGTGACTGCAACATGACCCAGTCTACTCAAGTGATGGATGTGACTGCAACATGACCCAGTCTACTCAAGTGATGGATGTGACTGCAACATGACCCAGTCTGCTCAAGTGATGGATGTGACTGCAACATGACCCAGTCTACTCAAGTGATGGATGTGACTGCAACATGACCCAGTCTACTCAAATGATGGATGTGACTGCAACATGACCCAGTCTGCTCAAGTGATGGATGTGACTGCAACATGACCCAGTCTACTCAAGTGATGGATGTGACTGCAACATGACCCAGTCTACTCAAGTGATGGATGTGACTGCAACATGACCCAGTCTACTCAAGTGATGGATGTGACTGCAACATGACCCAGTCTACTCAAGTGATGGATGTGACTGCAACATGACCCAGTCTACTCAAGTGATGGATGTGACTGCAACATGACCCAGTCTACTCAAGTGATGGATGTGACTGCAACATGACCCAGTCTACTCAAGTGATGGATGTGACTGCAACATGACCCAGTCTCCTCAAGTGATGGATGTGACTGCAACATGACCCAGTCTACTCAAGTGATGGATGTGACTGCAACATGACACAGTCTACTCAAGTGATGGATGTGACTGCAACATGACCCAGTCTCCTCAAGTGATGGATGTGACTGCAACATGACCCAGTCTACTCAAGTGATGGATGTGACTGCAACATGACCCAGTCTACTCAAGTGATGGATGTGACTGCAACATGACACAGTCTACTCAAGTGATGGATGTGACTGCAACATGACCCAGTCTACTCAAGTGATGGATGTGACTGCAACATGACCCAGTCTACTCAAGTGATGGATGTGACTGCAACATGACCCAGTCTACTCAAGTGATGGATGTGACTGCAACATGACCCAGTCTGCTCAAGTGATGGATGTGACTGCAACATGACCCAGTCTACTCAAGTGATGGATGTGACTGCAACATGACCCAGTCTTCTCAAGTGATGGATGTGACTGCAACATGACCCAGTCTGCTCAAGTGATGGATGTGACTGCAACATGACCCAGTCTTCTCAAGTGATGGATGTGACTGCAACATGACCCAGTCTGCTCAAGTGATGGATGTGACTGCAACATGACCCGGTATGCTCAAGTGATGGATGTGACTGCAACATGACCCAGTCTACTCAAGTGATAGATGCGACTGCAACATGACCCAGTCTGCTCAAGTGATGGATGTGACTGCAACATGACCCAGTCTACTCAAATGATAGATGCAACTGCAACGTGATCCAGTCTGCTCAAGTTATGGATGTGACTGCAACATGACCCAGTCTACTCAAGTGATGGATATGACTGCAACGTGATCCAGTCTGCAAGAACATCAAGTGAGACAGGGTCAAGCTACACAAGGATGCCATGGGGGGAGCCAAAGAAGAATAGTCAACCAACACAGAACTGTGATCAGTTGCTGCACGCAGCGGCAGATCCGAGCACTGATTGATGAATGGTCTAATGTGCACAGAGCTCGATCTGATAACTGATGGATGAATGGTTTGATGTGCACAGTGGCAGATGTGAGCACTGGATGAATGGTTTGATGTGCACAGAGCATGATCTAATAATTGATGGATGGATGGTTTGATGTGCACAGAGCAGGATCTGACAACTGATGGATGAATGGTTTTATGTGCATAGCGGCAGATCTGAGCACTGGATGAATGATTTGATGTGCACAGAGTACGATCTAATAACTGATGGATGAATAGTTTGATGTGCAATGAGCACAATCTGATAACTGATGGAGGAATAGTTTGATGTGCACAGAGCATGATCTGATAACTGATGGGTGGATACTTTGATGTGCAATTAGCACAATCTGATAACTGATGGATTATAAATAGTTTGATGTGCAATGAGCATGATCTGATAACTGATGGGTGAATAGTTTGATGTGCAATGAGCACAATCTGATAACTGATGTGTGAATAGTTTGATGTGCAAGTAGCACAATCTGATAACTGATGGATTATAAATAGTTTGATGTGCAATGAGCACAATTTGATAACTGATTGGTGAATAGTTTGATGTGCAATGAGCACGATTTGATAACTAACTAACCACATGAACATTAAATGGGCTTCATGTGCAGAACAACAGTGAATGAGATGAAGACAAACGTTGCACAAAACAGTAGAAGACACATCAGTCAGAGAATGACAGAGCAAGAAAGTATACCTGTTTCCTCATCTGTGAGGATGAGAAGTTGACTAGAAGGGGGATTTGGCCGGTTGTTCCACACCAGGTCAACTAGATTCTCCTCAACACTGACCAGTTCATGACCGTTGGCTTTCAGCTCCTTATGTAGAGGCTTCCATTTATCTGTCATGTTCAGTTGGTCAGAATACATTAGAATTATTCGTTATTTGTCTGAACACAAACCCACAAACAGACAGTCCACTACATACCTCAGGTATCGATACAAATATGACCACACTTGCCCAGCAGCCTCAATCATTAAGTATGTACAGAAACATGGCAACACTCATCCTCAAACATAAATTATCTGTAGAAACATTGGCCATACTTATCCACCAGCCTCAAACATAAATTATCTGTAGAAACATTGGCCATACTTATCCACCAGCCTCAAACATAAATTATCTGTAGAAACATTGGCCATACTTATCCACCAGCCTCAAACATAAATTATCTGTAGAAACATTGGCCATACTTATCCACCAGCCTCAAACATAAATTATATTATCTAAAGAAATATGGTTACACACATACAGCAGCCCAACAGCCATATCTACAGAAATATGGTCACACACAACCACCAGCCTCAAACATCCCTTATCTACAGAAACATGGCCACACACAACCACCAGCTTCAAACATTACTTATCCACAGAAACATGGCCACACACAGCCTGAAACATCAGTATCTACAGAAACATGGCCACCAGCCTCAAACATCAGTTATCTACAAAAACATGGTCACACATGGCCACTAGCCTCAAACATCAGTTATCTACAGAAACATGGCCACACACAACCACCAGCCTCAAACATCATTATCTACAGAAACATGGCCACACAAAGCCTCAAACATCAGTATCTTCAGAAACATGGGCACACACAGCCACCAGCCTCAAACATCAGTATCTACAGAAACATGGCCACACACAACCACCAGCCTCAAACATCAGTTATCTACAGAAACATGGCCACGCACAACCACCAGCCTCAAACATCAGTTATCCATAGAAACATGGTCACACACAGCCTCAAACATCAGTTATCCATAGAAACATGGTCACACACAGCCTCAAACAGTTATCTACAGAAACACGGTCACACACAACCACTAGCCTCAAACATCAGTTATCCACAGAAACATGGTCACACACAGCCTCAAACATCAGTTATCCACAGAAACATGGTCACACACAGCCTCAAACAGTTATCTACAGAAACACGGTCACACACAACCACTAGCCTCAAACATCAGTTATCCACAGAAACATGGTCACACACAGCCTCAAACATCAGTTATCCACAGAAACATGGTCACACACAGCCTCAAACAGTTATCTACAGAAACACGGTCACACACAACCACTAGCCTCAAACATCAGTTATCCACAGAAACATGGTCACACACAGCCTCAAACATCAGTTATCCACAGAAACATGGTCACACACAGCCTCAAACAGTTATCTACAGAAACACGGTCACACACAACCACTAGCCTCAAACATCAGTTATCCACAGAAACATGGTCACACACAGCCTCAAACATCATTATCTACAGAAACATGGTCACACACAGCCTCAAACAGTTATCTACAGAAACACGGTCACACACAACCACTAGCCTCAAACATCAGTTATCCACAGAAACATGGTCACACACAGCCTCAAACATCATTATCTACAGAAACATGGTCACACACAGCCTCAAACAGTTATCTACAGAAACACGGTCACACACAACCACTAGCCTCAAACATCAGTTATCCACAGAAACATGGTCACACACAGCCTCAAACATCATTATCTACAGAAACATGGAAACAGTGACTATTCTAACACCCACAACAGTTTGTATACTCACCCACAGACAGGAGAGTGGGGTCACATCCTACCCGACCACCTACAGGCAACACCTGAAACAACAATGAACTCATATCTACACTAACCTATGGACAACACCTATAACAACAATGAACTCATGTCTACACTAACCTACAGGCAACACCTGGAGCAACAATGAAGATCTACACCTGACAATGAACTCATGTCTACACTAACCTACAGGCAACACCTGGAGCAACAATGAAGATCTACACCTGACAATGAACTCATGTCTACACTAACCTACAGGCAACACCTGGAGCAACAATGAAGATCTACACCTGACAATGAACTCATGTCTACACTAACCTACAGGCAACACCTGAAACAACAATGAAGATCTACACCTGACAATGAACTCATGTCTACACTAACCTACAGGCAACACCTGAAACAACAATGAAGATCTACACCTGACAATGAACTCATGTCTACACTAACCTACAGGCAACACCTGGAGCAACAATGAAGATCTACACCTGACAATGAACTCATGTCTACACTAACCTACAGGCAACACCTGGAGCAACAATGAAGATCTACACATGATAATGAACTCATGCTACACTAATTTACCTGCCTTCCATGATGTCCTACATGGGTTCACGAGTCAATGACTCTTGTGACCCTACAAGTCCACAGTACATGTGCTCACAGCAAAAACATGTTCATCTGACAGTGACAACAGTCAGTGATGAAAACAATGTTCATCTGACAGTGAACCCTCACCAGACAATAACAATGTTCTCATAACATGGAATGTCCATGACTTGACAATAACAATGTTCTCCTAACATGGAATGTCCCTCACTTGACAATAACAATGTTCTCCTAACATGGAATGTCCATCACTTGACAATAACAATGTTTTCCTAACATGGAATGTCCCTCACTTGACAATAATAATATTCTCTTAAAAAGGAATGTTCATCTCTTGACAATAACAATGTTCCCTGAAAATTAAATGTCCATCACTTGACAATAACAATGTTCTCCTAACATGGAATGTCCATCACTTGACAATAACAATGTTTTCTGAAAATTAAATGTCCCTCACTTGACAATAACAATATTCTCCTAATGTGGAATGTCCATCACTTGACAATAACAATGTTCTCCTAACATGGAATGTCCATCACTTGACAATAACAATGTTTTCTGAAAATTAAATGTCCATCACTTGACAATAACAATGTTCTCCTAACATGGAATGTCCATCACTTGACAATAACAATGTTTTCCTAACATGGAATGTCCATCACTTGACAATAACAATGTTTTCCTAACATGGAATGTCCCTCACTTGACAATAACAATGTTTTCCTAACATGGAATGTCCCTCACTTGACAATAATAATATTCTCTTAAAATGGAATGTTCATCTCTTGACAATAACAATGTTCCCTGAAAATTAAATGTCCATCACTTGACAATAACAATGTTTTCCTAACATGGAATGTCCATCACTTGACAATAACAATGTTCCCTGAAAATTAAATGTCCATCGCTTAACAATAACAATGTTTTCCTAACATGGAATGTCCATCACTTGACAATAACAATGTTCTCCTAACATGGAATGTCCATCACTTGACAATAGCAATGTTTTCCTAACATGGAATGTCCCTCACTTGACAATAACAATGTTCTCCTAACATGGAATGTCCATCACTTGACAATAACAATGTTTTCTGAAAATTAAATGTCCCTCACTTGACAATAACAATGTTCTCCTAATGTGGAATGTCCATCACTTGACAATAACAATGTTTTCCTAACGTGGAATGTCCATCACTTGACAATATCAATGTTTTCCTAACATGGAATGTCCATCACTTGACAATAACAATGTTTTCTGAAAATTAAATGTCCCTCACTTGACAATAACAATGTTCTCCTAATGTGGAATGTCCATCACTTGACAATAACAATGTTTTCCTAACGTGGAATGTCCATCACTTGACAATATCAATGTTTTCCTAACATGGAATGTCCCTCACTTGACAATAACAATGTTCTCCTAACATGGAATGTCCATCACTTGACAATAACAATGTTTTCCTAACATGGAATGTCCCTCACTTGACAATAACAATGTTCTCCTAACATGGAATGTCCATCACTTGACAATAACAATGTTTTCCTAACATGGAATGTCCCTCACTTGACAATAACAATGTTCTCCTAACATGGAATGTCCATCACTTGACAATAACAATGTTTTCCTAACATGGAATGTTCCTCACTTGACAATAACAATGTTCTCCTAACATGGAATGTCCATCACTAGACAATGAAGACAATATGCATGGGAAAGTGCATCTTCAACAGCTGGCAATGATAACCCCTGTGACACCCCTCCCCCACTCTCTCTAACACACACACACACACACATACACAAACACTGGATAATGTGACCTTCTTAGACACTTTCCTTGTCTCAATTTTCAGTCGTGCTGTCCGGCATCAGATCTAAACACTGTCTTTGTCTCAACTTTCAGTTGTGCTATCTGGCATCAGATCTACTTTTCTAGTTTCAACTTTCAGACGTGCTGTCTGGCATCAGATCAAAGAGTGACACGAGGTGAGACCACGGGTGTGTGCTTCCTACATGGTGATATTCCCACTGCTATCTCTGTCATGTCTACATGCTAGTTACTCCTGGGGCATTGACCTGCGACAATCCTGCTACATGGCCAAACCATTTGACTGATTTATGGTTTAACATTGTTTGCTTTATTCTGTGTTGTTAGTGTCACAGTCAACCATTTCGTGCAATGTTACATCACAGACATGTTCAACTTACAATGTTTAACCACAGCTATGTTTAGCTTACAATGTTTAACTTCAGTTATGTTCAGCTTACAATGTTTAACCACAGCCATGTTTAGCTTACAATGTTTAACTTCAGTTATGTTCAGCTTACATTTTTTAACTTTAGTTATGTTCAACTTGCAATGTTTAACTTCAGTTATGTTCAGCTTACAATGTTTAACCACAGATATGTTAACCCTACCAGCCCTGAGGCCCTGAACCTAACTGTCCCCTATACCTGGGATCCTGAGGCATTAAAGAGAAAAAAAACCAACATGATATAGAAAAATGTTAGTTACATGCAAACAAGTGGTTAGAATAAGATGCAACTTGGAGACATTGTAGAAAATGGGTCTACCTTTCATCTAGAGCCAATATTCCACCTTTGTGTGCCAATCCAGTCTGAATAAACCAAAGTATCGATCACCTGTTGGACTGTGAAAAGCCTAGACCTACTTCGCTTTCTTGTTGAAGTGCTTGGTTCATCAGACGCTCGTTTCATGGAGAATTTTCAGAATTTTTTCACATTAAATCACGCAAAGTCAATTCAAACCTACGGGCAGACATTTGCAATGGCTAACCATGAGGTTTGAAAACGATTGGTTGGATATTTTTAGTTTGTGACGCAATTTTTTCACGTACTAGGCAAAGTACCGAAAATTAGGTACAGCGGTATAGCGGCAGATGAGAAAATTACAGAAAAATCGGTACAGCAGTCTGGTAGGGTTAAACTTGCATTGTGTGACCACAAATAAGTTTGACTTATAATGTTTAACCACAGACCTGTAAGATTTATGTACACCCACTTAAATATTCAAATTACAATGTCTAACCACAGACATGTTCTTCTTCTTCTGCGTTCATCTGGAGTTTTTTTTTGCCGGACGTGATTGCTTTGTGCCCGTTTACAGCGGAGCTGCGTTCTTACGCCGCTAGGCCGACACATCTGACTTCTGCGGGCATTTGTTGACCGGGTTAACCTTCCCGGACAGACATGTTCAACTTACCGTGTTTAACCACAGACATGTTAGAATAATGTTCACCCATTTATATCTTCAAATTACAGTGTTTAACCACAGATATGTCAGACTTATGTTCATCCACTAATATGTTAAACATAGCGTTTAACCATTGACATGGTCAACTTACAGTGTTTAACCACAGACATGTTCAACTTACAGTGTTTAACCACTTGGATTCTGATGGAGTATCTGGTAAACCTGATGAAAGTGAGAAAACATGAGATACTGAATGGTTATACAAGTGTATATATATCAATGGTTATACAAGTGTATATATATCAACATTCATACACTGTTCATACCAACATTCATACAATTGTACACATCAACATTCATACACTGTACATCCAACATTCATACAACTGTACACATCAACATTCATAAAAATTGCCCTTGCCTCCTTGCAGACAGAACTGTTGTAAATGGCTCCTTGCAGACAGAACTGTTGTAAATGCCTCCTTGCAGACAGAACTGTTGTAAATGACTCCTTGCAGACAAAATTGTCCATGGCTCCTTGCAGACAGAACAGTTGTCCGTGGCTCCTGGCAGACAGAACTGTTGTCCGTGGCTCCTTGCAGACATAACTGTTGCCCATAGCTCCTTGCAGACATAACTGTTGCCCATAGCTCCTTGCAGACAGAACTGTTGCCCGTGGCTCCTGGCAGACAGAACTGTTGTCTGTGGCTCCTGGCAGACAGAGCTGTTGTCCATGGCCCCTGGCAGACAGAGCTGTTGTCCATGGCCCCTGGCAGACAGAGCTGTTGCCCATAGCTCCTTGCAGACAGAACTGTTGCCCGTGGATCCTGGCAGACAGAACTGTTGCCCGTGGCTCCTGGCAGACAGAGCTGTTGTCCATGGCCCCTGGCAGACAGAGCTGTTGCCCATAGCTCCTTGCAGACAGAACTGTTGCCCGTGGCTCCTGGCAGACAGAACTGTTGTCCGTGGCTCCTGGCAGACAGAACTTTGTCCATGGCTCCTTGCAGACAGAACCTAGAGCTGTTGCCCATAGCTCCTTGTAGACAGAACTGTTATCTGTGGCTCCTGGCAGACAGAGCTATTGTCCATGGCTCCTGGCAGACAGAGCTGTTGCCCGTGGCCCCTGGCAGACAGAGCAGTTGTCCAGAGTTTAGATTCTAGTGTGAATCCGTGATGCCAGCTTCTAGGTAGAGAGGACAGATTTGTAGGATCTGCTCTGGAGTGTAGAGACAGTGGACAAATGTGACATCTCACAGACAGAGGACAAATGTGACATGTCACAGACAGAGAACAAATTGACATGTCACAGACAGAGGACAAATGTGACATGTCACAGACAGAGGACAAATTGACATGTCACAGACAGAGGACACATGTGACATATCACAGAGGGCAAATGTAACATAACACACAATGAAGGAACAATGTGAGGCCACAGTATGACTTGAAATGACAATGACATGTGGATGAAAACACAAGTGAAATAACACTGTGACATACAAGAGACACAGTGAGCAGATGGCAAGAGTAAGTTGTGAAACATGCCATAGTCAGTAATGTTGATCTTAGAATACAAACCAGCTGCCAGAAATGACAGAGAAACACAACCATGAGACCCCATAACACAAAACAACATACCGCAAACTGACACACTTACCTGCTTTCATGAGTTTCCACTCAGTGCTCAACTGTTCCTCGGCCTGCAGGTAGTAGCGTCCATCTGTCCACAGAGCTGCATGATTTGTGGTCACTATAGCAGTACCTGGTTAGCAGAGATGACATGTTAACTGTGATGAGAATGTTGAATAGATAATACACCACATATATGATATCTGACTGTCAGTGATGAGAATGTTGAATAGATAATATACCAGATATGTGATGTCTGACTATGTCAATGATGAGAATGTTGAATAGATAATACAGCACATATGTGATGTCTGACTGTCAGTGATGAGAATGTTGAATAGATAATACACCACAGATGTGATGTCTGACTCAGTGATGAGAATGTTGAATAGATAATACACCACAGATGTGATGTCTGACTCAATGATGAGAATGTTGAATAGATAATATACCAGATATGTGATGTCTGACTATGTCAATGATGAGAATGTTGAATAGATAATACAGCACATATGTGATGTCTGACTGTCAGTGATGAGAATGTTGAATAGATAATATACCAGATATGTGATGTCTGACTATGTCAATGATGAGAATGTTGAATAGATAATACAGCACATATGTGATGTCTGACTGTCAGTGATGAGAATGTTGAATAGATAATACACCACAGATGTGATGTCTGACTGTGTCAGTGATGAGAATGTTGAATGGATAATACACCACATATGTGATGTCTGACTGTCAGTGATGAGAATGTTGAATAGATAATACAGCACATATGTGATGTCTGACTCAGTGATGAGAATGTTGAATAGATAATATACCAGATATGTGATGTCTGACTATGTCAATGATGAGAATGTTGAATAGATAATACAGCACATATGTGATGTCTGACTGTCAGTGATGAGAATGTTGAATAGATAATACAGCACATATATGATGTCTGACTCAGTGATGAGAATGTTGAATAGATAATACACCACAGATGTGATGTCTGACTGTGTCATTGGTAAGATTGTAGTATAGATAATAAAATACACATGTATAAGGTGTGCTACAGTATATTTGCATTTCGCATATGTGAATTATATATTTTACGATGTAGGGGATGGGGGAAGGACATGTGCGTGCATGCATGTGTGTTTGTGTGGTGGGGGTGGGGGAAAGGGGGAAGGGTGGGGGTGACACTCACCACTAGATCCTGTAAAACCAGTTATGAAGACCCGCCTGTTGTCACACTCTGCAACATACTCACTCTGTGGACAAAGTGTGACACAGAGGTGATGAAATGTGACATGTCACATTTTGAATAACAGAAAGTGACATGCCACACATAGAGAGGAGAAACAAAGAAGACAAATGTGAGGTATCACACACACACAGAGGAGAAACAAAGAAGACAAATGTGAGGTATCACACACACACAGAGGAGAAACAAAGAAGACAAATGTGAGGTATCACACACACACAGAGGAGAAACAAAGAAGACAAATGTGAGGTATCACACACACACAGAGGAGAAACAAAGAAGACAAATGTGAGGTATCACACACACACAGAGGAGAAACAAAGAAGACAAATGTGAGGTATCACACACACACAGAGGAGAAACAAAGAAGACAAATGTGAGGTATCACACACACAGAGAGGAGAAACAAAGAAGGCAAATGTGAGGTATCACACACACATAGAGAGGAGAAACAAAGAAGACAAATGTGAGGTATCACACACACAGAGAGGAGAAACAAAGAAGACAAATGTGAGGTATCACACACACAGAGAGGAGAAACAAAGAAGACAAATGTGAGGTATCACACACACAGAGAGGAGAAACAAAGAAGACAAATGTGAGGTATCACACACATAGAGAGGAGAAAGAAAGAAGACAAATGTGAGGTATCACACACATAGAGAGGAGAAAGAAAGAAGACAAATGTGAGGTATCACACACATAGAGAGGAGAAAGAAAGAAGACAAATGTGAGGTATCACACACATAGAGAGGAGAAAGAAAGAAGACAAATGTGAGGTATCACACTGTCAGCATCCCCAATAAGACCTTACAGGAGTAAGGAGTTAACACTAGGCTAATAGAGAGACACCAGACAGGGAAGACACCGAGTACTATTAATAACCTCACAGGGAGACACATTTGTGTCAAAACAGAGGTAAACGAGTACAGATGAGCGAGGGCTTTCCCCAAGCAATTGGGTTGCTGGTCCTTGCGAGTAACCGTGATATGCCAGGTTACTCAAACTCACCAGCCAGCGTGCTGGCAAGACCAGGCACGCAATAATAGCGATTGCACGGAGAGTAAAGTGTCGGTGGTTGTCCACGCAATGTGTTGCGGGACAGACAGATCGATGTAATTATTGCAAACTTTTTCACCCAACTTATTCGATGTGTGATAAGAACCCCACATATCCGTCACACCTAGAACAAGTGTTAAAGAAGCAAGAGAGCAGAAGATCATCGTTTAAACGTGCTGTAAAATGTTATTTTTGTTCTAGTTATGGCCATTATAGTAATAAATGTCTTGGGAGACAGAGAATGAAGGCAAACAATGCAGCCCTCATCGATACATCATCAGACGATGAGAGTGACATAGATCCCGAACTTGTCAATGTATTGCCAACGAATGAATGTCAGAGTGTATCATCAGTAACTGATATTTTAGACTTTAAGGAATGTAAAGTATGCCAGCAATTTCATGCGGAGGGGAGATTGAAATGTGGACACGTAATATCATGTTCAAATGAAGAAGCTAATGCAGCATGTGCCTCCAGAGGTAACCTTAAATTCTACGATGCACAGGTCAATGGTAAACCGTGCCAATGCTTAGTCGATACCGGCAGTACTATACTGGGATTAAGGAGAGAACTTGCTAGAACAGAAGATTATACGGGTGAATTTGTCAAATGCCGTACTTTCTCGGGCACCATCGAGAAATATCCACTGGCAAAAGCGCATATCAATACCCCGTTCCTTACCGGCACATTTACGTGCGCTATCCTTCAAGATCCTTGTACAGATCTTATTTTAGGACGTCTTGATGCATTGAAAGAATGTACAGACGACGACATAAAAACCTGGAAAGATACACATATAGCCAACGCTGTAACTAAGTCAGATACAGAAACAAGGTATACTGACTTACAAACTGAAACACTACAGCTACTAACACCAAGTGGGGCAGATATCAATAATACTCGCCAAAAATTGAGCGAGACACAGAGCACCGACCAAACACTCACACCATATTTTGACTTGTTGTGTGAGTGAAAGAAAGTTTCTAAAAATTCTTCCTGGTACTTTAAAAAGGTTAATGGAATTCTCATGCGTTATTATACATATAATAACCATGAAATTCAGCAGACGGTGTTACCTGTAACATACCGGAAAAAGGTGCTAAAAATCGCATGTTCACCACCGTTTGCTGAACATTTGGGCTATCATAAAACGCGAGCCAGAATTCTATCACAATTTTACTGGCCGAAATTTTGTTCGGACATAAAATCTTTCTGTCGCTCTTGTGCTGTGTGTCAACATCGAGTACGAAAGAAGAAGCAAGTAAAGACCGAAGTGCAACGGTCAGTGAGAGCATCTAGACCACTTGAGGGTATAGCGGTCGATATTACTGGACCCCTAATGCAGGTGTCGAGTGATGGAAAGCAAAACTATCCAAACAAGGGTACTAAAGCGATTCACCTTAAACCAAACCAAAAGGCTGTGATTCAACTAACTGATAACTATAACATGGTACTAACATGTTGCCAAGGGCCTCTCAACGTTGAACTCAAAATATCAGATGTGGATCATGAAATATCAATAAAAGAACCCTTAGAGATATTTCATATCAACATCCTGAAACCTTACGTTTCACAACAAGTACAACAGACAGACGAACAGATTGCACCAACACCAAGCAATGAGACGACAGACGAACACAACACAACTTCGCTAGGTAGGGAGACACACGACAGCGACGACGCAAACACGCTTAGCCAGATAACAGCACACACAACTAGTAGCACAACAGTATTGGATGAGATGGAACTACCAGTTCCTACAGTAAACGTAACTGCGACAAATATCTCGACATGTAGAAATAACATATGCAGTCAGACGAAAGACGGGACAAAACACCTACTGAAACGGCAACAGGTCATCAACAGGGTGAGATTGTTTGGACTCACAGCAAAGCCGTCCAAAATAGAGTTGGGCATGGAATAAATTGACTTCCTGGGTCATACCATCTACAGGGGCCAAATAAAAAACTAATGACAGAATCGTCAGTAAGATTATGAATTTGATAAGGCCAACGACCAAAAAAAAAAACAGGTCCAAAGGTTACTGGGTTTGGGAAACCACTATACTAAATTACTTTCAAAACTGGCGGAAATCACCAGTAATTTTTCTAACATCTTAAAAGCTTCGGCTAAATTATCTGTAAAAGATGCACGATTAACTAGTGCAGTATCGAAATTGAAACATTTTTTTTCATCGTTCCATCTATCCTTCATATGCCTAATCCAAAACTCACTTATTTCTTACGCACAGATATGATTGCCATATCCATATCTGGAAGACTAGGTCAGTTCTACGACGGGAGGTTCCACCCCGTAGGTCGCAAGATCACTCCTGCTGAAGGAAGATACTCAGCATCAGGAATGAAAGGCCTTAGTTTGATCTATTGCGTGAGAAAGTTTCATCGATTTTTGGCAGGAGCACAGTTTGTAATCCAATCCGATAACTCTCCATTGTCTGTGATGCAATCTGGACATCCTACCAACAATAGAATTTACAGGTGGGCTTTGATTCTCCAAAATTACACATTTACCGTCCAGCATTTAAAAGGGAGATTAAATATGATTGCAGACATTTTAAGTCGTCCTTCATCCATTCAAATACCTGAGTTACAGGAAGGAAGCGACCATACACCACCAGAAACAGTGACACTGTAATGTTAAATAACCAAGTGCCATGTGTGGTGACTAAGACATATCATAAGTGCGTTACTATCGCCTGATATATAACTTGTGTGAATAGAACAGTGCTATGAAAAGTGTAACGAACAGACGCATAATTAACATGCGCTGACACACACATAAGTTAGAGTATGGGAATTAACACCAAGAGGACAGCGAACCCAGCTTACACCCCGAATCTAGAATATATTAAACCAACGCTTAGACCCCGAAGAACATTCCAGGGTTAGCTATGAACCTACATAATGTGGTAGGCAACTATATTAATACACTATCCTTCAAAGAGAGCATAAAAGACTTTGGCAGAATGAACTATGTTAGAATAGTCTACAAAGAGATTTGCTCCATCTTCACAACGCAGAGGAGGACATCAACTTAGTGTAATTAGATATAGAAATGTAACTGTGATATATGTACATTATTATTTTATTTACAGTATCTATAACTTCATTTTTATAATTTATTCTATTGCAAATTGTGTAAACGCATATATAACTTTATTTTCTTATTTGCTTAGTTAGAAATCACTATCATTTAATTAATAACCCATTTATTAAAACATCCATTATAGAAATACAATTATTATATCTTATATTAGTTAATTAACTTATAATCATAATTATTTATACATCCATTTAGCTAATATATCATTTCAAAACTAACGCCAATCATTTAGGAATTAATATCATCTTTTTCACAAGTAACATTTAAGGTAATTAACCCATTTCGCTTAAATGAAAGTAGTAGTAAATTATTTCCCTTTAGGGTAATTTAGGTCAGCACACCAAATTATGGAAGTTACTACGTCAGGATCGGTGACAAACCATCCTTATAGCTATGTATATTTTTGTATAGACATGACGCGTGCAAACGAAACGCACAGTCATTTGGCGTGATTACTGTTATAATTCAGCCAATCGTTTATTGTATATATATATATATATATATATATTGTTTATGTATGTAATACTATGAAACATATTTTAATGACGAGAGAATGATTGATTGAAAGAACAGTATGAAAGGGAATGAAAGATGAATGAAAGAAGAGAAAATGCGAGGGGAGAATGCAAAAACTTAGTAAACATTGAAAGGAAGAGAGCGAGAGAGAAAGACAGCGGAAAATTTTCTTTTCCCCCGCTGGAGGGGTCTTATTTGACTTGTCTGTGTCATCTGTGTTTTCAATGTGTTGTCGAAGGTTTTTATATGTGTTGCAGCCACACTTTAGCAGAGTATATAGACAACGTACTTTGAGCTTCAGAAAACGGAGTTGTGGTCACAAATAAAAATGACGAACGTTTGTAACCACAATAAACCGATTTGCGGCGCTCGAAGGAACACACACATTTAGTACACTAATGCATACACATGTTAGAGAGTTAAGTACACTTTAGTTTATTAGAAAACACGCAAACAAACAGGAAAACGAACACATAAAAGTTGCACACACCAATAAGTTCAAAGAACAATAACTCTAAATTCAGGGGACACAATAAATAATCAGAAACCTAAATGTAACAGTAAATATAGCTTTTTCACATGCGGAAGCAAGAAGGTGAACAGTAGAGCTGCGTGTATAGAGTTGGAGGGGATATTGAGGGGAACATGAACACTTGGTGCTCATGTGTTGTACTCATAATAGAGTCAACTAGTGTGTGGGTTGTCATTTTGGGCAATATGAGGAACAGGTCAAGAC
Organism: Cepaea hortensis; assembly: GCA_963921405.1. Taxonomy (NCBI): domain Eukaryota; kingdom Metazoa; phylum Mollusca; class Gastropoda; order Stylommatophora; family Helicidae; genus Cepaea; species Cepaea hortensis. Next base: position 219,727,273 of record OY992877.1, read on the forward strand.
GTAAGTCAATAGGTGGAAGTCAAAAGACATAGGGTCAAATGACAGAAGCCAGGACATAAGTCATAAGACAACGGTTTCCGGTTCACTACCAATCCTTGAGATATCTATGGAACCAACTATACTGAGACATGGGCTACTGAATTAGCCAAGTGAAAAGATAGAACACTGTGAATAAAGGTAGAAGATAATGTTGTATCCCCAAACTAGAAATTTCTATACTTATTGGAGATCTGACAAAATTGGGACAACCAATTTTTCTTTTGTGACCAAGAAGTGTTACAAACATGAGGAAAAGGGAAGTAACACTTTGCGGAGAGGAGGGGGACCCTGTAAGCATCCCCAATAAGACCTTACAGGAGTAAGGAGTTAACACTAGGCTAATAGAGAGACACCAGACAGGGAAGACACCGAGTACTATTAATAACCTCACAGGGAGACACATTTGTGTCAGACCAGAGGTAAACGAGTACAGATGAGCGAGGTCTTTCCCCAAGCAATTGGGTTGCTGGTCCTTGCGAGTAACCGTGATATGCCAGGTTACTCAAACTCACCAGCCAGCGTGCTGGCAAGACCAGGCACGCAATAATAGCGATTGCACGGAGAGTAAAGTGTCGGTGGTTGTCCACGCAATGTGTTGCGAGACAGACTGAGTGGAGACGGTAGAGAGAGCAGGACGTATCCTTGACCAATACGATAGCTTTCTAGGCCATAGGCAAACATAGGGCTGTTCATTTAGATTGTGTAATGCTAGCATCATCTATCATCACGTTGATGTATGCATATTGTGTAACAATGATGAAACCTAACGCTCGTAGAGCCATTCAAATGTCGGCTTTGAATAAATTGCATTCCTTTCGCAAATGTCATGAATTGTTATTTCGTGCAGTGCGAAAGTAGCGGAGTCTTGAAAAACTGCAGCGCACAAGTCGCTGACACACACACACACAGAGGAGAAACAGAGAAGACAAATGTGAGGTATCACACACACACAGAGAGGAGAAACAGAGAAGACAAATGTGAGGTATCACACACACAGAGAAGAGAAACAAAGAAGACAAATGTGAGGTATCACACACACATAGAGAAGAGAAACAAAGAAGACAAATGCGAGGTATCACACACACAGAGAGGAGAAACAAAGAAGACAAATGTGAGGTATCACACACACACACACAGAGGAGAAACAAAGAAGACAAATGTGAGGTATCACACACACACACAGAGGAGAAACAAAGAAGACAAATGTGAGGTATCACACACACACACAGAGGAGAAACAAAGAAGACAAATGTGAGGTATCACACACACACACAGAGGAGAAACAAAGAAGACAAATGGGAGGTATCACACACATACAGAGAGGAGAAACAAAGAAGACAAATGTGAGGTATCACACACACACACAGAGGAGAAACAAAGAAGACAAATGTGAGGTATCACACACACACACAGAGGAGAAACAAAGAAGACAAATGTGAGGTATTACACACACAGAGAGGAGAAACAAAGAAGACAAATGTGAGGTATCACACACACACAGAGGAGAAACAGAGAAGACAAATGTGAGGTATCACACAGACAGAGAGGAGAAACAAAGAGTACAAATGTGAGGTATCACACACACACACACAGAAGAAACAAAGAGTACAAATGTGAGGTATCACACACACACAGAGGAGAAACAAAGAAGACAAATGTGAGGTATCACACACACAGAGAGGAGAAAAAAAGAAGACAAATGTGAGGAATCACACACACACAGAGGAGAAACAAAGAAGACAAATGTGAGGTATCACACACACAGAGAGGAGAAAGAAAGAAGACAAATGTGAGGTTTCACACACACACAGAGGAGAAACAAAGAAGACAAATGTGAGGTATCACACACACACACAGAGGAGAAAGAAAGAAGACAAATGTGAGGTATCACACACACACAGAGGAGAAACAAAGAAGACAAATGTGAGGTATCACACACACACAGAGAGGAGAAAGAAAGAAGACAAATGTGAGGTATCACACACACACACAGAGAGGAGAAACAAAGAAGACAAATGTGAGGTATCACACACACACATAGAGGAGAAACAAAGAAGACAAATGTGAGGTATCACACACATAGAGAGAGGAGAAACAAAGAAGACAAATGTGAGGTATCACACACATAGAGAGGAGAAACAGAGAGTACAGATCTAGCATGCCACAAATACAGTGTAGGAACATAGGGGATATAATGTGACGTACTACACACGTCAGAAACAAAATGTGACATGTCAGATACCACAAATACAGTGTAGAAACATAGGGGATATAATGTGACGTACTACACACATGTCAGAAACAAAATGTGACGTGTCAGATACCACAAATACAGTGTAGGAACATAGGGGATATAATGTGACGTACTACATACATGTCAGAAACAAAATGTGACGTGTCAGACAACTAAAGTTATCTCTGTCACAAACTGTGTCCACATCTTCAATCCTATCACTTAGTCTAGATGATGATAATTAAGACAATGACCGAAACAAACAACGAATGTACATAAATGTTACTAATCATAAATCAACATCAACATTTCATCTGATGACAGCAGTGATGCATGTGGATGTACTAGGCCTGCCTGGCAGCCACTTGTCTACAAGAGTGTGTACACACTTGAGTGCCCTGGTGCTACAAACTGCCACAAGTACGGGTATCTGCTGTTGCTGTCTTATCTGGCACATGAGAGGTCCTCCTGGGCTGGTAACTGGAGTTACAAGACGGCGTTCTACTCAAGAGTGCACAATGATGACCTATCATCATCATGTGCCTTGCCAGCTGGCACAGGTGTTCACATTTATCCACAGATATCAGTCGTGAGGCTCCTGATGCCAGCACCTCAGTCCACCCAGCATCATTTCCTTTGCCCTTGTCTCTTCTCCTACTGATCTCTCTAGTACACATGTCTTCCAATGCCTCTCTTCTCATTACACAACCAAAGAAGGATGTCTCTGTGTCTTACAGTTGTATATAGTGTTGGAGTTTCATGAGCCTCTACACATCACATGACCAAAGAAGGACGCTTGTCTCAGAGTTGTATATAGTGTTGAGTTTCATTAGCCTCTACACATCACACAACCAAAGAAGGATGTTTGTTTCTGTCTTACAGTTGTGTATAGTGTTGGAGTTTCTTCCCAGCAATGACATTATTGTGTAGATGTTTTCTGCTGACATCAGCTGACTGTCTACACAAACTGTTGATGAGATCTACCACACCCATCATGTCTGCGCTGACTGTGTCAGTCTCTGTCTGCAATTTGAGTGCAGACAGCCTCTCACAGTTGCTCACATGTTAGAAGGTCACATAGACATGAATGCCAAACCCACAGTTGAGTTGAGTTGAGTTAAGAACCGACATCACTGCACTCAGGACATTCCCATACGTGCTCCGTCCCCTCGATCAGCAGCCAGCGAAGAGTCATACTACTAATCGTTCCCACCGCTATCCGATTAAAAGTTCTCCTGGTCTTCCCTCTCAGTTTTGAGGTTCTTCCAGAACCCCTGCAATCTCATTCTTTCCACAAATGGGTTCCCAATCTGTTCCTCTGCCTTCTCCACCTGGTCCCAAAAGCGCACGACCACCTCCCCCTTGTCCATAGGCAAAATACCACCAAGAGGTGCCTTCCCTGCTAGCCTATCAGCCTGTTCATTCCCTCGTACACCCGCATGGCCAGGGCAAAATATCAACTCACAGTTTGACCCACTGCCAGTCACTAGTCTACAGAGCACAGGTTTGATTGATTGATTGATTTAGGAATCGACATCACAGCATTCAGGGCATTCCCATAAGTGCTCCGTCCCCATCCTCAGTAGCCAGCGAAGAGTTCCAACACTAATAGTACCAGTAGCAATCTGATTATAAGTCTGTCTCGCCTTTCCTCTGAGCGTTGAGCATTGGCCAGATCTCCTCGTCACTCCTCGCTGTCTCATTCTTGCCAGACCATGGTAATCCATTTGCTCCTCCGCGGCTCCCACAAGGCCGCAAGCACAGGTATCAATGTATTCCACACGCCCTGGGATTGTAAGATTGAAGGATATATTCGTGTGCCCGCTCCATGAACCAACTCACAATACTGGTTTCTTATTTCAGTGTTGGTAGAAACGAGTCAACATTCACACAGTCAGCTGCTGCAGATGTCATCACTGGACATGAGGTTATAGATGGAACAACAGATGTCATCACTGGACATAAGGTTAAAGATGGGACAACAGATGTCATCACTGGACATAAGGTTAAAGATGGGACAACAGATGTCATCACTGGACATGAGGTTATAGATGGAACAACAGATGTCATCACTGGACATAAGGTTAAAGATGGGACAACAGATGTCATCACTGGACATAAGGTTAAAGATGGGACAACAGATGTCATCATGGGACATGAGGTTATAGATGGAACAACAGATGTCATCACTGGACATAAGGTTAAAGATGGGACAACAGATGTCATCATGGGACATGAGGTTATAGATGGGACAGCAGATGTCATCACTGGACATAAGGTTAAAGATGGGACAACAGATGTCATCATGGGACATGAGGTTATAGATGGAACAACAGATGTCATCACTGGACATAAGGTTAAAGATGGGACAACAGATGTCATCATGGGACATGAGGTTATAGATGGGACAGCAGATGTCATCACTGGACATGAGGTTATAGATGGGACAACAGATGTTATTACTGAACATGAGGTTATAGATGGGACAACAGATGTTATTACTGGATATGAGGTTTATAGATGGGACAACAGATGTCATCATGGGACATGAGGTTTATAGATGGTACAACAGATGCCACCACTGGACATGAGGTTATAGATGGGCCAACAAATGTCATCACAGGACATGAGGTTATAGATGGGACAACACATGTCATCACAGGACATGAGGTTATAGATGGGACAACAAATATGGAACATGAGGTTATAGACATGAATTGCCCATGCAGCATGATCCCTCTTTCAGCCTGTCTAGTTTACTCCAGAGGAAAGATAACAAGAATAAATTTGGAACAAGACAAGCCGAAGAAGCTGTCAGATCAGCAAATCAATGTTCTATCTGTTCACCTGTCAGAGCTTTGATCCTAGACCAGTTGCCGACCAATGATCAGGCTTGTACCCTCTCAATCATGCTCCTCTGCCCAAAAACACTGGCACAATGTGGGGTGTCGGGTTTGGTGAGCACTGCTCAATATTCGGCGCTAACATAAATCAGGCAGTTTCGTCTACTGTCATACGGTAGCTCAGTCATGTCTAAGACCTGACTACGAATATCACTAAATGAGAAGAAAACAAGGCATGTATAGCAGAGTCCAGAAAATGACAAGAAAACATGACACATATATCATTAAATTACAACAAAAAGCACATGTATATAAAAAAAAATATGACAGACAAGAAAACTTGATACATATATCAACAAATGACAGACAAGGAAACATGAATATATAACTAAATGACTAGAAAACATGTCACATATATCACTACATGAGAAGAAAACATGACATTGTACCACTAAATGGCAAGAAAAATAACAAATATAACAATAAATGACAAAAAAACATGACATGAATATCAACAAATGAACAAACAAACAAACAAACTTTATTTTCGAAGGGTTAAGAATTGGGCACGCAGGCCTGTGTAACATTCTGCCCTTCTTCTCTTTCTTCTCATAAGGTATTTAATTCATACATCACTTATGATCTTAATCTTAGACAACAACAGAACAATATGCATTACAACGCATGGAAAATAATCACGAATATGTGACAAGAAAACATGACATGTATATCCCTAAATGACAAGAAAACAAGACTTGTATACCACTACATGACAATAAAATATGACATATATATCATTAAATGACAAAATGACACAACACAATGTACATCACTAAATGACAAGAAAACATGACAAGTATATCACTAAATTACCAGATGACACAACATGTATATCACTAAATGACAAGAAAACATGACATATAAATCATTAAATGACAAGACAACACAACATGTACATCACTACATGACAAGAAAACATGACAAGTATATCACTAAATGACAAGAAGACACAACATGTATATCACTAAATGACAAGAAAACATGACATATAAATCATTAAATGACAAGACAACTCAACATGTATATCACTACATGACAAGAAAACATGACAAGTGTATCACTAAATGACAAGAAGACGCAACATGTATATCACTAAATGACAAGAAGGCATGACATATATGTCATTAAATAGCAAGAAGACACAACATGTACATCACTAAATGACAAGAAGGCACAACAAGCACCAAGAGTCTGACCTGGTGAGCATCTCCGGTGGGTATGATGTAGGCATGCAGTGGCTGGCTGACATGAACTGGGCTGTGCATCAATGCCCGCAGCTTGCTCAGAATTCCACTCGCAGGTTTACTCATCTTCAAGCTCAGGTATGATATCACAGAGAATACACCTGTGAGTGTGTACAAGTACATATGTTACGTATATCATACACATACAACTAAGGAGAAGAGACCTCTGAATGTATATGTGTACATATGTTCCATGCCCAAACAAGTACAAATAAAGAGATGACATGTCTTCATACAAACAGATGTTATGTACATCAAACATGTACAACTAAGGACAAGTGACCTCTGATTGTGTACAAACAGATGTTACTTACATCAAATATGTACAACTAAAGACAAGAGACTTCCAATTGTGTACAATCAGATGTTATGTACATCAAACATGTACAATAAGGACAAGAGACCTCTGATTGTGTACAAGCAGATGTTACATACATCAAATATGTACAACTAAAAACAAGAGACTTCTAATTGTGTACAAACAGATGTTGCATACATCAAATATGTACAACTAAAGACAAGAGACTTCTAATTGTGTACAAACAGATGTTGCATACATAAAACATGTACAATAAGGACAAGAGACCTCTGATTGTGTACAAGCAGATGTTATGTACATCAAACATGTACAGCTAAGGACAAGAGACCTCTGATTGTGTACAAATACAGATGTTATGTTAAAAAACATACAACTAAGGACAAGACACATTAGACTGTATATGTACAGAAGATATGTACATCAACAACGTACAACTAACTTACGGTGCAGTGTAACACTATGAAAACACATTTGTGGAGATATTACTGGCCATGGGAATTAATCTGTCATATCAGTTTATCTCTCTTGACCTTGTGAACATGGGTGGCAGGCAGAGTTCTCGGCCAGGTGAACCACATGTCTGAAATTTGTCATAATGTGCTGCAATACTCAATGAAATGAATTCTGTGAACATTGTAGCACTTTCAAATGACAAATGATGACGAAAACAGCAACAGAGTATTCCTAGCTCAATGAATGTGCAACCTTATATATGTATAAAATAAGCTGCAGAAGTAATATTCAACCACCGGGAAGGTTAACATGGTCAACAAATGTCTGAAGAAGTCGGATGTGTTGACCGAAAGGTGCAAATATCACAGCTCTGCTGTAAACAGGCACAATGCAATTTACATCCAAAAAACATTCTTGATGAACACAGAAGAAGAAGATAGACAACCTTATCTAGGTATGAAATAAGCTGTAGGAATAATGTACAACCTGGTCTAGGTATAAAATATACTGTAGGAATAATATACAACCTGATGTAGGTATAAAATAAGCTGTAGGAATAATGTACAACCTGATCTAGGTATAAAATATACTATAGGAATAATGTACAACCTGATGTAGGTATAACATAAGCTGTAGGAATAATGTACACCCTGATGTAGGTATAACATAAGCTGTAGGAATAATGTACAACCTGATGTAGGTATAAAATATACTGTAGGAATAATATACAACCTGATGTAGGTATAACATAAGCTGTAGGAATAATGTACAACCTGATGTAGGTATAAAATATGCTGTAGGAATAATGTACAACCTGGTCTAGGTATAACATATCATCATCATCAAGTGCCGTGCCGGCTGGCGTAGGCGTTCATGGCTCTCCATAGATCTCGGTCTTTGGTTCTCTGGATCAACTCTGCTGCTGATATTCCTCCATGCCACCGTCTCAATCCATCCAGCATCACTTCTCTTGGTCTACCTCTGCCTCTCTTCCCCTCGATCTTTCCAGTTGTTACGATGTTCTCCAATGCCTCTCTTCTCATCACATGACCGAGGAAAGCTGTTTGTCTCTGTCTTATTGTTGTATATAATGTTCTAGTTTCATTAGCCTGTTTCAGGCAGTCGTCGTTAGTTACTCTGGCAGTCCAAGGAATTCGCAACATTCGTCTCAAGAACCACATCTCTGTTGCTTCTAATTTCTTCTTAATTTGTTCATTTACATTCCAAGATTCACTGCCATACAGCAAAACTGGTTCTACATAGCATTTCAGCACTCTCTTTCTTACATTCAGTGACAGTGACTTATCGCATAAGATACTCTTCATTTTATGAAATGCGGCTTTTGCCTGCCCTATTCTGCTCCTAATCTCTGTTGTACATCTTCCATCTGATGTTATAAATGCCCCTAGGTATCTAAAATTATCAACTTGGTTAAGGATTTTCCCTTCTATTTCTATGTCACATTTTGGTGTCACCATTTTCTTTGATATTACCATTGTTACTGTTTTCTTGATATTCAAGTTGAGTCCTTTCCTTGCACTCTCTGTTACTACAACGTCTAATAATTGTTGTAGGTCTGTTGAATTATCCGCCACCAATACTGTGTCATCTGCATAGCGTATATTATTTATATTATAACCTCCAACTAGTATTCCTGGCATCTCTTTGATCTCTCTCATTATTACTTCACTATACAGGGAGAAAAGATCTGGTGACAAGACACACCCTTGTCGTACTCCTAGCTTTATCTGTTCGTAACTACCCTCTTTATTTCCCATTTTAATTGCTGCTACTTGGTTCCAGTAAATATTCTTTATTATTCTTAAATCTTTTCCATCAGTGTTGATATCTTCCAACATTTTAATCAGTTCATCATGTTTTACTTTATCAAATGCCTTAGTATAATCTATGAAGCACAAATATATGTCCCTCTGTTTCTCTATTGACCTTTCTATTAGTGTCCGCAATGTATAAATTGCATTGTTTGTGCCCTTTCCTTCCACAAATCCATACTGTTCTTCACTAATTTCCATTTTTATTTTCTTTTTGGTTCTTCTCATTATGATTCTGAGTAGAAGCTTAGTGATATGGTTTATAATGTTAATTGTACGAAAATCTTCACAATCAATTGCTCCTGGTCTTTTTGGTATAGCTATAAATACAGATTTCAGCATATCACTGGGTAAATATCCACTGCTGTAAATATCATTCAACATTTTGGTTAATATATCTACTCCAAATTCTCCCAATACTTCTAATTCTTCTATTGTGATTTCATCTGGCCCAGCTGTTTTTCCTTTCTTCATACGTTTCATAGCGTCAGCGACTTCTTCTTTCAGAATAGGTGGACCTTCTAAGTTACTATCTTCTGTTAATTCTGCCCTTTCTCCTTCATATAATTCTCTTATATACTCATTGCACCTCTTCATTATAGCATCTTCCTCTAATATTATCTTTCCTGTTTTTGATTTCAAACACCCTGTATTTATTCTTATTTTTTTTCCTGTAAGCTCACTGATTTGTCTGTGCATATTTTTTGTATCTTTAATGGAATTTAATTCAATTTTTTTGCATTGCTCGTTTAACCAACTTTCTTTAGCCTTCCCACATTTATCTTTTATTTCTTTATTTATCTTAGCATATTCTTGTTTGTCATTTTTACTCTGTTTTCTTTTGTCCATCAGGTTTAAGATATCTTCATTCATCCATTTTTTCTTAGCTATTTTGCCTCTCTCTGGTAATACTTCTTTGCTAGTTTGATGAATGGAGTCCCTTAACATTTCCCATTGTTCATCTATACTCTGTATTTTAGTTATTGCATTGTACCTATTTTTCACAGTCACTCTGTATTGTTCTTGCATTTCGTTATCTATTTTTAGAACCTCTTTATTAAGTCTCATGTTCTTAACCATTTTTTTCCCTCTTTTTAATCTTACTTTTATTTGTCCACATAGTGGTACATGATCACTATTACAGTCAGCACCAGGCATTGTCTTTACATTAATTAAAGCATTTCTAAATCTTTTATTAATTAGTATGTAGTCAATTTGGTTGCGTATTTTCTTATCAGGGCTTATCCATGTGTACAGTCGTCTTTTATGGTGTTTAAACCATGTGTTTCCAATTATCATATCATTGATATTTGCCCATTCTATTAGCTTTTCCCCTCTTTCATTTCTTGTACCTAGACCATAATTCCCCACTACATCCTCCATTTTTCCCTTTCCTACTTTTGCATTAAAATCACCAAGTATTATTTTTATTTCTTGTGATCCAATTTGAGCCATCACCATTTCTATTTCGTCGTAAAAGTGTTGTATTTCTTCATCACTACTGCTTGCTGTTGGTGCATATACTTGTATAATATTTATGTCTATTGGTTTGCCTTTGATTTTGACCATAATAACTCTTATCTGAAATACACCAGTATCCATTAATTGACTTGGCTGTTTTTTCATCTAATATTATTCCTACCCCTTTCTCATGTGTCTCCCCTCCAGAATAAATTATTGTGTGATTGTCAGCTATAATTTTGCCCGATCCCTTCCATCTCATCTCACTAACGCCTAGTATATTCATTTTCATGCTATCCATCTCTCTTAGAACATTGGTCAACTTTCCTAGCTCATTTAATGTCCTAACATTCCATGTTCCTACTCTAAATTTATTTATTTTAGTTAAGATTTTGCCATCAGTAGCTGGATGACGGTCTGGTATCACCTGTGGCTCATGACTGTCCCTACCGGACGAGGATGCCCTAAGACAGCCATTAACGTCCTTCACTAACTTTGATTTATGTTTTGCCATGAAGTCTTGGGAAGATAATGTGGTGGTTTCCCCTTGCCTTCCACATTCACATGGTGGTCTTTTTACCTCTGCTTTTGACAGCCATTTCCGACTGCAAGGACAAGTGAGTGCCCTGCTCTGCTCAGCTGCAGAGTTGTCCACTTATTCCGGTGGATACTCGGTCCCCAGAGCTGTGTTAGCCACACCGTAGTGTGTTTCCATCCTCTACCGCGTGGAGGTGCAGTTGGGATTTTCCCTTCATAAAGTTATGGTCTCTGACCAAAACTCTTCAGTACTTTTTTTTTTTATAACATAAGCTGTAGGAATAATGTACAACCTGGTCTAGGTATAACATAAGCTGTAGGAATAATGTACAACCTGGTCTAGGTATAACATAAGCTGTAGGAATAATATACAACCCGATGTAGGTATAACATAAGCTGTAGGAATAATGTACAACCTGGTCTAGGTATAAAATATACTGTAGGAATAATGTACAACCTGATGTAGGTATAACATAAGCTGTAGGAATAATATACAACCTGGTCTAGGTATAACATAAGCTGTAGGAATAATATACAACCCGATGTAGGTATAACATAAGCTGTAGGAATAATGTACAACCTGATGTAGGTATAACATAAGCTGTAGGAATAATATACAACCTGATGTAGGTATAACATAAGCTGTAGGAATAATATACAACCTGATGTAGGTATAACATAAGCTGTAGGAATAATGTACAACCTGATGTAGGTATAACATAAGCTGTAGGAATAATGTACAACCTGATGTAGGTATAACATAAGCTGTAGGAATAATATACAACCTGATGTAGGTATAAAATATACTGTAGGAATAATATACAACCCGATGTAGGTATAACACAAGCTGTAGGAATAATGTACAACCTGATGTAGATATAACATAAGCTGTAGGAATAATATAAAACCTGGTCTAGGTATAACATAAGCTGTAGGAATAATGTACAACCTGATGTAGGTATAACATAAGCTGTAGGAATAATATACAACCTGATGTAGGTATAACATAAGCTGTAGGAATAATATACAACCTGGTCTAGGTATAACATAAGCTGTAGGAATAATGTACAACCTGATGTAGGTATAACATAAGCTGTAGGAATAATGTACAACCTGATGTAGGTATAACATAAGCTGTAGGAATAATATACAACCCGATGTAGGTATAACATAAGCTGTAGGAATAATGTACAACCTGATGTAGGTATAACATAAGCTGTAGGAATAATGTACAACCTGGTCTAGGTATAAAATATACTGTAGGAATAATGTACAACCTGATGTAGGTATAACATAAGCTGTAGGAATAATGTACAACCTGATGTAGGTATAACACAAGCTGTAGGAATAATTTACAACCTGGTCTAGGTATGAAATACTCTGTAAGTATATGTGGCCTAGTGCACTGTATGGTTGTGATATATCAACAATGGATAAATGTGATAAGAAATGTATCTGAGAGGTGATATTACTGACAAATTACAGCAACCAGCTGGACTAAACAATTGACAACAGCTGGACTAAACAATTGACAACAGCTGGACTAAACAATTGACAAATGACAACAACCAGCTGGACTAAACAATTGACAACAGCTGGACTAAACAATTGACAACAGCTGGACTAAACAATTGACAAATGACAACAACCAGCTGGACTAAACAATTGACAACAGCTGGACTAAACAATTGACAACAGCTGGACTAAACAATTGACAAATGACAACAACCAGCTGGACTAAACAATTGACAACAGCTGGACTAAACAACTGACAAATGACAACAACCAGCTGGACTAAACAACTGACAACAGCTGGGCTAAGCAACTGACAAATGACAACAACCAGCTGGATTGAGCAACTGACAAATGACAACAACCAGCTGGATAGCAACTGACAAATGACAACAACCAGCTTGACTAACAATGAAAAAGTTCTGGAAATTATAACAGAACAATAAAGACTACTAAAATAATGAAAAAGCAAAGGCTCAAATGACTTGGTCACACCCTACAACATAAAGGAAACCAAAGAGGGCGTTAGAGGATGAAATATTTGAGGAAACAAAAGAGAGCACTAGAGGGCACAATACTTGGGGAAAGCAAAGAGAGCATTAGAGGGCGCAATACTAGGGGAAACCAAAGCAAAAAAAGAGAGTACCAGAAGACACTATATTCAGGGAAACCAAAGAGAGCATAATACTTGGAGAAACCAAACAGAGCAATAGAGGGTAAAATATTTGGGGAAACCAAAGAGAGCACAATACTTGGGGAAACCAAAGAGAGCACCATATGACACAATATTTGGGCAGCACAATAATTAGGAAAAACAAAGAATGCACAATACTTGGGGAGACAACTAGAAGGCCCAATACTTGGGGAAACCAAAGAGAGCACTAGAGGGAACACTATACTTGGGGAAACCAAAGAGAGCACTACAGGGAACACAATACTTGGGGAAACCAAAGAGAGCACTAGAGGGAACACAATACTTGGGGAACCAAAGAGAGCACTAGAGGGAACACAATACTTGGGGAACCAAAGAGAGCACTAGAGGGAACACAATACTTGGGGAGACAACTAGAAGGCCCAATACTTGGGGAAACCAAAGAGAGCACTACAGGGAACACAATACTTGGGGAAACCAAAGAGAGCACTAGAGGGAACACAATACTTGGGGAAACCAAAGAGAGCACTAGAGGGAACACAATACTTGGGGAAACCAAAGAGAGCACTACAGGGAACACAATACTTGGGGAAACCAAAGACAGCACTAGAGGGAACACAATACTTGGGGAACCAAAGAGAGCACTAGAGGGAACACAATACTTGGGGAAACCAAAGAGAGCTGTAGAGAGAACACAACACTTGTGGAACCAAAGAGAGCACTAGAGGGCCCAATACCTGGGGAAACCAAAGAGAGTACTAGAGGGAACACAATACTTGGGGAAACCAAAGAGAGCACTAGAGAGCACAATACTTGAGGAAACCAAAGAGAGCACTAGACAGCACAATACACGGGGAAACCAAAGAGAGCACTAGAGAGCACAATACTTGGGGAAACCAAAGAGATCACTAGAGGGCACAACATTTCAGGAAACCAAAGGGAGCACAATACTTGGGGAAACCAATGAGAGCAATAGCGCACCAGTATACTGTGTATACACAGTACAGGAGTTGAGAGAATGAGGAAGTGAAATATATTGGCTGATCACCCACAGGGCGCTGACTGGTTTAAAACTGGTTTATTTTGGCTCGAAATGTTCTTTGACAATGTGAGCAAATAATGCCTGATGTTCCAGGAGGAGGATCTCCTGCAGTGGTTTTTCTGTCCAGCCTTTTCTTCACAGCTTTTGCAGTCCTGGTTGCTTCACAAGTGACTGCACCCTTATGTAATGATGCACGCCATGAATTTCGGTCTTTGGCTGCAGTCTCCCAGGTATCATGATGAATTCCAAAAGCATTCAGTGAGATTTCAGAGTGTCTTTAAAGCATTTCCTCTAGCCGCCTTGGGAGCATTTACCACAACGCAGCTCGCCATAAAAAATTTGTTTAGGGAGCCTGTGATCTGACATGCGAGTTAAGTGACCAGACCAGTGAATCTGATTTTTCATTAGTAGAGTGGATACTGGGCATGGACGCTCTTTCTAGGACTTCAGTGTCTGGGATCTTGTGTTGCCATTTAGTAACTTCCTAAGGCAGACTATGTGGAAGTGGTTTAATTTTCTAGTGTGTCTCTGATAAACAGTCCAGGTTTCACAAGCATATAGCAGTGTGGATAATACAACTGCTTTGTAGACTTTTAGCTTTGTTTGCAGGCTTATTCCAGTTCTGTCCCATACATTATTGTACAGTCTGCCAAAGGTCGCGCTGGCCTTGGAGATTCTTGCATTCACTTCGTCATCAATTGTGGCAGCTTGTGACACAGTGCTGCCAAGATAGGTCAATTTGTCCACAAAACTGTTACTTAGTCTATGAATGTGATTATTCCCTGGAGCTGGCTGGTACATAACTAGTCTTCTCCAAGTTGAGACAGGATTCAGCTGGGTAACCTCTGTATTGTCTATGTAGTGATTGTTTTATTACTTTGGTGTCTGTGTTGTTTTGTTCTGTGCTGACGAAGGCTTTGGCCGCAACGTTCATTTTGTTTCTTGTAATCGTGTTCTAGTAAAGCTCACAATCTACTTATCGTATTTCAATTTTGGTCATTCATCCAAGTTGATAATGAGCCCAAAGTTGGCACCAGAGTTGGCATATTAGAGCGCAATCATCAGCAAACAGCAGCTCTCTGACGGTGTCCTGCAGTAACCTGGTTGGTGTCGTAACAACATGACCATAACATGTTGGAACATGCCATTCCCAGAAACGCCAAGTCAGAGCCAGAATCACGGCTTCCAGGAACTGTTGAGACAGACACGTTCACCGTATCTTTCTATCACAAAGGAACTGTTGAGACACAGTCATCAACTTACCTAACAAGTCTCCTCAACCTCGGAACAAAGTAAACTGTCGGTGCCAAGGTGTCAATGCCTCAAGTTACAGCAGTGAGTGAGCGTGTGAGTGTTTGAGAGTGGTCTAGTTGGCCGAGAGTTGCAGTCCGTCTGTGGGGGTTGTGGTCTCGTCGCGTCTGCTCGCCGCTTGCCTGGCTGCCAGGGGAAGTTATCCTCACAATCTTCTACTGACGGCCAGAGTTACCGCCGCTCTCAGTCAGCTGTTGGTGAATATGGAATATAAAGAAAAAGCAGATAACAATATGAATTGGAAACAAATAGGTATATTAAACTCCTGCGAGAAGAAACGTACTAAACATCAACACGTTGCACATACCTTACAAGGAGATCCATCGTATCGCGAAATACAGGTGAAAATCCGAAATCAGAAGCACTCAATAAATATATAAAACTAGCTGACACGGCCCGGCTTCGCCCAGTCACTGATGGGAAGCATCTCATTTAATTCATATAAGTAGTCATATAAGTTCCCGTTCCCGTTACCGACTATCTGTCTGTCTGTCTGTCTGTCTGTCTGTCTGTCTGACCCGGCCCGGCATCGCCCAGCTCCTGGTGTGGAGCATCTCATTTAATTCATATAAGTAGTCATATAAGCTCACGTTCCCGTTCCCGACTATCTATCTGTCTGTCTGTCTGTCTATCTGTCTGTCTGTCTGTCTGTCTGATCCGGCCCGGCTTCGCCCAGCCCCTGATGGGGAGCATCTCATTTAATTCATATAAGTAGTCATATAAGTTCCCGTTCCCGTCTGTCTGTCTGTCTGTCTGTCTGTCTGTCTGTCTGTCTGTCTGTCTGTCTGTCTGTCTGTCTGTCTGTCTGTCTAATCATTTATTGGTTGCAGTTAGAACAACCTTAGATAAACGAAGACCAACTTACAAAAAGCATTAGAAAGAGCACTTGAAAGATCTTTACATCTTCCCCAACAATTAACTTGGGTAAATGGAGCAGCGGCAGCAGCAGAAGAAGAAGAAGAAAAAGGAGGAGTAGGAGCTGGGAGGAGGAAGAGGGAGGTGGAGAAGAGAGGAGGAGGGAGGAGTAGGAGGGAGGAAGAGATAGGTGGAGAGAGGAGGAGGAGGGAAGAGGAGGGAGGAGGAAGTAGGAGTAGTAGTAGGGAGGAGGAGGAATTAGGAGGAGGAGAGAGGAGGAGGAGGGAGGAGGAGGGGAGGAGGAGGGGGAGGAGGAAGAGGGAGGAGGAGGGAGGAGGGGGAGGAGGGAGGAGGAAGAGGGAGGAGGAAGGAGAAGGAGGAGGAGGGAGAAGGAGGGAGGAGAAGAACGCAGGAGGAGGAGGGAGGAGGAGAGGGAGGAGGAGGGAGATGGAGGAGGAGGAGGGAGGAGGAGGGAGATGGAGGAGGAGGAGGGAGGAGGAGGGAGGAGGAGGAGAGAGGAGGAGGAGGGAGAAGGAGGAGGGAGAAGGAGGGGGAGGAGGAGGAGGGAGGATGAAGAGGGAGGAGGAGGAGGGAAGAGGAGGAAGGAGGTAGAGGGAGGAGGGGGGAGGAGAGAGGATGAGGAGGGAGGAGGAGAAGGGAGGAGGAGAAGGGATGAAGAGGAGGGAGGAGGAGAGGGAGGAAGAGGGAGGAGGAGAGGGAGGAGGAGGGAGGAGAAGGAAGGAGGAGAAGGAAGAGGGAGGAGAAGGAGGAGGAGGGAGGAGGGGGAGGACGTAGGAGGAGGAGGGAGGAGGAGGGAGGAGGAGGAGGGAGTAGGTTGAAAGAGGAGGAGAAGGGAGGAGGAAGGAAGAGGAGTGATTAGGAGGAGGGCGAGGAGGCAGGAGGAGGAAGAGGGAGGAAGAGGGAGGAGGAGGAAAGAGGAGGAGGAAGGAGGAGGAAGAGGGAGGAGGAGGGAGGAGGAGGAGAAAGAGGGAAGAGGAGGAGGGAGAGGGAGGAGGGGGAGGGGAAGAGGAAGAGGGTAGGAGGTGGAGGAGGGGAGAGGAGGAGGAGGAGGAATATAACGCATATGCCTGTAGATTTAATAATGGCTGAAGTTGTTCTATGTCTTCTTAGAGTTGGCGACAGTGTAAAGAAATATAAAATCTTCAAACTTGATAGAGATAAGGTAACTATTATTTATTTATTCTTTAAGCATAAAAAGATGAGTTACAATGTTATGCATTATGCATTATTTTTATGAAAACTTTGAAAATGCCTTAAAGATTGTATCACTATTTATTATAACTCATATGCCGGTATATAACTATGGACTAAGAGTTTACAAATCTTTGAAAACGATGCAACAATATGACTATAAGTTATACAGAAAAGTTATGCCCCTTGAAATAACTTTTACAGAGTTAAGTCCCCTCGCTGTATAGAAATTACAATGAAAAATGGAAAATTAAATAATATTGGGTAAGCAGCCGATTTCACACTAAAAAAATATCACAGTGGGCTGCGCTGGAATGAAAGGAAGACGTGTAGAAAATTTCATCTCAATCGGATGGGCCGTTCGCGAGCGCATAAAGGACATACGGACATACAGACAGACGGAGATCGCCTTTTATATATAAGAAGATAAATAATAAAATATAATATATATTAAATAAAATAAAATAAAATACACACAAACGCGTACAATACGACACAGAGGACGGCCGACGTTTCGATTCTCAGAATCTTTGTCAAGGACAGGACACCACAGATAGCTAACATAACGAAATACAGCAAACAAAGAATAAAAAACACAACTATGTGTATATGTAAACACAATAGTTGTGTGTTTTTCCCTTTGTTTGCTGTATTTCGTTGTGTTAGCTATCTGTGGTGAAATATGCTCACACAGGCTTATGGGTAACACCCGTGTGCCGTGATGTTGATCCATCGACTAAACTAAACTAAACTTATAGGCATGTCTGTGTTATAGGATGTTCCAATCTGCCCAAATCACTATAAAACAGGGACTGATCGTCTGGGGAGGGGCGGAGGAGCATAATAACTTATTGCGGGTGAATCTGTTGTTTCATCTGAAATAAATAGCTCGAAATGTCCTGAATCTGTTTTGTCAAGGCTTGCTTCCTGCTTTATTCTGTCTGTGTAGTTATCAATAATAAATGATAATGCACATTGGGAGCAAGTCGCCGCTGAACGTGTTGCATGGAGGGCAAATATCAGAAATGGAATAAAGTCAAAGGAGAAAATTATTGCAGAAAAGTCACACACCAAGCGTTTGAGACGTAAGATGGTGCATGATGGTGGAAATGACCACGTGTTCACATGCACCCACTGTGAACGGACATTTACAGCGCAAATTGGCCTTATCAGTCACACTCGCTACCGCCATAGTTAAAAGTTATTATGCCTTTTTAAAGCACAAACTATCGTCTGTCAAGACGGCAAGGTGCCAATGTGTAGATAATAAATATTGTGATACTAATCACTCTTTAGTTGTTGCAAGGGTTAGACTGAGACCAAAGAGAATCTACACAGCTAAACACAAATCTAGCCGAAGGATTAATATTATTAACACCCACGATCCTGATAAGTTCTTTCAGTTCCAACATCAAGTTGATGACGCTTTCACTAATACATCAGAAAATTGCACAGCAAGTGAAAAGTGGGGTTAACTTAAGGAAACTCTTTATAAAACAGCGGTAGGGGTTTATGGCACTGTGGACCATAAGAGGCAGGACTGGTCTGAGGCAAACAGTCAGATAATGCAGCCCTTGGTTGATAGCAAGATAATAGCCCTCTTAAGAAACAAGGAAAGAACAACGCGAAATACACTCAGTGAGCTAAAACAAGCTAGGAAGGATGTGCAAAAGTCTTTCAGGCAGTGTGCAATCGACTATTGCACCATGTTATTCGAGTACATTCAAGAGATAAGGGAAACATCAGAAGCATGGATAACGGGATAAAGAAAGCCTGTGGTGCAATAATCAAAAGAAGTGCAGCACTGAAAACCTTGACCGGAGAAATCATCACTGATAAGAAACAGCAGATGGACAGATGGGTAGAGCACTATTTGGAGCTTTACTCAAGTGAGACCAAACTAGCGGATGATGCCCTCAACGCCATAGAGGCTCTACCAACTCTTTACCACCTGGACACACTTCCCACTATAACAGAAGTTAAGTGTGCTTTAAATGAACTTGCATCTGGCAAGGCTTCAGGTAAGGATGGGATTCCAATAGAGGTTATCAGGAGTGGGCAAGACACACTCACTCTACAGATCAACCAGCTAATAGAGTTATGCTGGCGAGGACAAGTCCCACAGGATTTCAAAGATTCAAGTAGTATAACACTGTAAAAGAACAAGGGCGATCGGAGCGACTGCAACAACTATAGGGGTATCTCACTTCTGTGTATTGTTGGAAAAGTATTTGCCAGAATTGTTCTGCACAGACTTCAAGTCCTGAGAGATCAAGTCTACCCCGAATCACAGTGTGGCTTTCGACAGAACCGGTCTACCATTGATATTATATTCTCATTGCGACAAATACAAGAAAAACACCGTGAACAGAATCAACCACTATTTATTGCCTTCATCGACCTCACAAAGGCATTTGATTTGGTCAGTCGTGAGGGTCTGTTCCAGGCACTAAAGAAGATTGGCTGCCCACCAACTCTTCTGTCCATTGTGGAATCGTTCCACACAGGCATGAAGGGTATAATCAAGTTTGACGGTGCAACTTCAGAAGTTTGAAATCAAGAGTGAAGTTAAGCAAGGTTGTGTACTAGGGACCACCCTTTTTAGAGTACACTTTTCACTTCCACTGAAATATGCCTTTCGTGATCAGGATGGTGATAATTCACTCACTCTTAGATGGCGGCCTCCACAATGCTCAGAGATTAAAGGCCAAGACCAAAATTAGGAGGGTACTGATCAGAGAGTAGCTGTTTGCAGATGATGATGCAATTACCATTCACTCTGAGAAAGAATTACAAAGTCTACTATCTGCATTCTCCAATGCTTGTTCTTATTCAAGGAGTCTTCGTGGCGAAGTTGTCAAGCCGTTTGACTCGGGCTCCGAAGGTTGTGGGTTCGATTCCGGGCCGCGTCCTTCGGTTCACGAGTTAAATTTTTCAGGAGACTCCTGTGGGTCGTCGCTAGAGCTACGGAATTCGTGCTTTGTGGACGCTTTCCGCGCTGCGGAAAGATCCCGAGCCATATGAGATAAAACTCGATGCAATGAAGTCGACCCTGTCGACTTTTAAGCGACTTCTTAAAATGCTTGTTCTGAATTTGGTTTAACGATTAAAGAGGACACAGATTATGTCACAAGGTGCACATCGGGTACCATCAATCTTTATTGACGACGCCGAACTGGAGACAGTAGACCATTTTACATCTTTGGAGTCAGAGGTAAAAGCAAATTATCCATAGATCAGGAAATCAACATCAGGATTGGTAAGGTAGCAACAACAATGAACAGGTTAACAAAAAGAATCTTGGAGAA
Source organism: Cepaea hortensis (assembly GCA_963921405.1). NCBI lineage: Eukaryota > Metazoa > Mollusca > Gastropoda > Stylommatophora > Helicidae > Cepaea > Cepaea hortensis. Next base: position 219,748,186 of record OY992877.1, read on the forward strand.
CAGGAAGCTTACTGCCAAATTGTCGCCTGTCGTTCCTGGGGGGAAGTGGAATCAACAAGCAAACTTTTTAAATTCCCTTTCAGTATTTGGATCTCTCTCTCTCTCTCTCTCTCTCTCTCTCTCTCTCTCTCTCTCTCTCTCTCTCTCTCTCTCTCTCTTCTTACCACAAGACAATACCCCTCTTCATATTCCTCCAGAACATACCGAAATAACACTGTCTTCTAACAAATAATACAAGTATTTAATGAAGAAAAAAATGTCAGGTGTGTGCAATGTATGTGTATAGAAATCAGTGGTGTAGTCTATCGTGTATGTGAGATAAGACCAGTCAGGTTAGGATCAGAGTCACATTCATCATTGTACTCCGGTCAGACAACTGCACAATATCATAGAATCAGAGGGAGCTCACCCAATGAAGCGACTCTCATTCAGATGAGGTCAGATGTCGGTTTCCTCCCGTCAATCGTGGATAGTTTGGATGTTTGGTCACCAACGTGTGATTTAATGAATTACTGTCCATTAGTTCTACACACACGGTGAAACATATATCCAATAAAATCCAGTAACGTACGAACACAAGCACTGGCCCAGTCACATCTCTACAAAACACTATTGTCATATAAACTACCAAATGTTTCCTGTCCGTACTGACAATGTTACTCCGTTATCTTAATCACCCTCCTATAACTCTCCGTGTAACTATCACAGTGATTAACTCAGTGATTTTCCTGGGAATTCATGTACTGATAAGGCACTGTACTGATAAGGCACTCTACTGATAAGGCACTGTACTTATAAGGATGTGTACTGATAAGGCACTGTACTGATAAGGCCCTCTACTGATAAGGCACTGTACTGATAAGGCACTCTACTGATAAGGCACTGTACTCCGCTGAGAGCATGATGTGTTTGACTTCCTTGTGGAACACGGTCCCATTGTCAAGGTCAGTTAGCATTGCACCAGGTTCCAGTCATTGTCCTCATCTCTGAGTGGTAGATAACTTCTCTGTTCTTGTGGAACCTTACGCTAGTTATTCCTGTTCAGAGTCGTAATTCACAATTCACAACATGAACAAGTGTCCGTCGTTTTCAAACAACATGGGGCACTGTGAATCCTCTTCTCCATTAGAACATGGAACAAAGAAACACTCCCTTTATTAGTGATCCATTCTACACACTGATCGCAAGTTTAGTTATTTTCAAACAGCCGAGAATTTTGTCTGAGTGACGCCATTGGCTTGGCGGCAACCAAGTCGAGACGGCGCTTTCTCTCTCATCTTGAGATCCGGGCAAAACAACATGCCGACAGGTCTCCTTAGATCTTGCGGACTTTTCAAAAGCTCTTGGCCGTGTTTGATCTGATGTAAGCTCTTCCCCCACTAACAACAAAAGTTGCAGCGGTCTAGACCGACTGTCTTTGGCCTTTCATCATTCGGCTCGACTACCTCCAGTAATTCCGTGACACAAATAAAAGTCATTATCTATCAAGCCTGTGTTTTTAGTACTCTTCTTTATGGCAGTGAAACCTGGACAACTTACTCACATCAAGAGAAACGTTTAAACAGCTTTCATATGCGGTGTAAGCGAAGAATACTTGGTATTAAGTGGAAAGACAAAATCACAAATACTGAAGTATTGGAAAGATCAAGTTGTTTGACGGTGTATTCCATGCTCAGTCTTCGTAGACTTAGATGGATAGGACACGTTAGTAGGATGAATGGTGGTCGCTTAAAAACGTGGCGAAGTGGTCAAGCTGTTTGACTCGGGCTCCAAAGGTTGTGGGTTCGATTCCGAGCCAAGAAAACCTTCGGTTCACGAGTGAACTTTCTCGGAGTCTCCTAGAGCTACGGAGCTCGTGCTTTGTGCGACGTTTTCCGAGCTACGGAAAGAGACCGAGCCATATGGGATAACAACCGGTGCAATGAATTCGACCCTGTCGACTTTTAAGCGACTTTTTTTTTAAAGATGAGAGGACACGTTAGTAGGATGAATGATGGTAGTATACAAAAGTACATCTTTTTTGGGGATCAGATGGTGTCATATATTCTGAAGGGACTGGGAGATCACTGTAGTGCATGCATCATTTCTAACTAAAGAAGTTGGGCCCTGTCATCAAGCGATGCTACAGGCATTATGGGATAAACTTCTCTCGCACCACACAAAAAGACTTGTCAGTCGTACGAGAGGAATTGATTACACATTTTTATTGCCACTGGCTCTTACAATACATCAATGCACAAAACTGTCTCTAACGAACCACACATGAATACACAGAACTTCCTATCACTAGTCGTCCATAGCCCTACTGCTAAATCTATCTACTCATCTAAAGAAATACGCATCGACTCTAAGCGATGTGTTCCCTACGAAGTCTGTCCCCCCGTCTGCCAATTCTCCGCGTGCTGATTACACAGTACGCGGAAGGACCTTGTGCGCGCTTCGGCTTTTGCGTGCTACATCATTCAACACGCTTAGAGTAGTAGCCTACTCTTGAGTTCTATTCTAGTTCTTGGTGTCTATCACGTTGGCGTGATTATACCGTGACCAGAGTGCTTACTCTCTGGTTGACACTCCCGTGTCTCATGAGAGAACTGTTTGACAGTTCCCCTCCCTATCTACTCCCTGCCCTCATGTTGGGGCACTGGGTTACCTCTAATCTACTTGAGGTAGACCACTCATTCAGGGTGGTCTTCCCTCCTATCTAATCTAGTCTTTGACACACACCCTCCCCTCCTGTGTTGCGTTACAAACTTTGACTCATGGTTGTGACGCAAGAGGTTTCTAAAAAATTAGTGTATCTAATTTTTGTCAAAGACTACTTGGTTCTGGGTAACTCATTAGACCTCTACTGACTATTGTCACAATGTAGTATTACTTTACTTGGCTACTGGTGATCGCCACAAACTTGTCTGGTTGGCGTGAGCCCTCTTCTCAATCGCAATATTATATTTATTAGAGGTTTGTCTGAACCGGACCATTGTCTTATAAGACCTGCCCTCAAATAGCAAATTAACTCACTAACCATACAAAGTTGATTTTCTTAGGATCAACACACGAATTGCTTCATGTCCCCCATATAATATTAAACAACCCTTGCACAAGCTTTGTGCGATAGGCTTCACCTATCTCGCTTCCGCGTGTAAAGTTATCTTCCACTGTTAAGTTAGTGTTTCGTGTCTATTGTGTCCCCTGACCCAGAGTTATCTCCCATTGTTCTAAAAAATGTATGTACTTTACATGTTTGTTTTCCTGGTTGTTTGCGTGTTTGGATGTAACTAATAATATAATTTACCTTCTAACATGTGTGTCTGTCTATATTTTGTATGTAAGTTAGTTTTCAAGTGCCATAATCCGGTTAAATGTGGCCACAAACAAGTGTATAACACTAATTCGTGACTACGTTTCCGTCTTATGAGACTTAAAATACTTTCTCTAAGGTCTACACTAAACTACCCATAACACACTCGAGACAGCACATTTCAACATTGAAAGTATACGCTTGACGCAGACAAATAATAAAAAGTCGCGTTCAGCGGCAAAAAAAATCCGCTGGTTGTCTTCACTCTTCCTTGTATATTTTCCATTTTCTCTTACTTTCACACTTCTGTCACACATCTTTTATCCTCCCAATTATTTAAAAACCTTGAACTGACACTGTACAAGTTTGGCTCAGTTTGAAAAGAATTGAGCTTAATGACTGTGCGTAACTAACTGCACGAGTCATGTATTTACAAAATATTTACATGGATGAAATAGGGTTGACTGTACCCTGATAATACTAAGCACTATATTCTATTGAAATACTAATACTAATTCTATAAATATATATATTCTAATTTGTTGCACAAACTTAACCTAATTTAAGGGAAGTAATCTAACTAACTAAAAAAATGAAAATGATGTGAGATGAGTTATGTACCTTTCTGAAATGAGTAATGTGAAATGTAAAAAAATTTATAAATAATGGGTTATTTTTAAAAAAAATGTTTTATTGTCTAAATGAAAAAATATGATTGATAATTTTACTATACATGGTGTAAATGATGTATGTTGAACTGTATAATCCTATAAGGTATAAACTAATTTAATCCTAAATAATGAGGTTATTAAAGTGTTTAATAAGATGGAATGCAATAATGTGAAATGAAATGAACTAATTGGTAATGTTCCTATCTAAACTTTTTATCTTAGTCTTTAATTAGCTGTTATTAAATTTAAAGTACTATCCTAAGTAAGTGGGTAAATTTAGTGATTTATCTAAACTAAAAAAGAATCTATTATATTCCATAATTCTATTCTAAATCTATATTAAAGTAACTAATCTAACTATCATTTATCACTATATTAAAAACATGTTATAATACATATCACAATAAATAAATATATATACATGGTATTCGATTACCTCAGGTTAGTGGTTGCCATAATGTTCAGCAATTGCTTTTGTTGGCACCGTTCATAGATACACATTTGTCCTGGGTATATTAAATAAACTACACAGTCATACTTGTGTCTTATGGGTATCCTTCCACTTGTAGAATCCGCTGGTGTCGTAGACATGTATATTTGTGTCTGTTATTTACGTATTGTTCTGACACTGTTCTTCCATGCTTAACCCAGTTGATTTACCGCCACACAAATGGAGCATAGTAAGTAACGAGCTGTCTATGTACACACGGTGATTCACTTGTTTTTGGAGCACAGTTCTTATTCTGCTGTCTTTGAACACATGGTGATTCACTGTTATTAGCACACAGTCCTGATCCTGATGTCTATGTAATACATAGGATATTTTACACAGGATATTTTAAGTGTACTAAATTACATTATCTTATTCTATATTTTCATGTGGAGTATCAGGTATTTCTACCTCAGATGGTCGACTAAGGGTATCAGCAAGAATGTTGTCCCTACCCTTAATATGCTCTATACTAAAAGTATAATTTTGTAATATTAACGACCACGTGTAGATGCGGTCATTGCGATGCACCCCACTTTGTATGACCGTGATTGGGGAGTTGTCGGTCTGTACTACGAAGTGATTACCCGCTAGAAATCGATGTAACTTCCTTACTGAATAGATGACACTTAGGGCTTCCAACTCTGATATGGAATATCTGGACTCAGCAGGTGTGATCTTGCGGCTCACGTAGCAAATTGGATGGAAGATGCCATCATAAAACTGGCCTAGTACTGCAGCGATAGAAATCCTGCTGGCATCTGTCCTAAGATAATAAACGAGCCTAGGATTAGGCAAACGCAGGATTGGTACATTACTAAATAGGAGTTTCAATTTTGACAATGCAGAAATTAATAATGCATCTTTGACATCTAATTTTACTGATGCTTTCAAAACATTTGAAAATACACTTGTGATTTCAGCTAAGTTCGGTATGAACTTACTATAATAATTTACTAAACCCAAAAGGCTCCTGACCTGCTTCTTTGTTGTAGGCATGGTCAGGTTCATGATTTTAGTAACAATTCTATTGTCAGTTTTTAGTTGTCCTTGTGAAATGACATGTCCCCAAAAATCAATTTCTTGTAGGCCCAGTTCAACTTTGCTAGGTTTGACAGTGAGACCGAAGAGTCGCAACCTATCGAAGACATGTCTGAGTTTCAGTAAGTGTGTTGTCCAGTCATCTGTATGGACACAAATATCATCTATATATGTCACGGTATTCGTCACTCCATGTAGTAAATCTCTAGTTAGGCGTGCGAAAGTGGCAGGAGCGTTACGAAGTCCGAAAGGAAGAAACCGCCACTCGTAAAGACCTAAAGGTGTTGAGAATGCAGTAAGATGGATGGATTGAGTCTGCATAGGGACCTGCCAATATCCCTTAGTAAGATCTAATTTAGAGAAGATTTTGGAGGTGGACATATCAAGAATAAGATCTTCGCAGGAAGGAATTGGTTCTGCGTCGATCTTAGTGACATTGTTGAGTTTTCTATAGTCCACACAGAGACGAATTGTGGAGTCATTTTTCTTGACCAAGACGATTGGAAAGGAGTACTCAGATGTAGATTTCTGGATGATTCCACTAGCTTCTAAATTAAGAATTTCCTTATTTAGACTTTCTCTGTAGCTAAGTGGGATAGAGTACGGCCTGCATTTGATAGGCGTAGAGTCCGAAAGAAGGATGGAGTGCTCGATCCTGTCCGTCCTACCTGGAATGTCGGAAAATATGTCCTTATACTCTGTCACTAATTCTATTGTCTGTCGTCGTTGCTCTTCTGTTAGTCCCGGTTCTAACCGTATATAATCTAATGTTGTAGTCTTGTCTACAATTGGAACAGGTAGTTCCATGCCGTCGTCGTCTATCTGATTCAGTACGGTGGTGGTGCTAAGTGCGTTTTCTGTATGCTCACTAAGTGTATGCATATCGTCGGCCTTGCCAGTCTCGCTAACTAGTGTAGTTGCGTTATGTATGTCTGTCGTCTCATCAATAGGTGTGGGTGCATTATGTTCGTCTGTCTCTAGTTTTGTCTCTTGTCGTGAAAAGTAGGGTTTCAAAATGTTGATATGAAATATCTTTAAGTGTCCGTTTATCGATATTTCATAATCCACATCTGAAATTTTTCGTACCACTTTGAATGGCCCTTGCCATGAGGTCAATAATAAATTCCGTTTGTCTGGGAGTAAAAGCAGTATGTCTTGATCTGGTTCAAGATTAATAGTATCTGCTCTGGTTGTTGCCTTAGCTGCATGTAATTTTTCCCATGCAGCTATTTCTTCGTTAGTGCAATGCTTCAATTGGGGTAAGCATCCCAAAATTAAATCAGTACAAGGGTTATCTAAAATAGCACATGTAAAGGTACCAGAAAGGAAAGGAGTGTTAATACGGGCTCTTGCTAACGGGTAAATGTCAATATTACCCGAAAAAGTTCGGCATTTGACTGAGTCACCTGTATAATCATTTGGATTCACCAATTCCTTTCTAAGACCGATAAGAGTGCTTCCACTGTCAAGCAAACACTGGCATGGTATTTCGTTGACCATTGCATTGTGGAACACCAAATTGCCTCTGGAGGCTAATGCTGCATTTACACTCTCAGTGGAGAATGGTACTGTATGTCCACATTCTAATTTTCCGTCTGCATGAAATTGGTGGCATCGCTCACAACTGTCAAAGCTTAAAATATCGTTTACACAACAAACATCTTCAGATTGATTTAAAGGTAACTCATTCTCGACCTTGCACTCAGTCTCACTCCCACTATCAGAAGATGTATCAATTAACATTGCACTGTTGGCCTTCATTCTTTGGCGGCCTAGGCATTTACTGGAATAATGCCCGTAGCTGGAACAGAAGAAACATTTGACTGCACGCCTGTATGCATTTCTCTTGTTTTGTTGTTTCTTAATGACCATCTCAAGATGTGTTGGATAGTTTGGTGATTTATCACACATAGCATAAGTATCATGAAAAAGTTGGCAATACACACATTTAGGTAATTTTTGATCTTTCTTGTCGACTCTCTGAAATGGTTTTTTATTGCTACGATAGCTTTTAGGTTGGTCCTTAACAAAAGAGACTATTTCAGAGTCGATGTTTGATGTTTTAAAAATATCTCTATTTGAGGAAAAATATGCGGAGCCTTTCTTCTCGAATTGCTCTATTGTTTCGATGTCTGACTGCTGCAGGAATTTAGCGAAAGGAGATGGGATTGTGGATATGACTTTATCCATGGCTATTAAATTTTTAAGTTTTTCAAAGTCCTTTCCTATTTTTGCTGCACTAAGCCATCTATTCAGCACGCTTTGGACATTCGAGACATAATCGATGAAGGTCTCACTTGCTTTTGGTTTTAAGTTAGAAAATTGCACTTGATACCCAGGGGCATCAAGTAAAAAATGTTGCATAATCCTATCGTGAATGTACTGATAGTTAGATCTAAGATCAGTTGGTATTGATTCAATAACTTTAAGGGGCTCCCCACTGAGGTTTTTCATGTAGATCATGGCCCACATATCGATTGGTACTTGATGGTATTTAAGCTGATATTCGACATTTTCTGTCCAAGCAGATATGGAATCTTCTTTACAGAATGGCTTAATAATATGTTTGTATTTATTAAGTTTATTCTCTTCTTGCTGACTCTTTAGTTTTGTAGCGGAGATCTCTACGTGTGAATCTACTTCCATACCTTTCATCTTTACCTGTGTTTCTGATTCAATCTGTATTTGTTTTTCTTTTACTCTTGCCATTTCATCTATTTCTCGTTGCTTTACCTCTCTCTCCTGATCTAATTGTTTTTGCTTTAACTCCTTCTCCTGATCTAATTGTTTTTGTTTTAATTCTAATTCTTTTTGTTTAATCTCCTTATCTTGTTCTAACTGTTTCTGTTTAGTTTCTTCAGCCAATTGTGCCATCTCTTTTTGGTGTTGTCTATCTTGTTCTAACTGTCTCTGTTTAGTTTCTTCAGCTAACTGTGACATCTCTTTTTGGTGTTGTCTATCTTGTTCTAACTGTCTCTGTTTAGTTTCTTCAGCTAACTGTGACATCTCTTTTTGGTGTTGTCTCTCTCGTGCACGTTCACCTCTATCAGCATCTTTTGCTTCTCTAAATTTTTGATCAGCATATTGCTCTAATTCCTTTCCGGTGTGTCCTAATTCCTTGCCTGCTTGTATGTAATCAGCTAAGGTTGACATGTTGTTGGATAAATAGCTAGAGTTGCTAGGCACTCAAATATTTACTCCGGTATCTTAGACTTGTTAAGTTTTTAAATGCCTGTGTACAAAAAATACTATTAGATTACACCCTGAAAAAGAGATGCATTATTAATTATATTGCATTCAAAATAATTTGGGTATACTCATCTTAACCATCCAGAACAATCAGGTACAATCGTTTGGCACCTCAGGTACAACCGTTTGGCACTTCGACATACACCTCACGTTACTTCTCTAAACAGCTCTTGTTATACCTGGTTTGCAAGAGCATCAATAATTAACCATTTGTAAACGACATATGACTTTGACATTTGTTTGACATTTACAATCACATGCCCCCGGACAACACAATGTGGTATATTCAATAATAAATGTCACTGTCCTGTCTTCGTTCTAATGTCTTCTGCGTTCCCTAACTATTGCTGTTTAATTTATGAAAGTGCTGTGCAGACCGAATCTTATTTGCAAAAAGAAAGTAGTGCCATCGTGACTGTAGAAAATAGAATATGTTTACAAATAAATAAATAAATGCTTTAAGATAAATATAAAGAAAAATAATAATGTTCAAATTAATAAATATATTCAATAAATAGCTTGTATAAACAAATAATACTTAATATAATTCAAAGATTCAGGCGAGCAGCCGCTTGGCGATTTGTAAACAATCTGTCGCTGATTGCAAATGGCGTAGGACAGCTGTTTGTCAGCCGCGATACGTCATAGGCGCAGCGCTATTTTTAGATTGAAAAATCAATATTGTCGCCGGCTCATTATTTTGTGTATCGCTCTGCCGTGAATCATGTTTTATAAATACACATAAATAATCAAATAATTGTTGAAATAAATGATGCAAAACTATAATAATAATACTTACAAATCAGAAGAAAACATGTTCATAAAGCACAAAACATTTTAATAAGCGTAAATAAACGTTAATCGGTCACGATGGGCACAGCTCGCTCCTTGTTCTAGCCTGCACACGCTATTTCCAACTAACACAAATTAAACCCTGTGATTAACTGACAGTAATACTATTTTAGAGCCGTGGGTGAGTGTTTTAGCTTGAATAATTGTCCAAGCCACACTTCTGACACCACTTTTATCCTAGCCTGTCATCAAGCGATGCTACAGGCATTATGGGATAAACTTCTCTCGCACCACACAAAAAGACTTGTCAGTCGTACGAGAGGAATCGATTACACATTTTTATTGCCACTGGCTCTTACAATACATCAATGCACAAAACTGTCTCTAACGAACCACACATGAATACACAGAACTTCCTATCACTAGTCGTCCCTAGCCCTACTGCTAAATCTATCTACTCATCTAAAGAAATACGCATCGACTCTAAGCGATGTGTTCCCTACGAAGTATGTCCCCCCCCCCCCGTCTGCCAATTCTCCGCGTGCTGATTACACAGTACGCGGAAGGACCTCGTGCGCACTTCGGCTTTTGCGTGCTACATCATTCAACACGCTTAGAGTAGTAGCCTACTCTTGAGTTCTATTCTAGTTCTTGGTGTCTATCACGTTGGCGTGATTATACCGTGACCAGAGTGCTTACTCTCTGGTTGACACTCCCGTGTCTCATGAGAGAACTGTTTGACAGTTCCCCTCCCTATCTACTCCCTGCCCTCATGTTGGGGCACTGGGTTACCTCTAATCTACTTGAGGTAGACCACTCATTCAGGGTGGTCTTCCCTCCTATCTAATCTAGTCTTTGACAGGCCCCATCCTCTTCTATCTTCAATAACCCCAGAATATGACCCTCGAGTTATCTGCAGGCGTCGTCTTATTAATTTAGTCTAGGAAATATAGATTATGGCCCTGGTGAGAATAGTAAATACTAACTGGGATTCTGCCCCTTCTCTAAGGATTCTTTTAGCTCTTGAGCCCCCTTTTTATCAATTCTGAGGAAAGTCTGGAGAATTCTCTCAGCCTGATTTATGTTAAGAAAGCATGGATGTTGAGCAGTTGATAGACCTAGAGTCTTCTCTCCCCAATTTAGTAATTCATCATGAGTGGATTTGTTTTGACAATTCACATTCAACAAATTCCAGTAGACATTGACACATGTTTTACACACATAAGATGGAGAATCAACAGATAGGTTTGACTGAAAAATCAACATAAGGTCAGTTAAGGTTCATCATTTATTGACTGGCCTGTGTCCTCTGGCCTGTTACATACATTTTCTGTTGTGGTTTACACAAGATAACATAGAAAATGGCATATAGGCCCAAGTTTACAGTCAATCAACAAATAAACATCAATGAATACTATGTCAACAAGTGTGGAAACATTGTAAACATTTAAATGTTGTACATTATAAGTGTGGAGATGATAATTCAACATTTAGGTATATGTTCCTGAAATGGGTGTTGTGTGTTCCTTAGAGAATTCTAACCTTGTGATTGGGAGATTAGGATAAGCCTCGGTCCATTGTCTGATGGATACTTCAGTTCTGCCCGTGTAGCTTCTCTGAAGGCTTCCCATACTCTGCTCATGGCTTAGTCATCTTCCATCTCACGTGTGGTTAATCTCTTTCTCTCTCTTCCCTCTTTCTGGTCTGGGTTGGTTGGTTGGCCAGTTGGTTGCCACCAAGAATTCACTGTGTAAGATTCACATAGATATGTACATTCCTACCAATGCAATATTCTAGAAGTAGGTCGGAAGAAACCTAAATTCCTGAAGTAGGAACTAGTTCCCCCCCCCCTCCTCTTTTCTCTGATCTAGTGTTGGGTTAATTTGGGGTTGTCAGAGTTTATCACACTGTGTACGCCTGGTATCAGCTGGTTCCTGCTGTATGTAAGTTCTCATTGGACCTGGGGTCAGTGAGACGTGTACAGTAAGACAGTGACAAGAGTGAGTAGGTGTCAAAATGCATATGAATAAATGGCATACATTTATAACATTTCTATCACTCAATTGGGTTTGTAGTGTGTATAAATGGTTCTCTGTGTTTTCCCAATTAACCAACTTGTCCTTCTTCTTTGTATAATAACTCCTCTCCCATTAACTGTTGTTGTTGTAGTGTTGAGTGTTGGGTGGTGTGGTGTTGTGTTTTAAGTTATGTTGAGTAGTGGGTTAAGTCAACTTCGGGTGATGGAGTTCCGCGAAGCATAACTTTTCTGATGTAATGCAGTTCATGAGTGCCCTTATCCAAGTAAAATCTGACATAAATATAAATATTTATTCCATCAAACCCTATTTATTCAATATTTGAAGGAGAAAGGGAAGATATGATTTCTCTTTCAGCTCTCTAGATTGTAAATAGGCATAGATAAGTCTGTTTTAAAACGAGGCACTTGTTCTAGTACACGAACTGTCTTATGAGCTGTAGATAGTGATAATAATTTAAGCAGTGTTTCTGCTGAAATGCACAAGATTGCCTTAGAATCATCACTTCGTACAGTTGTCTAGAATAGAATGTAGTATTATTATGCACTTCTTAAAGTTAATAATTATCTTTAAGAATATCAGAGATTGCAGTATTCGAAGAGAGTAGTAGATTGTCAGTTTGCTCGGGAAACGGCTCTGCGTCGTCAGAATCTAACAGTCAAACATTTTTCACTTCAGAGGTTTTAATTTACAATAATACACTTCAATTGACATTACAAACACTGGATACCATTACTTGATACTTGATACATCTGGTCATCAGTTTAATCTAAGGAGTCACAAGCTTACCTCGGATTCAGATATTCTGCCGTTTTTGGTTGAAAATTCGGTCACACCAGCTTTTGCGTCTGCTCCTCAAGCTGTCTGCAGTGGAAGTGCGCGATTAACATATTCTAAACAGGCGTCCTAGCGGAGGCGTTGTCACGTGTCTGTTTCTATCCAATGATCTCCTGAGCTTTGGCTGATGAAATATTTCCAAGAATTGACGTCATCTGTCAATCTTTCATTTTCAGTTTTGATTTTGCGTTCGTTTTCAGTTTTGGTTTCGGTTTGAGTTTGTGCAGTCAATTGTTATATTTCCCCCTCTCTTTTGCGTGCATTCTTGGTAACTGAATAATGGTGGTTAGCAGTTATGCCACATGGCCCCACCCCAGATTGTTCTACGGTATGGAACTATGTTTCCAGCATTTTCAGTTATCAAACTTGTCCCGTGTTTTCCTCCCTTGTATTCTCTTCTGCATCTGATTGACCTGGTTCATCAAGCACTGGGTGTCGACTCAGGAAGTCCGCTCCCACATTCATCTTCCCAGGAACATATTCAACCTGGAACGAGTAGGGTTGAAGAAGCAGCTACCACCTCATAAGTCGGGCATTCAGAGTCTTGGATGCTGCGAGAAACATGAGTGGTTGATGGTTACATTGCACTGTGAAGTGTTTGCCATATAGGTATGCTTGAAACTTCTGTACACTCCATACGAGCGCAAGACATTCTCTCTCGATAGTACTGTAATCCTCTTTGCTGCATTTAATTTCCTGCTAGCATAGGCTACAGGGAATAGCTCTGATGGTACATCTCCCTTTCTCTGCAACAACGTTGCCCCAATTCCTATGTTACTGGCATCGGTGCGCAGCACGAATGGTTGGTCGAGGTCTGGTAGATGTAAGACTGGATGAGCAGTTAATGCCTGCTTTAGTGCTGTGAAAGCTCTCTCACAGTCAGCTGACCAATTGACTTTCTCTGGTTTCTCCTTTTTGGTAAGATCCGTTAAAGGTGCTGACAGAGTGTTGAAGTCCTTGATGTATCTTTGATAGAATCCACATAAGGATACAAATGATCTTACATCCTTCTTTGTTTTTATACGAGGTGCTCTCTGGAGTTTGTCCACATTTCCCTCTTGTGGAGTTATCAGTCCATGAGATATCTTATGACCTAGAAAGTCCAATTCTTGGAATCCTATTTGACACTTCTTTGGCCTAGCCGTCAATCCAGTTTCTCTGAGGCGCCTGAATAAAAGATGCAGTGTTTCTACATGCTCTTCAAATGTTTCAGTTGCGATCAGGATGTCATCCATGAAGTGACTGATGTCTGGATGCTGTAGTGGGTCAAGTAATTTTCTCATCATACGTGTAAAAACGCTGGGAGCATTACTTAATCCGAATGGAAGAACGTTGAACTCATAGTGTCCTCCAGGCGTGCTGAAAGCTAACCATGGTCTAACTTCCGGTTTTACAGGAATCTGATAATATCCCTTACTGAGATCAATCCTAGTAAAGTACTTAGCTCGGTTGAGTGCTGTGAAGAGTTTATTCTGATCAGGCAGAGGTTCTGCTTGGAATTCAGTAATAGCATTGAGCTGTCGATAATCGATGCACAATCTATGTTCTCCACTTGGCTTTCTCAATAAAACGACGCTCGCACTGTAAGGTGATTCAGATAGTGAGATTATTCCCGCGGTGAGCAGCTGTTGTATTTCTTCCTCTAAAGTCTTTTGCTTTGCATAAGGAACTGGGTAAGTCTTGACTAGCACAGGAACTGTGTCATTTAACTTCATGTCAAATTCCTCCAAATCCGTTTTTCCTGGCTTATCAGTAAGTACTTCTGCATACTTTGCCATAAGTTCCCTAATCTGCTTTTGCTGATCCTTTGTTAAGTTGGGATTGATTTCCACATCCTTAAAGGTCTCTTTGGCTTGCAGTGGGTACTCGACTCCCATTGTTGATCCTTCTTCGACTTCAGTAGCCACACTCATGGCCATCAGATGTGCAGGTTCGGTGGTTGAGGGTCATTCATGATATTTCTTCAAGAGGTTTATGTGAAATACTTTCATCTTGCCGTTGACTGAAATTCTGTAGTTGGTACGTGAGATCTTCTCCGTCACTACATAAGGTCCTCTCCATCCTATTTGCAGCTTATTCTGACTGGTTGGAAGCAGCAACATCACCTTCTCTCCTACCTCTAACTCTCTATCCTTTGCCTTGCGGTTGAAATTACGAGCAATTCTTCGTCTGGCTTGACGTAGATTGACATTCGCTTGTTTCCAACTGTGTTGTAAACGATTTTTCAACTCGTCAACATATGCAGATGCAGTCACGACTGTATCATCTGTAGTATTATCGGTCCAGGTTCGAAGTAACGCCTCAAGTGGTCCTTTGATCGGTCGTCCAAACAACAGTGTGGCTGGAGCAAAACCTGTTGAGTGATGGGGTACTTCCCTGTAAGCGAATAAATCTGCGGGTAAATACAAGTCCCAATCCTCTGTCTTCTCCTGGGCAATTTTGCGCAGGATACCAATCAATGTCCCGTTCCACCTTTCCACAAGTCCATTTGACTGAGGGTGATATGGTGAACTGAAGATATGGCGTGCATGAAAAAGTCTGAAGGTCTCTTCCATGAGCTTACCACGAAACTGTGAACCGTTGTCCGTCAAGATCCTTTGTGGGAATCCTAGACGTGTGAATATTCCTAATAATACATCAGCGATGTGTTTGGAGTCACAGCTGGGCATAGGAACTGCTTCGGCCCACATGGTTGTTGTGTCCACAAGCGTTAATATGAATCGGTTTCGCCTCTTCGTTGCTGAGAGAGGTCCGATTATGTCTACAGCCACTTTCTCAAATGGAATTCCAGTGATGGGCGATTCACCCAACATTGCCGGTGGTGTCCGGTGTTTTGGTGATACTTTATGACACTGTGGGCATGATTTTACAAACCGTTGTATGTCTGAGTTCATCCCTGGCCAAAAGTAGTGAGTCGCAATTCGCTGTGTAGTAGCGTTGATACCCATATGCCCACTGAATGGTAGACTATGACCCATTTCCAAGATCTGGGTCCTGTATGGAGTTGGTACAAAAAGTTGGTTAAACTCTTGTCCAGCTCGTCCTGCTTTTCTGTAAAGAAGTGCTGACTTCATGAACAGATCACCTTTACGTAGAGGTAAATGTGATTTTGGCAGTTTTCTGTAGCAGGGATCCAAGGTACTGTCGGCCTCTTGTGCGCTCTTCAGTTCCTCCGTTCGAGGGATTGGCGTAGTTGTTTCTGGAGTATTTTTCGCCTGGGATCGAGTGATGATTGTCGCCATCGCCACAGGTTGAACTGGTTCTCCTAGAACGATAAATCTACAGCCGAGGATTACGGGATATATCGGATCGTCCAAGACTGCTGCCTTGATTGTCCCAGTGACATACCGCGAGGCTATGTTCACTTTTGCCACCGGAAGAGACATATTTGTTGAACTCTTCAGTGGTCCCTGTAATTCCACTATTTCCTCTGTCACCTGTTCAGGGTGAACTAAGGATGATGAAACAACACAGTCATACGATAACCCAGTATCATATAGACAGGTCGTTTTGAATCCATTTAGCAAGATGGATTCTACAACCAGAATACGAGATAATGTGTCTTGATGAGGTGTCTGTTTGGACGTTTCACCAGAGCTCACTCTTTTCTCTTTTCGGTTGGCCAAACAGGCCGCTATGTGTGGAGGTGGCTTCTTCCTGCAATTTTGAAATGTGTGACCTCTAATTTTGCAATGGGTGCAGAATGGTTTTTCCTCCTTCGGCGCTGTTTGGACTGTGTTTTGAGTGTTTTTCTTGGATTACCCATTTTTCTTGGTGGCTAAAGTGTTTTCATCCTCTTTTGGCTTTGGAGTTTTATCTTGAGAGGGGGTGTTGTTCGAACGTCCCTTACCTTCCATCTCCTTCTGAGATTTTTCAAATCTCTCTGCCAGGATGATGATGTTTTCTAGGCGGTCCGCCCCGTTTTGGGTTAAGAATGCTTTCATCTCATTCGGCATTTTCCTCTTGATCTGATCAATGATGATCATCTCACGGAGTCCCTCCAAACTTTCTTCAAATCCTCCTAAGCAAGTCCATCTCTGGATGTATGCCTTCAGTCTATCAACCAGTTGCGAATAGCTTTCACCCGGCTCTTTCCTTGCGGATTTGAACGTAAGCTTATAAGAATCACCGCCAACTTCAAAGCGGCTCAAGAGTGCCGACTTGAGTGTCACATAGTCCTGCTGTTCCTCACGTGTGAGTCGAGAGAACACGTCGTACGCGGTGGATCTTAATGCTTGCGGCAACTTCGTTGCCCATCTCCCTTCATCCAGACCACAGCTGACAGCCATTGCCTTGAAGCGTGATAAAAATCCTTCGATGTTGTCAGTCTAGTCATTGAATGGTTCAAGAGGAAACGACATAGCTCCGGAATTAAGGTGGGAGACATTCGAATGTGGTTCTGTCACTGGCAACCTTGATGAGGTTGAGGGTGTGGGAGCACTCCCTCCCTCTAGTCTTCGGATCTCCAATTCAATCTCCATTCTCTTCAACTCCAGTTGGTGTTGACGTTCTCTCTCCTTATATTCCATTTCAGCCTGTAGTCTTCTCTCTTTGTCAACAACTCATGTTTCAGGCATCATCGGATTACTTCTCCCACACCATACAAGAAACTTGCAAGTCGTGTGCGAGGAATGAAATGGTACATTTTATTGCCGTTGGCTCTTTACAATTACAAAACAGTCGCTATCTGATCACACATAAAGTCACAATATTCTCTATCACTAGTTTTCCTAAACCCTATGGCTAATCTCTATCTACTAGGCTATACGAAAACTATCTCTATTCTACACGATGTGAACACTACAACGTCAGTCCCCAGTCTGACTTCCTTCACTCGCGTCGCTACACGCCACGCGGAAGGACCTTCATGCGTCCTTCGGCTCTTTGCGTGCTAGGTCAGTTAGCACGCTTCTATTAGCTGTCTTTGGTTGAGTGCTAATCGTGGCTATCACGCAGGCGTGATTCTGTCGTGACCAGTAGTGCTAACTATCTGGTCAACGCCTCCGTGTGAGGACTAGTTAATAGTCCCCCTTTTCTATCATCTATCCTGCCCTGATCCCGGACACTGTGTTCCCTCTATTCTATCTGAGGTTGACCCCACGTCCCGGTGGTGTTCTATCATGAGGCAGGCTTCCTGCCTCCTGTTTCAGTCTTTGACACACACCCTCCCCTCCTGTGTTGCGTCATCAACTTTGACTCATTGGTTGTGACGCAAGAGGTTTCTAAAAAATTAGTGTGTCTAATTTTTGTCAAAGACTGTAGATAACCTGGCTTTGCGCTACTCAATAGACCTACTGACTAATGTCACAATGTAGCATCACTTTACTTGGCTACTGGCAATCGCCACAAACTTGTCTGGTTGGCGTGAGCCCTCTTCTTAATCGCAATATTATATTAATTAGAGGTATGTCTGAACTGGACCGTTGTCTTATAAGACCTGCCCTCAAATAGTAAATTAACTCACTACCCATACAAAGTTGACTTTCTGAAGGTCAACACATGAATTGCTTCATGTCCCCCATATAATATTAAACAACCATTACACAAGCTGTGAGCGACAGGCTTTACCTATCTCGCTTCCGCGTGTAAAGTCATATTTCACTGTTAAGTTAGTGTTTCGTTGTCTATTATGTCCCCTGACCCGGAGTTATCTCCCTTTGATCTAATAAAAGTGTATGCAATTTATATGTTTGTTTTTCTGGTTGTTTGTGTGTTTGGATGTAATTAAACGTATAATCTACCCTCTAACATGTGTATCTAACTATCATGTGTATGTAAGTTAGTTTTTCAAGTGCCATAATTCATTTAACTGTGGTCACAAACATGTGTATAATACAAATCTGTGACTACGTTTCTGTCTTATGAGACTCAAAATACTTTCACTAAGATCCTAAACTAAACTACACAAAATACATTCATTACAACAAATTTCCAACATTGAAACCAACATTTGACGGCAACAAAAATAAAAAGTCTTGTTGAGCGGCAGAAAAAATCCGCTGACTGCTCTCACTCTCTCCTGTATATTTTACATTTGTTCTCACTTTCACACTTCTGTCACACATCTTTAACCTTCCCTTATGTCACACTTCTTTTACCCTCACTATTGACACACATCTTTTACCCTCATTTCTGTCACACATCTTTCATCCTCATTTCTGTCACACTTCTTTTACCCTCACTATTGGCACACATCTGTTACCCTCATTTCTGTCACACCTCTTTTACCCTCACTTTTGTCACACATCTTTCACCCTCACCTTTGTCACACATCTTTTACCTTCATTTCTGTCACATAACTTTCACTCTCATTTTTGTCACGCATCTTTTACCCTCATAGTTATTTAAAAACCTTGGAGTGACACTGTACAAGTTTGGCTCAGTTTGACAGAGTTGAGCCTAATGACTGTGCATCAACCGTTGCACACGTCAAGTATTTACAACATATTTACATGTAAGAAAAAAGGGTTGATGGTTTGTACCCTTGTATTCTTAACCACTGTATTCTACAGAAATATTACTCTAAATACTGACATACTAATACTAGTTCTATAAATATACATTTAATGTGTTGCCTATTTTAATCTATCTGTCATATTAATCCTAAAATAAGCTTACATTACTCCTAATATTTATCTAATTTAAGGGATGTAATTTACCTATGTGAGATGAAATTGATGTGAGATGAGTTATGTCCCTTTGTGAAATGGGTAATGTGAAATGTAATAAGTTACGTCCCTTTCTAAAATGGGTGATATTCTAACTAATGTTTTTAAATGAAAAAACCTATATGATTGATATTCTTATTCTATATGGTGTAAATGATGTATCTTTAAGTGTATAATATTTCTATTCTATTATGGTGTAACCTAATCATACTACTAAATGATAACGTTTGTTAAATGGATTGGTTAAGATGGAATGAAATCAAATGGAATGAAACAAAGTGAAATATAATAAACTGAATGATACTATTCCTGTCTAAACTTCTTATACTTAGTTGTCATGTTTAAATTACTATCCTAATCTACTTTTAAAGCTAATTAAATGGGCAAATTAATAATCTATCTAAACTAAAATGAAAAAGTATTATATTATCTAAATCTAACTATAAATTAAAATGACATAATCTATCTATATTTTATCACTATATTAAAACATTATGATACATATCACATTAAGTTTATATATACATGGTCTTTAAATACCTCAGGTTAGTCGTTGCCATTAATGTTAAGAAACATGCTTTCATTGGCATAATATCTATACAATTGTTCTGGGTATTTGAAATCCATTACACAGTCATATTTGTTCTATGGGTATTGCACCTGTAGAGTTCGTTTGTAAAGTAGACCACTGTTTTCGTGTCTGTATGTATATAATCATCTGACACTGTTTTTCTCTGTTTAACACAACTAATTCACTGGAACATATATGGAGCTTAGCAAGTAATAAGCTGTCCTAGTTCACAAGGTGATATATTTGTTCCCAGAGTAAAGTTCTTACTTTTCATGTCTACGGACACATAGCAGGTCAATGTTTTTGGTACTTAGTTCAGCACATAATATTCATGTATTTCTAACATATTTCACATAGAATATTTGACTGTACTAAATTAACATCTATTACTCTACACTCTTATGTGGAAATTTCTGGTATTGCTACATCAGATGGTCGACTAAGGGTATCAGCCAAGATGTTATCTTTCCCCTTAATATGCTCTATACTAAAGGTGTAATTTTGTAGTATTAGCGACCACCTGTATATTCGGTCATTTCGATGTACACCACTCTGTATGACCGTTATTGGGGAGTTGTCAGTCTGGACAATGAAGTGCACACCCGCCAGAAATCGATGCAGTTTTCTCACCGCATAGATGACGCTTAAGGCTTCCAACTCGGATATGGAATATCTGGACTCGGTGGGTGTGATCTTACGGCTCACGTAGCAAATCGGATGGAAGATGCCCTCATAAAACTGGCCTAGTACTGCAGCGATGGAGATCCTGCTGGCATCTGTCCTAAGATAATAAACGAGCCTCGGATTAGGCAAGCGGAGGATTGGAACATTACTAAACAAGATTTTCAATTTTGACAATGCAGAAATTAATAATGCATCTTTGACATCCAATTTTACAGAAGCTTTTAAAACATTGGAAAATACACTTGTAATTTCCGCTAAATTTGGAATAAATTTACTATAGTAATTCACTAACCCCAAAAGGCTTCTGACCTGTTTCTTGGTGGTAGGCATGGTCAGATTCATAATTTTGGTAATAATTTTCTGGTCAGTCTTTAGTTGACCTTGAGAAATGACATGACCCAAAAAATCAATTTCTTTTAGGCCCAATTCGACTTTGCTCGGTTTGACAGTGAGCCCGAAGAGTCGCAACCTATTAAAGACATGTCTCAGTTTCAGTAGGTGTGTTGTCCAGTCATCAGTATGGACACATATATCATCTATATAGGTCACTGTATTCGTCACTCCATGAAGTAGATCTCTAGTTAAGCGTACGAAAGTGGCAGGAGCGTTTCGAAGTCCGAAAGGAAGAAAACGCCACTCGTAAAGTCCTAAAGGTGTTGAAAAAGCAGTAAGATGGATGGATTGAGACTGCATAGGGACCTGCCAATATCCCTTAGTGAGATCTAATTTAGAAAAGATTTTGGAGGTGGACATGTCAAGAATAAGATCTTCGCAGGAAGGAATTGGCTCTGCGTCGATCTTGGTGACGTTGTTGAGCTTTCGATAGTCCACGCACAGACGAATTGTAGAATCTTTCTTCTTAACTAGAACAATTGGAAAAGAGTACTCAGAGGTGGATTTCTGGATGATCCCACTAGCCTCTAAATTCAGAATTTCCTTATTTAGATTTTCCCTATAGCTTAGTGGGATTGAGTACGGCCTGCATTTAATAGGCTTAGAGTCCGAAAGAAGAATGGAGTGTTCGATTCTGTCCGTCCTACCTGGAATGTCAGAGAATATGTCTTTGTATTCCGTCACTAATTCTACTAATTGTCATCGTTGACTGTCTGTTAGTCCCTGTTCTATATGTATGCTATCTAATGTAGCAGTCTTGTCTACAATAGGAACTGGTAGTTCCATTCCGTCGTCGTCTACCTGATTCAGTACGGTGGTGGTGCTAAGTGTGTATTCTGTATTCTCTCTAAGTGTATGCTCGTCGGATATGCCAGTCTCGCTAACTAGTGTAGTTGCGTTGTGTATGTCTGTCGTCTGATCACTAGGTGTGGGTGCACTGTGTTCGTCTGTCTCTACTTCTGTCTCTTGTCGTGAATAGTAAGGTTTCAACATGTTGACATGGAATATCTTTAAGTGTCCGTTTATTGATATTTCATAGTCAACATCTGAAATTTTACGTACCACCTTGAATGGCCCTTGCCATGAAGTCAATAATAAATTTCGTTTGTCAGGAAGCAAGAGAAGTATGTCTTGATCTGGTTCAAGTTCAATTGTTCTCGCCCCTTTGTTGGCATATTGGCGGTAGATTTGACCCTTCCTCTCCAAAGCTGCCTTAGCTATAATACACGATTTCATGATTTTATCTCGTGTTTCAGTCATCATTTTATAAGGTGTTTTTGGTTCGGGAATTTGAATAGAATTCGTTATTTCCTGATGATAAATGGTTAGGGGTCCACGTGGGTTAGCCCCGTACACTAATTCAAACGGTGAGAAACCCGTGCTTGAATGGGGAATCTCCCGATAGGCGAACAGCTGGGTTTTCTGCTGTTACCTTAGCCAGCATATGCTTAAGATCTACATTAATTTTTTCTACTATCCCATTGCTGGCTGGATGGTACGCTGTCGTGAAATGTTGTTTAATCCCTAACATTTTTGTAAGGGCTTGCGTTGCAGCCGATATGAATTGAGTTCCACGATCGGATAAAATGGTCCGTGGAAATCCGAATCGTGAGAACAGGTGTAGAAATACATTGGCAACATCTTTGGAGGTGATGTACTTCAAAGCTACTGCCTCAACCCACCTTGTACATAGGTCGGCCATCGTCAATATGAAGCGATTTCCTTTGCTGGACACCTGATTCAGGGGTCCAACAATATCTACCGCCACACTCTCAAATGGCCTAGAAGCCAGTGTAGAAGGTTGTACTTCAGCTGTAGCATGTTTACCCTTTCGTACTAACTGTTGACAGACATCACACGAACGACAAAATAATTTAATATCATTGCAAAAACCTGGCCAATAAAAATGAGCCTGAATTCTGGCCCTGGTTTTGTCATATGCAAGATGGCCAGCAAACGGTGACTCATGTGCAATCTTTAGCACAGTTAGGCGATGTTGTACAGGTAACACCGTTTGCTGAATCTCATGGTTACCAGTAGTATAATATCTAGTAAGGATGCCATTATTTAATCTGAAGAACCATGATGCGTTCTTTGTCACTTTGGCTCGTTCTTTCAATACTTTTAAATAAGGAGACAAAGTAGGATCAGCTTTCTGCTGTTCTATGAATTTTTGTCTGTTGGTATCATCAGTGCTAGATGGAGAAAGCACCAGTAGTCTCTCATCTTGTAGCGTGTCTTGATGTTTTATAGTGTCTGCTCTGGTTGTTGCATTAACTGCATTCAGTTGGTTCCATGCAGTTATTTCATCGCTAGTACATTGTTCACAGCAACACCGGTCCCGTTGTTTGGCACCCCGGAATACACACGAGTTTTCTACTCAGGTCACCTTGTTTGGCACATCGGCATACACTCACGTTATCTATCAGCTGTTGTTCACCCTGGTTTACAGAGCAGCAACAATTAACAACTCGTAAACGAAAAATAGATTTTTGACAAATTGGTACAATGACACTGACATGCCCACGAACAAACAGAATATCGATTAATTAACATTTAATGTCAATGTCCTGTCTTCGTTCTACAGTAATATGTCTTTCGTTACTAACCTAGTTTAATCTATGGAAGTATGGTGCAGACCAAATCTAATTTGCATAGCCGAATGTAGTGCCCTCGTGACGGTAAACAAATAGAAAAATACGAAAAAAATTCAATAACTGCTTTCAAATAAATATAAATATAATAATAATGTGTAAATAAATAAATATATTCATTCTCTAACTTAAATAAACAAATAATACTTAATATATCGTAAAGATTCAGGCAGGCAGCAGCTTAGCAGCTTGTAAACACTGAAATGCTGATTCCAAATGGCGAGGCCCAACTGCTTGTCAATCGTGCCACGTCACAGGCGCAGCGCTATTTTTAGCTTGCAAAAATCAATACTGTCGCTGACCTCTGTATTGCTCCGCCATGAATCATTTTTGACAATTATTCAAAAACAAATAAATAATTACATAAATAAATGAAAGAAGAACATAATATTAATACTTACAACTTTGAAGAACACATTATTTAAATATATAACATTCTAATAAGCACAAATAAACATTATTTCATCACGATAGGCACAATTCTGCTCGCAATTCGCTCTAGTCTGCACACGTCATCGTTACTGACACAAATTAAACATTTAATCTTTGTAATATCCTATCTGTAACCCTAGTCTAGAGCCGTGGGTAAGTGTTATAGCTTGAACTCAGGTTCAAGCCACACTTCTGACACCATATTTAATCCTATTGCCTGTCAACAACTCATGTTTCAGGCATCATCGGATTACTTCTCCCACACCATACAAGAAACTTGCAAGTCGTGTGCGAGGAATGAAATGGTACATTTTATTGCCGTTGGCTCTTTACAATTACAAAACAGTCGCTATCTGATCACACATAAAGTCACAATATTCTCTATCACTAGTTTTCCTAAACCCTATGGCTAATCTCTATCTACTAGGCTATACGAAAACTATCTCTATTCTACACGATGTGAACACTACAACGTCAGTCCCCAGTCTGACTTCCTTCACTCGCGTCGCTACACGCCACGCGGAAGGACCTTCATGCGTCCTTCGGCTCTTTGCGTGCTAGGTCAGTTAGCACGCTTCTATTAGCTGTCTTTGGTTGAGTGCTAATCGTGGCTATCACGCAGGCGTGATTCTGTCGTGACCAATAGTGCTAACTATCTGGTCAACGCCTCCGTGTGAGGACTAGTTAATAGTCCCCCTTTTCTATCATCTATCCTGCCCTGATCCCGGGCACTGTGTTCCCTCTATTCTATCTGAGGTTGACCCCACGTCCCGGTGGTGTTCTATCATGAGGCAGGCTTCCTGCCTCCTGTTTCAGTCTTTGACACTCTTTCTCCCCCAATTCTGCTTGAAGTCTTTTTCCCCTCTCAGCTAATTCAGCCTGAAGGTGTTTTTCCTTCTCAGCTAATTCAGCCTGAAGGTGTTTTTCCTTCTCAGCTAACTCAGCCTGAAGGTGTTTTTCTTTGAGGGTGTGACGAAACGCGTTTATCTGTCTTGGGTCGTAAAGAACCCGCACTATTTTGGCGCGTCATCGGGGGACTTTCCCAGCTATAAATAGACTGGGGGAAGCCGATAGAGGAATTACCATCTAGAATCTTCTCGGAGCACCTGAATTTGAGTGACCCGTGAGGCTGGGTATAGCACTAGATTCTCGTGCAGAGAGATCTAGAAATTCTAGGCGGGGAATGACGGTTTCCCGAGAAAGTATCTTTTCTCAAGAAGCACTAGCTCCTCGTGCGCATTGAGTTGGCACGTGTGGGGAAATTGGCTAAACCATTCATCCACTTCAATTTTGCTCGAAAGGAGCAGACGCAGGCCTGTGTGAGCCATTTTGTGTTGCGTCTCACCTCAACCATGATTCGGCTGACTGTTATGGAAAGGAAGCTGAGAAGCCCTTGAACAGTTCTGAAGCTGACTGGAATCTGGTTCTCGACATTCAGGTACATATTTGTTTACATCATTTAACTTTGTAAGTGTGTACCACACGCCATCGTTCTAACCTCATTACCTATGCGGATGTCCTTGCATACTAATTAGCAAACCGATCGATAACGCGGTTGACGGCTAATCGGGTGTTTGTTTACTGTGTTTTCGCGAATCAGCTGTTGGGAACGCAGGAATGCGATGTGGGCTATATGGATGTAAATTATATTTACCATATATTGCAAATCGTTGCATCTATTAGATTGCTGTGTTAGAATAAAACATAGTTACTTGTGCCTGATAGAAACTTAGATTTATGTCAGTCAGTTGCTGAAGCCAGAAGAACGGTTAGAAAACCAGGTAAGTTGGTAGGTGGAGATTCAGACAAACCTGTGCTTAGTTACTAAGTAAAGAAAGAACTTAGTTCTGTGCCACCAGGAATGATGTAAGTATTGTGTAGTAACTTAATAGTGAATTCATTGTGGGGAACACGGGATTTCTGTGGGAAGGTAAGTCTGCAGAGGTGATATATATATATGATGTGACATTGTGTATATATATTAGGGCATGGCATGTGATACTTCCTGGAGTAATTCCGAACGCCGAATAGGTCGACGTGTGATAACAATGCGTGCCGTCGCGATATACATATGCGTTCTGAAATCTTGTCTGAGCTATCTGGTTCTTTCATACTGGCGCTAGTGCGAGTGAATTCTAAGGTGCTGGAAGTATGGAAGGATGCAAGGAGGCTGTATGAGACAGGGGACATATAGGATATGGGGGATGTGAAAGCAAGTTGTGAAAGTATAGGTTGGTAGACCAGACCAACGATGAAGTTCGGTCCCGGCCACGGCTAAACTACTTGGGAGGGCTGAACTGGAACATCACCCTTGGAACATGTGGGGAACATGTATGCTCAAGAAGGCTTCTTGACTCTAAGGGGGAGTCTGATAAGAAGAGTTTGCTATGGCATGGGCAGGTGGTCCCACCAGCAAACAGGCTTGTGTACATATTGGATGTGATCAGGTACTATTCCTATATCCCAAGGGATGGTATATTGATCAGTATTATGTTTATTAAGGAACATTGATGATGTTAGGAACGAGTCCAGGGACTCTTTACCTTATTATTTAGTTCGATTAAAGTAGAACTATGATAACAGCCTACTATCACTACTGACGTTAGCGACGACTGGTAGATGACTAGGGATAGGTGAGACCTACAATCAGACTCGTCATTCTGATTTCTTGCTCTGTCTGACGGGCTGTTCTGTGAGGCCACAGCTGACATTACTGAACCCATGCTTTACTACTCTCCAGATAGAGATAATGCTTTAGTTATATGCATAACTAAGTAGCATGACTGAGGGTTGAGTAGTCATTGGTAGGATGCATGTTTGGGCCAGTATACTCTCACCGGTCGCTCTTCCTTTTCAGGAGTTTGCCTGTTGAGGAACCAGTCAACTATAATTGTCGTTGGCGAGAAACCACTTCGTGTGATACAGCGAAGGGTCCAATTCTTTACTTATCACGCCGGACTCAACCACACCATGTACCCATGGTGATTCACCATGCGTGAAGGGTGAATCAAGTAATACAGGTGCCCTGAAGGTGCACGTGTGGGACGTGATGGTTTGTGATGTTTTTCTACATTAGAAGATACTCTATTTCAGCCAGGAACTTTTCAGCATTTTGAGCAAGCATGCTCAAAGAAAGGAAACATCTGTCCGTATATTATTACGGTGGTTCTGCCTAAACGTGGAAATAAATGAAATTTAGACACTTGAATGGTTCTTTGGTCAGCTATAGTGGCAGGTCTTGAGAAGAACTACACCAGCTATTAAGTTGTGGCAAGTGCTACCAGGTGGAAGGGACAATTGATTATTGTCCAACCTGAATTGTTTCCGTGAAATTAGATGTCTGATTCGAATAATGTACTGACCCAGTATGAAGATTATGAACTGTGTTCGAGTAGGGCTCAGTGACATTTATGTTGCCATATCTGATTCTTCAAGCAGTGTTACTGTGAGGGACCATTGAATTGGTCATTGACATATTCTTCAAGCAGTGTTACTGTGAGGGACCATTGAATTGGTCATTGACATATTCTTCAAGCAGTGTTACTGTGAGGGACCATTGAATTGGTCATTGACATATTCTTCAAGCAGTGTTACTGTGAGGGACCATTGAATTGGTCATTGACATATTCTTCAAGCAGTGTTACTGTGAGGGACCATTGAATTGGTCATTGACATATTCTTCAAGCAGTGTTACTGTGCTATGATTGATAGACCATTAGATTGGTCAGTGACTACTTAGGTTCATCGAAGTCACGAATACTTGGAGTCCAGTCCAGGAGGATTGTCTCCCAACCAGTGTTGTTAGAGAACTGTGTATTAACAGTGACTCCGTGGGAGTGATACAGATGCAGTTGGTCCAGTTGAGTGAGGTCCAGCAGTGACTCTATTGTTGTGGATCCACGCTCTGGAGACGGAGGGGTCTCCAAGGTTCTAGCCATCTCACTGGAAGGAAGCCGGGTGAGTGGCGGACCGACTGGACGGGACATCTGCATCCAATCTACTTCTCAACTCCATGATGACAACCATATCTCTGATTCTGTCTCTACTCTACCTTCAATTTGTGTAAATAGATTATTCTATTAGGATGTTCATTTCAGTTCTATATTCTCAAAGGTAGAATAAACTTTATGTAAGTTGACTTGCTCTTTGTATAATGATTGAGTGTGGTCTAGGACGATGCCTAAGTGTTCATTGTTCCACAGGGGTAGGTAGTTAGTGGGGGTCTAGAATCTGGAGGGGCTTGTAGACATAATTAACTAATATGAGATCAACCACAGAGTAAAAATGTGTATCTGCCTATCCAACCCCTGGGGCTAGTATACACGGGAGTGCCAGAGACACCTCGGGTGTGGTTCACTCTCACTACACAAGGCGAACTCGTTACAGAGGGCCAGTTCGGCTTGAAGCCTTTCTCTTCTGTCGAATGCGTTTGCAACATAGTTAGCTAGCGCAGGGTCATCTAACCCGCATTCCCTACCTGTTTCCATTATTTGGGCCCTAAACTTTGCAGTTTCCGACATGCCTAGAATCTATTGCTTTGTTTGCTCTACCTAAAAAAAATATAAGTGCAGTTAGGTCTGATCCGGGTAAGCTTGTCAGTCCCTGGATCTGCAAATATACAGCAAAGCATGCACAATATTAAACACTTTATGTTATATCTGTCTGTCAATGCTGGAAAAGCCAAAGACAGCAGGCATTGAAGTAACCAGAATTAATCCCTAGTAAAAGAAAAGAATCTGAAATTAGACAGAGATTTCCCTCCGGATAAGATTTTCCGGTAGTTGATGAAATGCTGTTAAGTTCAGACTCCTCAGGAAAAGAACACCTTCTCTGGAAGAGAAGTAGTGTTTGGACAGTAGATACACACACTATATTTAAATCAAGATGTGATCTTATTAACCTGAACACACATTATTCAGGTAACAGAGATTCTATCTATGTGTGATTAATGATTTACAACCTACATGTTGTCAATTAATTAAGTTTATCAAAATGACAATACTTGATCTAAAGATATCCGCGTTAATGTTTTATGTAATTGTTTAATTAGCACAATGTTTTATGCAATTGTTTAATTACACACAATGTGCACTGTTTAACTCATTTTATTCCCTGGGAACAATCCCGGACGAGCCCCCAATATGTCATATATTCTGAAGGGACTGGGAGATCACTGTAGTGCTGCCCCATTTCTAACTAAAGAAGTTGAGCCCCATCCTCTTCTATCTTCAATAACCCCAGAATATGACCCTCGAGTTATCTGCAGGCGTCGTCTTATTAATTTAGTCTAGGAGATAAAGATTATGGCCCTGGTGAGAATAGTAAATACTAACTGGGATTCTGCCTCTTCTCCAAGGATTCTTTTAGCTCTTGAGCCCCCTTTTTATCAATTCTGAGGAAAGTCTGGAGAATTCTCTCAGCCTGATTTATGTTAAGAAAGCATGGATGTTGAGCAGTTGATAGACCTAGAGTCTTCTCTCCCCAATTTAGTAATTCATCATGAGTGGATTTGTTTTGACAATTCACATTCAACAAATTCCAGTAGACATTGAGACATGTTTTACACACATAAGATGGAGAATCAACAGATAGGTTTGACTGACAAATCAACATAAGGTCAGTTAAGGTTCATCATTTATTGACTGGCCTGTGTCCTCTGGCCTGTTACATACATTTTCTGTTGTGGTTTACACAAGATAACATAGAAAATGCATATAGGCCCAAGTTTACAGTCAATCAACAAATAAACATCAATGAATACTATGTCAACAAGTGTGGAAACATTGTAAACATTTAAATGTTGTACATTATAAGTGTGGAGATGATAATTCAACATTTAGGTATATGTTCCTGAAATGGGTGTTGTGTGTTCCTTAGAGAATTGTAACCTTGTGATTGGGAGATTAGGATAAGCCTCGGTCCATTGTCTGATGGATCCACTTCAGTTCTGCCCGTGTAGCTTCTCTGAAGGCTTCCCATACTCTGCTCATGGCTTAGTCATCTTTCATCTCACGTGTGGTTAATCTCTTTCTCTCTCTTCCCTCTTTCTGGTCTGGGTTGGTTGGTTGGCCAGTTGGTTGCCACCAAGAATTCATTGTGTAAGATTCACATAGATATGTACATTCCTACCAATGCAATATTCTAGAAGTAGGTCGGAAGAAACCTAAATTCCTGAAGTAGGAACTAGTCCCCTCCCCCCCCCTCCTCTTTTCTCTGATCTAGTGTTGGGTTAATTTGGGGTGGTCAGAGTTTATCACACTGTGTACGCCTGGTATCAGCTGTATGTAAGTTCTCATTGGACCTGGGGTCAGTGAGACGTGTACAGTAAGACAGTGACAAGAGTGAGTAGGTATCAAAATGCATATGAATAAATGGCATACATTTATAACATTTCTATCACTCAATTGGGTTTGTAGTGTGTATAAATGGTTCTCTGTGTTTTCCCAATTAACCAACTTTTCCTTCTTCTTTGTATAATAACTCCTCTCCCATTACCTGTTGTTGTTGTGGTGTTGAGTGTTGGGTGGTGTGGTGTTGTGTTTTAAGTTATGTTGAGTAGTGGGTTAAGTCAACTTTGGGTGATGGAGTTACGCGAAGCATAACTTTTCTGATGTAATGCAGTTCATGAGTGCCCTTATCCAAGTAAAATCTGACATAAATATAAATATTTATTCCATCAAACCCTATTTATTCAATATATGAAGGAGAAAGGGAAGATATGATTTCTCTTTCAGCTCTCTAGATTGTAAATAGGCATAGATAAGTCTGTTTTAAAACGAGGCACTTGTTCTAGTACACGAACTGTCTTATGAGCTGTAGATAGTGATAGTAATTTAAGCAGTGTTTCTGCTGAAATGCACAAGATTGCCTTAGAATCATCACTTCGTACAGTTGTCTAGAATAGAATGTAGTATTATTATGCACTTCTTAAAGTTAATAATTATCTTTAAGAATATCAGAGATTGCATAAACGGCTCTGCGTCGTCAGAATCTAACAGTCAAACATTTTTCACTTCAGAGGTTTTAATTTACAATAATACACTTCAATTGACATTACAAACACTGGATACCATTACTTGATACTTGATACATCTGGTCATCAGTTTAATCTAAGGAGTCACAAGCTTACCTCGGATTCAGATATTCTGCCGTTTTTGGTTGAAAATTCGGTCACACCACCTTTTGCGTCTGCTCCTCAAGCTGTCTGCAGTGGAAGTGCGCGATTAACATATTCTAAACAGGCGTCCTAGCGGAGGCGTTGTCACGTGTCTGTTTCTATCCAATGATCTCCTGAGCTTTGGCTGATGAAATATTTCCAAGAATTGACGTCATCTGTCAATCTTTCATTTTCAGTTTTGATTTTGCGTTCGTTTTCAGTTTTGGTTTCGGTTTGAGTTTGTGCAGTCAATTGTTATATTTCCCCCTCTCTTTTGCGTGCATTCTTGGTAACTGAATAATGGTGGTTAGCGGTTATGCCACAGATGGGTAAATGGTCTCGGGGTCGGCCTCTACTACGATACAAAGATGTGTGTAAGCGGGACATGATTGATACAGGCATTGATAATGTACATTGGGAGCAAGTCGCCGCGGAACGTGTTGCATGGAGGGCAAACATCAGAAATGGAATAAAGACAAAGGAGAAAATGTTTGCAGATAAGTCAGACACTGAGACACTGAGCGCGTAAAACATAAGATGGTGCGTGATGGTGAAAATGACCATGTGCTCACATGCATCCATTGTCGACGAACATTTACAGCGCGAATTGGTCCGATAAGTCACATTCATTGCCACCATGGGTTGTGGTTATTATCATATTATGCCTGTTCGAAGCATAATGTAACAAACTATCGTCTGTCAAGACAGCAAGTTGCCTGTTTACAATGGCCACCAACAACTGTTATTTCTTAAGGCTTCACTTTATTCTGACAATTTTTGGCATTATGTTCAGTGTGTTTATAATGACCACCAACTGTTGTCTCTGAAGGCTTCACTTTATTCTGTTAATTTCTGGCATTTTGTGCAACTTTTTTACAATGGTCACCAACAACTGTTGTTTCTTAAGGCTTCCCTTTATTCTGACAATTTCTGGCATTATGTCCAATTTGTTTATAATAACCACCAACAACTGTTGTCTCTGAAGGCTTCACTTTATTCTGACAATTTCTGGCATTATGTCCAACTTTTTTACAATGGCCACCAACAACTGTTGTTTCTTAAGGCTTCACTTCATTCTGACAATTTCTGGCATTATGTCCAATTTGTTTATAATAACCACCAACAACTGTTGTCTCTTAAGGCTTCACTTTATTCTGACAATTTCTGGCATTATGACCAACTTGTTTACAGTGGTAACCAACAACTTCTGAAAGCTTTGCTTTATTCTGACAATTTCTGGCATTATGTCCATTTTATTTACAATGGCTACCAACAACTGTTGTTTCTGACAGCTTCAGCTTGTTGCTACATTTTGAAAATGTGTACCCCTCTCGTCCTCATTTAAAACACGCCATATTCTGCTGAACTGTTTGCACGCCACTTTGTGGCTGATGTGGCTCTCGTGTTCTGCTGTTGATCATGGGACGGTGAAGGAGTCGATCACTTGGTGTTGACTCTCTGAAGTTATAAACTTATTTTCGTCGTTGTCAGAGTCGCTGAATGTCTCTACTCTATGAACCGAGCAAACGAACATCTTCTATAGAACAGTTAATAAACAGCTCACAGAGGTTAAAAATTATTGTTCTGGTTTGTCGCGAATAGCTAATGGACGCCGATCTCGCGCGATGAACTTCTAAAGGACCACCGAATATAGTTGAATAGTTTGTTCTACTTGTCAGTGTCTCTATCACGGATCACCTTGAATTCGCTGTGTAGTGGACAATCTGTGACAGAACACACTCTTTAGAGCAAGTTTTTAAGCTGTAGCTATGGTTTTCGTCGTCTTGAGCCATTCAATGGATAACGTTCATGAAAGTTCTGTGTTATCCCTTGTTATCGTTATCGCATTTGGCTTGCTTATTGTCAATAACTCCAACAGCACTGCATTAAGTTTCAACAGACGACTGATATGGCGAGTCACTAAAGCAAAAGTTCGTCGCCTACTTTTCAATAAGGCCAAACTAATTCACAAAATCTGACATCGGAATGGCCCTTTGGCCATTGTTTAAATATAATGCTAGATACAGTAAACGAATAAATATATTACACACCTCGAAGCCTAGGATAGACAAAACAAGCTTAGAGTACTTCGCAGCTCAGCTGTGGAACCAACTTTCTTCAAGAAATCAAAGACATCACTAATTTCTCTCTCTCTCTCTCTCTCTCTCTCTCTCTCTCTCTCTCTCTCTCTCTCTATATATATATATATATATATATATATATATATATATATATATATATATATATATATATATATATATATATATATATATATATATATATATATCGTAAATTATTCGAACACCATCTCAATATGGACTACCATCTCCTTTCATAATAATAATAATAATAATAATAATAATAATAATAATAATAATAATAATAATAATAATAATAATTATTATTATTATTATAATAAAACCCTAGAGAAGCCGAAGGGACAAAAGAAGAACTTGTTAACAGTGATAGGAGACAGAGCACAAGTCTGTCTGTGTTCAGGCCAAAGAAGAGAAAAATAGTAAAAAGAGATAAAACCTCTCACCTCCCCCAACCCACAAGAAAAGGGTTAGGTTTAAATAAAATGATTATTTTCAGGGATTCAGAGACAGGGATCTGAACTATT
The DNA here is from genome assembly GCA_963921405.1 of Cepaea hortensis. Lineage (NCBI taxonomy): Eukaryota > Metazoa > Mollusca > Gastropoda > Stylommatophora > Helicidae > Cepaea > Cepaea hortensis. The sequence continues at coordinate 219,781,781 of OY992877.1, forward strand.
ACTGATATCCAGGTAGAAACTATCATGTTTAGACCCAGACAGTGCACTGAGCTGTCAGACCGTGGTAGCAATAGTAAATGTACAAACTTAACTTACAGATTAAACAAACAAATAAAGAAAAATACAAAAAAGTTCTTTTGTTTCATAAATTCTACAACTTCAAAGACTGCAGATGTTCACACAAACATTGCAGTTCAATAAAAAAAAAATACAACAGACAACTGCGGTCTAATATCAAACAACAACATTGGTTAGTCCCTAACACATAATCATACCTCTGCCCCCTAGGCCAAATCTATATAGTACACAACGTATCACAATCAGATACTCATACACCTCAACTGAGTTGAATGTGACACAATAAAGAACGTTGACACTTACAACAACAAGACACTACAAAAACATAAGTTACAACCGCAACATAAATCTAAGAATCATGACTCCAACGGAAGTAGTTGTGACACCAAAATACTCATGAGTTATGCCACTACCAGACACGCAGGAGTGCTCTGAGACTTGTCAGCCACTCCTGCAACATAAAATGAAACAACATCTGATTAGCAGTGTTACAGAATGAAGTCATTCATGCATCATAATACATGGATAACAAATGCATGTTTTTCCCCATGTTCATTCTTCAGGATGATTAAATCTGCAGTTGATGTAACAATCACTGTTGCAATATCAAGTCACTCACTTTACCATCCTCTCAAGCTGTGCCACGGCTATCATGAGATAACACTTGATGTTGTCTGAACTGATAATTGTTTTACTGCAATATTTCCAACCTGTCCTGGCTTTCCATGTAGCACAGCATTCACTTATATAATGCCACTAATTCAGTGGAGCGATAACGTACACATCCTCTACACACACACAAACACACACACACACACACGTACGCACACACACACACACACGTATGCACGCACACGTACGCACGCGCACGCACACACACACACACACACCAGTGAATGAAGATTAGATCTGACCTGTGCAGGTGTAAAATGTTTAGCTGTGAAATGAGACACACACCTGTATTTCTAGTCTTGTAGATCAATAGAGTGACTTCACGTCACCCTCTTCTACTTCTAAAGACATCTACTTATGTGGATTCCCATGTGTCCTGGGACAAATTATCTACTCCTGATTTGTCCATGGCTGGATAAAGCTGCTGCGTAATAACACCAATATAGCACAATACAGTTTACCAAATCTGATACTATTATTATAAACTAAACAGCGGTAAAATGCTGGTGTTGACAGCGATGTTCTGAAATAGGATGTGCGAAAAATATTATCAAATATCAACTATTGTTGTCCAAGGCCAACCACATCCAGTGTAACATTCTTTGTGACAGGGCTGCAGATGTCCAGTTATCTTCCCTATTCCTCCTGTGGTACACCTTTATAAATATCGATTTATTAGCCTCGAATGATGTTGGATGAAACAATGTATGAACTAGAGTGATAGAAGGACAGAGTGTTAGACGGGCCTGCGTGCCCTATTCGTAACCCTTTGTTCGTTCGTTCGTTCGTTTGTTCGTTGTTGTTTGTTCTTGTGTTTTTTCCTGGAATAGTGTCAGAAACCTGGTCATGGCACCACAATTCAACGGGTGGATCCGTAGTAACACTTGTATACTCGATAAATTTTACTCAGGCTCAGACCGCTTTGTTCAAACCGCCCCTGAACCAGTCGGGTCATGTCTGGTATTGGCTGTTTGACTTCCTCATTACATGTTTCCTACAGGGACACTACTAGTATTAACATTTTGTCTTTCAAGTAATTTACTGTTAGCTCCCGTGAATCAAAACAAACAAACAAACAATGACACACACATACATATACGCACACTCACAAACACATACATACACACGCACATACACACTCTCTTTCACACACACTCTCACACGATGTACAACTCAGGGATGTCCTTGGTAGTTTCTTGAACAAGTTGATGTAACTAAATCACGGACGCAGCAGTTCATCCATTCATTTACAGATATATGTGATGCCAAGTGATCAGCCGCTATGTCGACTTCCAATATGGAACAGCAGGAATCCTATCAGCAGTGGTTGTGACGTAACCTCGAAAGTGGTTTCCCAGTATTGCGGTGTAGAATACCGATTCTGACCACCAGCTCGTAATCACATGGGTGTCTCTCGGCCCCTATGTATCTCGGTGTCCTTTCTTCTATCTCTGATTATCGGTCCGTTTATTTCCATGCGTCTACGATGCTGAAATTGAAGCAATCAAGATAGCAACAGAGAAATTACTAAATACCAGCAATGGTACACAACCTGTGGTGCTATTGACAGATGCAAAATCAGTACTCGAGGTGCTCCTGTCTGGGAAATTGCCAGTACTACTACTAAGGACACTACTTTCTGAACTTAGCAGTCAACATAAGGTCACCATACAGTGGATACAATCCCACTGTGGAGTACCCGGAAATGACAGAGCTGATCAATTGGCTAAGGAAGGAGCCAAAGAAGAACAGCCTGATGTGCCCGTTACATACCACCAAAAGAAAAGAATGATCAAATCAGTCAGAAAGCCACCAAAACCTGCTGAAGATGACTACCACGTTATGGATAGACCAGAACAAGTCATTATTCTGCGCCTCAGAACAGGGCACAATAGATTACGCAACCACATGTATAAAAAATTCAAGATTGGTGAAACAGCCATGTGTACATGTGGATTGGCGTCGCAGACAGCAGAGCACATACTCCAAGACTGCCCAAAATATAACATATCTAGGCAAACCTTCTGGCCTAGAGCGACGACAGTGGAAGATAAACTCTATGGACCGCTGTGTGAACTGAAAAAGACAGTTCAATTCATACAAGAGATAGCATTGCAGTTATAGACATATTTCAAGCGAACGAAAGAAGAAGAAGAATTTCCATGCGTCGTTTCGGCGTCTAGTTATCAGTATCCAGCTGTCACACATCTCAGTCTCTGCAATGTCTTTATTATGTCATGTTCCTGGGAGGAGCGGCTGGCCAAGTGCCTAGAATCTCGGATTTTCTTCGGGAGACCCTGGTTCGAATCCTCGGTAAGGTGTGGAGTCTTTTCTGTCGTGGGCAAAAAGAAAACTCAAACCTGCACAGTTCGCAGCGACTGCACTAGCTCGGCGGCCTTAATACCTTAGGCTCAATACCCCCCTACCATACATCACAAAGTACTATATTGGCAATAAATGACAGTTGACAGACAGTTTACCCTTTAACAGGGTTTGGTCCCTTTTAGACAGCGATTGAACTATGTTATCACCGTCGGCCAGGTTAATTATATAATTATAGACTACAAGTGCAATTAAATACCACAAAGATTTGTACAGATGTGTCTTATTTCACAATACACCGTTCGCGTTGCGTCATATTTCCAACCATCCATCATGTGCCATGCCGGTAAGCGTGGGCTGTCATGTTCTGCCATCTCACTCGATCACCAGAGTCGTGGATCAGCTCCGTGTTCTTGTTTCGACCATGCCACGTGGTCAAGCCATCCAGGTATTTACTTCTAGGTCTTCCCCGTGGTCTCTTCCCTTCGATCTTGCCAGTTGTTACCAAGTCATTTCTTCTCATAACATGCCCAAAAAATTTTGACTGCCTACGTCTAATGTCTCTAATCAGTTTACGATCTTCCTTTGTTTCTTGAAGGACTTGTCCTTTGGTTTTTCTGTCTGTCCATGGTATTCTTTGCATTTTCCTCAGAAACCACATTTCCACAACCATCAACTGTTTTTCAGCTTGACTGCTCATTGTCCACGCTTCACATCCATACAAAAGTACAGGTTCTATGAAGCATCTCAATATTCTTTTTCTCGTTTCAATTGATATCTTTTTATTGGTCAGTAACATATTTGGGTAAGATAAATTTCCCAATGTGATTGTTTACTAAGTCGTGATTCCTCGGATTTTCTAGAAGTCTCACCCCGAAGGCGTATTTTGTGTCACAATAGCAAGATGACAGTTTCTCTGTGTACTCATTCACCTGTCTCTGATAGCACACGCTGGCGATTTATTGCTGACTGTGTTACCCTTCAACCTTTGAATATAACTACTGGTAACACGCACACACACAAAGCGACCTACATAAATAGCATAATAACACTAAACACAGAACTTATAAAGTAGTTTATTACTTTTATTTCACGCTCTCTCTCTCTCTCTCTCTCTCTCTCTCTCTCTCTCTCTCTCTCTTTCTTTTCTCCCCCACTCCCTTTGTGTGTGTGTGTGTGTGTGTGTGTGTGTGTGCTGATGTGTAAATGCCTCTACATATCGCAGCGTGTATGTCTGTGTAAAAGTTACCACCACAATCAAATGCAACAAGAGCAGGGAACAGGCTTAACCAAGTAGACAAGCCAGCGGCAATCACAACATCAGATGGAAGATGTGAGACAGCGGCAATCACAACATCAGATGGAAGGTGTGAGACAGCGGCAATCACAACATCAGATGGAAGGTGTGAGACAGCGGCAATCACAACATCAGATGGAAGGTGTGAGACAGCGGCAATCACAACATCAGATGGAAGATGTGAGACAGCGGCAATCACAACATCAGATGGAAGGTGTGAGACAGCGGCAGTCACAACATCAGATGGAAGATGTGAGACAAGGATGAACAGTAGAATAAGTCCCGCAACAGCTGATGTCATAAAATGCCACATATCTCATGTAATAATTCAGAATTAGAAGCGACAGGGAAGTGGTTGCTGAGACGAATGTGGCGAATATTTTGACTGCCAGAGTGACAGACAGCGATTGTCTGGAAGCGGACCATGCAAGTAGAACATGGCATACAACTGTAAGCAAGAGACAAACGGAGTGTTCGATCACACAGTGAGGAGAGAGAGAGATTGGAGAACATTGTGACCACTGCACACACACACACAGACACACACACACACACACAGACGGACACACACAGACGGACACACACAGACATACACGACACACACACGGAGGCACACACACGGAGATAAACACACACACACACACGGAGATAAAAACACACACACGACACACACACGGAGGTATACACACGCTCACACACGACACACACACGGAGATAAACACACACACACACACACACACCACACTGATCTAGCTAGCCAGCAAGTATTCCATATGCCACTCCTACAATCATATGGCATAATGGTACAATCACATGGCACACTCATACAATCGCATGGCACACGCGTACAATCACATGGCACATTCGTAGAATCACATGAAACACTCCTACAATCACATGGCACACTCGTACAATCACATGGCACACTCGTACAATCACATGACACACCCGTACAATCACATGGCACACTCGTACAATCACATGAAACACCCGTACAATCATATGGCACACTCGTACAATCACGTGACATAATGGTACAATCACATGGCATAATGGTACAATCACATGGCACACTCCTACAATCACATGGCATAATGGTACAATCACATGACACACTCGTACAATCACATGGCATAATGGTACAATCACATGGCACACTCGTACAATCACATGAAACACTCGTACAATCACATGAAACACTACTACAATCACATGCCACACTCGTACAATCACATGAAACACTCGTACAATCACATGAAACACTCCTACAATCACATGAAACACTCTTACAATCACATGAAACACTCTTACAATCACATGACACACTCGTACAATCACATGGCACACTCGTATAATCACATGGCGCACTGTACAATCACATGACATACATCTACAAATATATGACACACTGCTACACACACTTATACTGACAAGCATCATCATATGACACAGTCTTACAATCACATGATATAGTCTTACAATCACATGACACAGTCTTACAATCACATGACATAGTCTTACAATCACATGACATAGTCTTACAATCAGATGACATAGTCTTACAATCACATGACATAGTCTTACAATCAGATGACATAGTCTTACAATCACATGACATAGTCTTACAATCAGATGACGCACTAGCACAATCATACGACAGCCATACAATCACATGGCACACTCTTACAATCGCATGGCACACTCTTACAATCGCATGGCAACTCTTACAATCGCATGGCACACTCTTGCAATCACATGGGACACTCTTACAATCACATGGCACACTCTTACAATCGCATGGCACACTCTTACAATCGCATGGCACACTCTTACAATCACATGGCACACTCTTACAATCGCATGGCACACTCTTACCATCGCATGGCACACTCTTACAATCACATGGCACACTCTTACAATCGCATGGCACACTCTTACAATCACATGACACACTCTTACAATCACATGAAACACTCTTACAATCACATGACACACTCGTACAATCACATGGCACACTCGTATAATCACATGGCGCACTGTACAATCACATGACATACATCTACAAATATATGACACACTGCTACACACACTTATACTGACAAGCATCATCATATGACACAGTCTTACAATCACATGATATAGTCTTACAATCACATGACACAGTCTTACAATCACATGACATAGTCTTACAATCAGATGACATAGTCTTACAATCACATGACATAGTCTTACAATCAGATGACATAGTCTTACAATCACATGACATAGTCTTACAATCAGATGACGCACTAGCACAATCATATGACAGCCATACAATCACATGGCACACTCTTACAATCGCATGGCACACTCTTACAATCACATGACACACTCTTACAATCACATGAAACACTCTTACAATCACATGACACACTCGTACAATCATATGGCACACTCGTACAATCACGTGACATAATGGTACAATCACATGGCATAATGGTACAATCACATGGCACACTCCTACAATCACATGGCATAATGGTACAATCACATGGCACACTCGTACAATCACATGGCATAATGGTACAATCACATGGCACACTCGTACAATCACATGAAACACTCGTACAATCACATGAAACACTACTACAATCACATGCCACACTCGTACAATCACATGAAACACTCGTACAATCACATGAAACACTCCTACAATCACATGAAACACTCTTACAATCACATGAAACACTCTTACAATCACATGACACACTCGTACAATCACATGGCACACTCGTATAATCACATGGCGCACTGTACAATCACATGACATACATCTACAAATATATGACACACTGCTACACACACTTATACTGACAAGCATCATCATATGACACAGTCTTACAATCACATGATATAGTCTTACAATCACATGACACAGTCTTACAATCACATGACATAGTCTTACAATCACATGACATAGTCTTACAATCAGATGACATAGTCTTACAATCATATGACATAGTCTTACAATCAGATGACATAGTCTTACAATCACATGACATAGTCTTACAATCAGATGACGCACTAGCACAATCATACGACAGCCATACAATCACATGGCACACTCTTACAATCGCATGGCACACTCTTACAATCGCATGGCAACTCTTACAATCGCATGGCACACTCTTACCATCGCATGGCACACTCTTACAATCACATGGCACACTCTTACAATCGCATGGCACACTCTTACAATCACATGACACACTCGTACAATCACATGGCACACTCTTACAATTGCATGGCACACTCTTACAATCGCATGGCACACTCTTACAATCACATGGCACACTCTTACAATCGCATGGCACACTCTTACAATCACATGACACACTCGTACAATCACATGGCACACTCTTACAATTGCATGGCACACACTTACAATCGCATGGCTCACTCTTACAATCGCATGGCACACTCTTACAATCGCATGGCACACTCTTACAATCGCATGGCACACTCTTACAATCGCATGGCACACTCTTACAATCACATGGCACACTCTTACAATCGCATGGCACACTCTTACAATCGCATGGCACACTCTTACAATCGCATGGCACACTCTTACAATCGCATGGCACACTCGTACAATCGCATGGCACACTCTTACAATCACATGGCACACTCTTACAATCACATGGCACACTCGTACAATCACATGGCACACTCGTACAATCACATGGCACACTCTTACAATCGCATGGCACACTCTTACAATCGCATGGCACACTCTTACAATCGCATGGCACACTCTTACAATCGCATGGCACACTCGTACAATCGCATGGCACACTCGTACAATCACATGGCACACTCTTACAATCACATGGCACACTCTTACAATCACATGGCACACTCGTACAATCACATGGCACACTCGTACAATCACATGGCACACTCGTACAATCACATGGCACAATCGTTCAATCACATGACACACCTGTGTGTTGTTTGTCCATCCAGAATGATGATGACCATTCGTTTCATCCAGTGGGGTTGAAAGTATGAGCCGTGAGTTCTAAGATGGCCGTTGGATGAAGAATGACTTGCGCGATGACTTGGATTAAAGTGAATAAGAGTTGCGCAATTCGTCGACTTCACTCTCTCGCCTGAGTCCATCTGAATCCAGTGGCAAGACAAGTCGAGACGACTGGAGATGAATACAGATGCAGTGGATGACCAGGGCGCTCTACGTGCCTTGCCGTGCTCATTACGTTTCACAACGCTTTGCAGGTAAACGCCATCTTGCCCGTTGAATCAGGGATGATTTCTTCCGCGCAATCTGCCGGATCCTGTCTTCACATGCTGGGTAGGCATACCCTAGTTCACCGCTTGGCTTGACACCAAATCGGATACCCATGCCTGGTTTAGCCAGCCTCTCACAGCTGTTGCCCTGGGGGTAGCCGCTGTCGTAAGCTGACAGCTACTAGGAGCCACAGGCGTGAGCTGGGTGTCAGGCTTGGACCAGTGGAGGATGGGTCCTGAAAAGGACATGAGAGTCATCCTTACCAAAAGTGCTACCAATGCCTGACACCCCGTAACCCCAGTACACACCTGTACAATCACATGACACACTCGTACAATCACATGGCACACCCGTACAATCACATGACACACCCGTACAATCACATGACACACTCGTACAATCACATGACACACTCGTACAATCACATGACACACTCGTACAATCACATGAAACACCCATACAATCACATGGCACACCCGTACAATCACATGACACACCCGTACAATCACATGGCACACTCGTATAATCACATGGCACACTCGTATAATCACATGGCGCACTGTACAATCACATGACATACATCTACAAATATATGACACACTGCTACACACACTTATACTGACAAGCATCATCATATGACACAGTCTTACAATCACATGATATAGTCTTACAATCACATGACACAGTCTTACAATCACATGACATAGTCTTACAATCACATGACATAGTCTTACAATCAGATGACATAGTCTTACAATCACATGACATAGTCTTACAATCAGATGACATAGTCTTACAATCACATGACATAGTCTTACAATCAGATGACGCACTAGCACAATCATACGACAGCCATACAATCACATGGCACACTCTTACAATCGCATGGCACACTCTTACAATCGCATGGCAACTCTTACAATCGCATGGCACACTCTTGCAATCACATGGGACACTCTTACAATCACATGGCACACTCTTACAATCGCATGGCACACTCTTACAATCGCATGGCACACTCTTACAATCACATGGCACACTCTTACAATCGCATGGCACACTCTTACCATCGCATGGCACACTCTTACAATCACATGGCACACTCTTACAATCGCATGGCACACTCTTACAATCACATGACACACTCTTACAATCACATGAAACACTCTTACAATCACATGACACACTCGTACAATCACATGGCACACTCGTATAATCACATGGCGCACTGTACAATCACATGACATACATCTACAAATATATGACACACTGCTACACACACTTATACTGACAAGCATCATCATATGACACAGTCTTACAATCACATGATATAGTCTTACAATCACATGACACAGTCTTACAATCACATGACATAGTCTTACAATCAGATGACATAGTCTTACAATCACATGACATAGTCTTACAATCAGATGACATAGTCTTACAATCACATGACATAGTCTTACAATCAGATGACGCACTAGCACAATCATATGACAGCCATACAATCACATGGCACACTCTTACAATCGCATGGCACACTCTTACAATCACATGACACACTCTTACAATCACATGAAACACTCTTACAATCACATGACACACTCGTACAATCATATGGCACACTCGTACAATCACGTGACATAATGGTACAATCACATGGCATAATGGTACAATCACATGGCACACTCCTACAATCACATGGCATAATGGTACAATCACATGGCACACTCGTACAATCACATGGCATAATGGTACAATCACATGGCACACTCGTACAATCACATGAAACACTCGTACAATCACATGAAACACTACTACAATCACATGCCACACTCGTACAATCACATGAAACACTCGTACAATCACATGAAACACTCCTACAATCACATGAAACACTCTTACAATCACATGAAACACTCTTACAATCACATGACACACTCGTACAATCACATGGCACACTCGTATAATCACATGGCGCACTGTACAATCACATGACATACATCTACAAATATATGACACACTGCTACACACACTTATACTGACAAGCATCATCATATGACACAGTCTTACAATCACATGATATAGTCTTACAATCACATGACACAGTCTTACAATCACATGACATAGTCTTACAATCACATGACATAGTCTTACAATCAGATGACATAGTCTTACAATCATATGACATAGTCTTACAATCAGATGACATAGTCTTACAATCACATGACATAGTCTTACAATCAGATGACGCACTAGCACAATCATACGACAGCCATACAATCACATGGCACACTCTTACAATCGCATGGCACACTCTTACAATCGCATGGCAACTCTTACAATCGCATGGCACACTCTTACCATCGCATGGCACACTCTTACAATCACATGGCACACTCTTACAATCGCATGGCTCACTCTTACAATCGCATGGCACACTCTTACAATCGCATGGCACACTCTTACAATCGCATGGCACACTCTTACAATCGCATGGCACACTCTTACAATCACATGGCACACTCTTACAATCGCATGGCACACTCTTACAATCGCATGGCACACTCTTACAATCGCATGGCACACTCTTACAATCGCATGGCACACTCGTACAATCGCATGGCACACTCTTACAATCACATGGCACACTCTTACAATCACATGGCACACTCGTACAATCACATGGCACACTCGTACAATCACATGGCACACTCTTACAATCGCATGGCACACTCTTACAATCGCATGGCACACTCTTACAATCGCATGGCACACTCTTACAATCGCATGGCACACTCGTACAATCGCATGGCACACTCGTACAATCACATGGCACACTCTTACAATCACATGGCACACTCTTACAATCACATGGCACACTCGTACAATCACATGGCACACTCGTACAATCACATGGCACACTCGTACAATCACATGGCACAATCGTTCAATCACATGACACACCTGTGTGTTGTTTGTCCATCCAGAATGATGATGACCATTCGTTTCATCCAGTGGGGTTGAAAGTATGAGCCGTGAGTTCTAAGATGGCCGTTGGATGAAGAATGACTTGCGCGATGACTTGGATTAAAGTGAATAAGAGTTGCGCAATTCGTCGACTTCACTCTCTCGCCTGAGTCCATCTGAATCCAGTGGCAAGACAAGTCGAGACGACTGGAGATGAATACAGATGCAGTGGATGACCAGGGCGCTCTACGTGCCTTGCCGTGCTCATTACGTTTCACAACGCTTTGCAGGTAAACGCCATCTTGCCCGTTGAATCAGGGATGATTTCTTCCGCGCAATCTGCCGGATCCTGTCTTCACATGCTGGGTAGGCATACCCTAGTTCACCGCTTGGCTTGACACCAAATCGGATACCCATGCCTGGTTTAGCCAGCCTCTCACAGCTGTTGCCCTGGGGGTAGCCGCTGTCGTAAGCTGACAGCTACTAGGAGCCACAGGCGTGAGCTGGGTGTCAGGCTTGGACCAGTGGAGGATGGGTCCTGAAAAGGACATGAGAGTCATCCTTACCAAAAGTGCTACCAATGCCTGACACCCCGTAACCCCAGTACACACCTGTACAATCACATGACACACTCGTACAATCACATGGCACACCCGTACAATCACATGACACACCCGTACAATCACATGACACACTCGTACAATCACATGACACACTCGTACAATCACATGACACACTCGTACAATCACATGAAACACCCATACAATCACATGGCACACCCGTACAATCACATGACACACCCGTACAATCACATGGCACACTCGTATAATCACATGGCACACTCGTATAATCACATGGCGCACTGTACAATCACATGACATACATCTACAAATATATGACACACTGCTACACACACTTATACTGACAAGCATCATCATATGACACAGTCTTACAATCACATGATATAGTCTTACAATCACATGACACAGTCTTACAATCACATGACATAGTCTTACAATCACATGACATAGTCTTACAATCAGATGACATAGTCTTACAATCACATGACATAGTCTTACAATCAGATGACATAGTCTTACAATCACATGACATAGTCTTACAATCAGATGACGCACTAGCACAATCATACGACAGCCATACAATCACATGGCACACTCTTACAATCGCATGGCACACTCTTACAATCGCATGGCAACTCTTACAATCGCATGGCACACTCTTGCAATCACATGGGACACTCTTACAATCACATGGCACACTCTTACAATCGCATGGCACACTCTTACAATCGCATGGCACACTCTTACAATCACATGGCACACTCTTACAATCGCATGGCACACTCTTACCATCGCATGGCACACTCTTACAATCACATGGCACACTCTTACAATCGCATGGCACACTCTTACAATCACATGACACACTCTTACAATCACATGAAACACTCTTACAATCACATGACACACTCGTACAATCACATGGCACACTCGTATAATCACATGGCGCACTGTACAATCACATGACATACATCTACAAATATATGACACACTGCTACACACACTTATACTGACAAGCATCATCATATGACACAGTCTTACAATCACATGATATAGTCTTACAATCACATGACACAGTCTTACAATCACATGACATAGTCTTACAATCAGATGACATAGTCTTACAATCACATGACATAGTCTTACAATCAGATGACATAGTCTTACAATCACATGACATAGTCTTACAATCAGATGACGCACTAGCACAATCATATGACAGCCATACAATCACATGGCACACTCTTACAATCGCATGGCACACTCTTACAATCACATGACACACTCTTACAATCACATGAAACACTCTTACAATCACATGACACACTCGTACAATCATATGGCACACTCGTACAATCACGTGACATAATGGTACAATCACATGGCATAATGGTACAATCACATGGCACACTCCTACAATCACATGGCATAATGGTACAATCACATGGCACACTCGTACAATCACATGGCATAATGGTACAATCACATGGCACACTCGTACAATCACATGAAACACTCGTACAATCACATGAAACACTACTACAATCACATGCCACACTCGTACAATCACATGAAACACTCGTACAATCACATGAAACACTCCTACAATCACATGAAACACTCTTACAATCACATGAAACACTCTTACAATCACATGACACACTCGTACAATCACATGGCACACTCGTATAATCACATGGCGCACTGTACAATCACATGACATACATCTACAAATATATGACACACTGCTACACACACTTATACTGACAAGCATCATCATATGACACAGTCTTACAATCACATGATATAGTCTTACAATCACATGACACAGTCTTACAATCACATGACATAGTCTTACAATCACATGACATAGTCTTACAATCAGATGACATAGTCTTACAATCATATGACATAGTCTTACAATCAGATGACATAGTCTTACAATCACATGACATAGTCTTACAATCAGATGACGCACTAGCACAATCATACGACAGCCATACAATCACATGGCACACTCTTACAATCGCATGGCACACTCTTACAATCGCATGGCAACTCTTACAATCGCATGGCACACTCTTACCATCGCATGGCACACTCTTACAATCACATGGCACACTCTTACAATCGCATGGCACACTCTTACAATCACATGACACACTCGTACAATCACATGGCACACTCTTACAATTGCATGGCACACTCTTACAATCGCATGGCACACTCTTACAATCACATGGCACACTCTTACAATCGCATGGCACACTCTTACAATCACATGACACACTCGTACAATCACATGGCACACTCTTACAATTGCATGGCACACTCTTACAATCGCATGGCTCACTCTTACAATCGCATGGCACACTCTTACAATCGCATGGCACACTCTTACAATCGCATGGCACACTCTTACAATCGCATGGCACACTCTTACAATCACATGGCACACTCTTACAATCGCATGGCACACTCTTACAATCGCATGGCACACTCTTACAATCGCATGGCACACTCTTACAATCGCATGGCACACTCGTACAATCGCATGGCACACTCTTACAATCACATGGCACACTCTTACAATCACATGGCACACTCGTACAATCACATGGCACACTCGTACAATCACATGGCACACTCTTACAATCGCATGGCACACTCTTACAATCGCATGGCACACTCTTACAATCGCATGGCACACTCTTACAATCGCATGGCACACTCGTACAATCGCATGGCACACTCGTACAATCACATGGCACACTCTTACAATCACATGGCACACTCTTACAATCACATGGCACACTCGTACAATCACATGGCACACTCGTACAATCACATGGCACACTCGTACAATCACATGGCACAATCGTTCAATCACATGACACACCTGTGTGTTGTTTGTCCATCCAGAATGATGATGACCATTCGTTTCATCCAGTGGGGTTGAAAGTATGAGCCGTGAGTTCTAAGATGGCCGTTGGATGAAGAATGACTTGCGCGATGACTTGGATTAAAGTGAATAAGAGTTGCGCAATTCGTCGACTTCACTCTCTCGCCTGAGTCCATCTGAATCCAGTGGCAAGACAAGTCGAGACGACTGGAGATGAATACAGATGCAGTGGATGACCAGGGCGCTCTACGTGCCTTGCCGTGCTCATTACGTTTCACAACGCTTTGCAGGTAAACGCCATCTTGCCCGTTGAATCAGGGATGATTTCTTCCGCGCAATCTGCCGGATCCTGTCTTCACATGCTGGGTAGGCATACCCTAGTTCACCGCTTGGCTTGACACCAAATCGGATACCCATGCCTGGTTTAGCCAGCCTCTCACAGCTGTTGCCCTGGGGGTAGCCGCTGTCGTAAGCTGACAGCTACTAGGAGCCACAGGCGTGAGCTGGGTGTCAGGCTTGGACCAGTGGAGGATGGGTCCTGAAAAGGACATGAGAGTCATCCTTACCAAAAGTGCTACCAATGCCTGACACCCCGTAACCCCAGTACACACCTGTACAATCACATGACACACTCGTACAATCACATGGCACACCCGTACAATCACATGACACACCCGTACAATCACATGACACACTCGTACAATCACATGACACACTCGTACAATCACATGACACACTCGTACAATCACATGAAACACCCATACAATCACATGGCACACCCGTACAATCACATGACACACCCGTACAATCACATGGCACACTCCTACAATCACATGACACACTCGTACAATCACATGGCACACTCGTACAATCACATGACACACTCGTACAATCACATGGCACACCCGTACAATCACATGACACCCGTACAATCACATGACACACCCGTACAATCACATG
Organism: Cepaea hortensis; assembly: GCA_963921405.1. Classification (NCBI taxonomy): domain Eukaryota; kingdom Metazoa; phylum Mollusca; class Gastropoda; order Stylommatophora; family Helicidae; genus Cepaea; species Cepaea hortensis. The sequence goes on from OY992877.1 coordinate 219,797,854, forward strand.
ACACACCCGTACAATCACATGACACACCCGTACAATCACATGGCAGACAATGGTCGAACTCGTGGTGTTGGAGTCCCGGGCAGACTGTGTTTCTGGTGTCTGACTACTGGCACATGCCTGTGGCTGGATGCTGGCCTACGTCTCGTGATTGTCTCCTGCGGACCCAGTGACCTAACGGACTCCAGGTATAGGCTCCCACCTGGGCCCAAAGTCGACCTGCTGCTTTGATTGACAGGGTCCCCGTCGTTTTGGAGCGCCGGGTGCGGGCAATCCTCATGTGCTGATGATGATGAGGTCGTGACCTTTGACTCTGGTACCGGGCTGTGGTGTAAGGCTGAAATAATCCTGGAGCATCTCTGGGACGACACACCGTCTGGGAAGATTGGTGTGGTGCTGGCAGGGCCGCGCACTGGGCTGACTGAAGGCCGGTAGATGGGCTGGGCCCTCAGGTGTTTCTGTGTGAGTATGTTGGAGACCAACCTAGATTTGAACTCCTCCCATGCAACACTGCACTTGTACGACTGCAGGATGGACTCTCTGGATGGGTTCCTGGGTATACAAGAATACAAGACACTGATTGAAAACAAAGTATTCCTTGTGTGCATTCCAACAAAGATTCCATAAACAATGTGTTGCCGCGATTATTTCGTTGCAGCTCGTGAGCGGCAGTTGTATATCACGTGACGTGAACAGATGCTGGCTGGGATACACACACACACACACACACACACACACACACACACACACACACACACACACACACACACACGCAGACACACACACAGCCCCGATACTGTTCCAATGTCGAGCGTTCGTTATCATCTCATCTCATCAGGTTCCTCTTTGTTCGTTCGTTCGTTCGTTCGTTCGTTCTTGTACCTTATAGTATCGAGGTGAAGCATAAACAGCGGGAGAATGCCCGTGTATGGGCTTCATGTATCGAGGATCCCATGATCTGTAATTAACTCTGTCCATCGTTTCCATGGTCGGCCTCTTCCTCTGCTACCATGTGGTCTGAACATCGTTGCTTGTTGTGGTATACTTACTGTTAGTTGTTCATCTAATTTTATAGACAATGCATCTAACCTGCTCTTTTCTGATAAAATCTAGCGCTGTTATAACCCCCACTTTAGCCCTGATTTCTTCATTTCTGATTTTCTGTCTTCTTGATACATTTGAGTATTCTTCTCGGGAATATCATTTCTGTTGTCATTTTTCTTATCTCTTTTTCTGTTATTGTCCAGGTTTGGCATTGATAGCATAGAGTTGGTAGAAAGATTGTGTTGTAGAGTGCTTTCCTAGTGGCTATTGATACATGTTTGTTCTTCAGTATTGGTGCCATTTGTCCAATGAGTTGGTTTACCTTATTGCATCTATTTTCGATCTCGTCTTCTGATTTGCCATTTGATGATATTATGCTTCCTAGGTAATTGAAGCTCTTTAGTTGATTCAGGGAGTGTTCTTCTAGATCAGTGGTTCTCAACCGGTGGGGAATTCCCCCCCAGGGGGGAATTTTGGGGTTTCCAAGGGGGGAATGAAGATTATTTCAAGATCGCGTTAATACAAGAACCGATTACTTTATCTTGTTTTTCCTTTCATACTTTACGCTTCTGTACGCATCACCCTTCTGAAATTCATTTTATAACGTAAGTAGATCCGCAAATCACATTTTATGTACATGTCTAGACTTGTTTTAGTATGTGCTATTAAATTTAGCTTCAATTATAGCGTATATTGTGTAGGGGCAGGGGGAAATTTTTAGGGAAGAAATATAAAAAGGGGGGGGGGGGGAATGACGTTCTAAAAATATGGTAAGGGGGGAATGATGTCCTAAAAATATGGTGAGGGGGGGGGGGGGGAATGACGTCCTAAAAATATGGTGAAGGGGGGAACGGACCAAAAAAGGTTGAGAACCACTGTTCTAGATGAATCTTTATTGTGCTTTCGTGTTTGGTTATAGTCAGTACCGTTGTTTCACTTCTGCTGATGGTCAGGTTATCCTCCATACAAACTTCCTTCAGGCTATTTAGTATTTATCTGGTCTTGTAATTAGTATTTATGTGGTCTTGTATTTAGTATTTATGTGGTCTTGTAATTTTGCTATTAATGCTTGATCGTCCGCAAATAAGAGTTCTTTAATGGTGTGATTTGCCGTTGGTTTTTCTTCTGTGTTCTGTTCTTCGTGCGGTGTTGTTACGCTTTTTCTTTGGCTGTTTTCTTTATATATGTTGTCTATATAGGTTATGAACAAGAGGGGGGAACAGGACACATTGTCCTACTCCGGATCTTATGGTGAAGGGTTCTGAGTATCCTCCATTTGTTATCGCCCTTGCCTTAGTAAATGCAGATTCAAACTGAGTCTTTCTGTCTGCACACCAGGGGTTTTAAGCGCCCAGTGGCTGCAATTCCAGTATTTTTGAGGAGTCGTTTTATTGTTGGTGGAATACAATATAAGAAAACACCGTTGTTTGTTGACCACATAGTCTCTGGTTTGGCAGGTTTCTAACTATAGATAGTGTTGGGAGTGTATGGCCTGTCGACTGTACGAGGTTTCCTGAATATTGACTGATCTCTTCACTATATTTCAATTGAAACGAGAAAAAGAGTGTTGAGGTGTTACATAGAACCTATACTATTGTATGGATGTGAAGCGTGGACAATAAGCAGTCAGACTGAAAAACATCTGATGGCTGTGGAAATGTGGTTTCTGAGGAAATTGCAAAGAATACCATGGACAGACACAAAAACCAATGAACAAGTCCTTCAAGAAACAAATGAAGATCGTAAACTGATTATTGAGTCATTAGACACAGACAGTCAAATTTTTTTGGGCATGCTATGAGAAGAAATGAGTTGGAGAACTTGGTGACAACTGGCAAGATCGAAGGGAAGAAACCAAAGGGAAGACCGAGAAGTAAATATCTGGATGGCTTGGCCACATGGCATGGTCGAGACAGGAACACGGAGCTGATCCACGACTCTGGTGATCGAGTGAGATGGCAGAACATGACCGCCCACGCTTACCGGCATGTCACATGATGGAATTCTCTTCACTAACATATCTCGCACGTTCAGATACTAGATTTGCTAATTGTCGTTCCGTTGGTGCAGTTCTTCTCCTAGAGTATCGTCGGCGCACATCTCTAGAGTACCGTCGGCGCACATCTCTAGAGTACCGTCGGCGCACATCTCTAGAGTACCGTCGGCGCAAATCTCTAGAGTACCGTCGGCGCACATCTCTAGAGTACCGTCGGCGCACATCTCTAGAGTACCGTCGGCGCACATCTCTAGAGTACCGTCGGCGCACATCTCTAGAGCAGGTTCTGTAACCACATTCATGCTGGATCTGTGCAGTTCTTCTCCTAGAGTACCGTCGGAGCACATCTATAGAGCAGGGCCTGTAACCACACCCATGCTGGATCGGTACAGTTCTTTTCCTAGAGTACCGTCGGCGCACATCTCTAGAGTACCGTCGGCGCACATCTCTAGAGTACCGTCGGCGCACATCTCTAGAGTACCGTCGGCGCACATCTCTAGAGTACCGTCGGCGCACATCTCTAGAGCAGGATCTGTAACCACACCCATGCTGGATCGGTACAGTTCTTTTCCTAGAGTACCGTCGGCGCACATCTCTAGAGTACCGTCGGCGCACATCTCTAGAGCAGGGTCTGTAACCACACCCATGCTGGATCTGTGCAGTTCTTCTCCTAGAGTACCGTCGGCGCACATCTCTAGAGTACCGTCGGCGCACATCTCTAGAGCAGGATCTGTAACCACACCCATGCTGGATCGGTGCAGCGCTGTGTTGACATCTAGAAGTGGGACCGTCCATGTTCCTTGTAAATAGTCTGATCTTTGGATGGCGCCATCCTGTTGAAACCCTCTTGAGTTGTGTCAGTTAATCTACTCTTTACTTCAGATGGATGTTATCTTGGTTTATTTCTGGTATCAGTCGAATAGCACATTAATCCATTCTTTGTTACACCTATACATTAAATTAATCCATTATTTGTCACACATATACGTTATATTAATCTATTCTTTGTTCCACCTATCCATCCATCCATCATGTGCCATGCCGGTAAGCGTGGGCGGTCATGTTCTGCCATCTCACTCGATCAACAGAGTCGTGGATCAGTTCCGTGTTTTTGTCTCGACCATGCCACAAGGCCAAGCCATCCAGATACTTGTTTCTAGGTCTTCCCCTTGGTCTGTTCCCCTCGATCTTACCAGTTGTCACCAAGTTCTCCAAATCATTTCTTCTCATAACATGCCCAAAAAATTGTGACTGTCTACGTCTAATGTCTCTGATCAGTTTACGATCTTCATTTGTTTCTTGAAGGACTTGTTCATTGGTCTTTCTGGCTGTCCATGGTATTCTTTGCATTTTCCTCAGAAACCACATTTCTACAGCCATCAGATATTTTTCAGCCTGGCTGCTCATTGTCCAAGCTTCACATCCATATAAAAGTACAGGTTCTATGTAGCATCTCAACACTCTTTTTCTCGTTTCAATTGACATCTTTTTATTGGTCAGTATGTTTTTCATCTTGCTAAAGGCTACTTTTGCCATGGCGATTCTTGTTCTAATCTCTTCAAGGCATCTCCCATCAGATGTTATTACTGTTCCGAGGTAATTGTACCTATTCACTTGTTGAAGAGTATTCCCATTTACTTGTATATTACACTGTGGTATTTCGTTCTTCTTAGTGACGACCATAATCTGTGTCTTTTTACAATTTAATTCTAACCCTTGTCGTTCACTATGTGTAACAACCGCATCTACTAAATTTTGCAGGTCCTGTTCATTGTCTGCAATCAAGACTGTATCATCTGCATATCTAATGTTATTGATGCATCGTCCCCCAATGTTGATTCCTTCCATATTTTCAATATTTCTGAAAATATTTTCACTGTACAGGGAAAACAGATGTTCCACCTATAGATCACATTAATTAATTCTTTGTTCCATCTATACATTATAATAATCCATTCTTTGTTCCACCTATAGATTATATTAATCTATTGTTTGTTCCATCTATATATCACATTAATCCATACTTTGTTCCACCTATATATCACATTAATCCATTCTTTGTTCCACCTATATATCACATTAATCCATTCTCTGTTCCACCTATATATCACATTAATCCATTCTTTGTTCCACCTATATATCACATTAATCAATTCTTTGTTCTCTTGCTTTTGTGAACAGGTGTGAGAGGGGATGGCCCCATGCCCCACGGCCCCCAAGTTCTCCCTGATATGTACCACAAGTCAACTCGCCGTAAAAAATTCGTTTAGGGAGCCTGTGATCTGGTATGCGAGTCAAGTGACCAGCCCAGCGAATCTGATTCTTCATCAGTAGAGTGTGGATACTGGGCATGGACGCTCTTTCTAGGACTTCAGAGTCTGGGATCTTGTCTTGCCATTTAATCTTCAATAACTTCCTAAGGCAGACTGTGTGGAAGTGGTTTAATTTCCTAGCGTGTCGCTGATAAACAGTCCAGGTTTCACAAGCATATAGCAGTGTGAATAATACAACTGCTTTGTAGACTTTCAGCTTTGTTTGCAGGCTTATTCCAGTTCTGTCCCATACATTCTTGTACAGTCTGCCAAAGGCCGCGCTGGCCTTGGAGATTCTTGCATTCACTTCATTATCAATTGTGGCAGCTTGTGACACAGTGCTGCCAAGATAGGTGAATTTGTCTACAACACTTAGACTATGACCATTCACTTTGATAATCGGCACAGTATTGCCTAGAGCTGGCTGGTACATAACTACAGTTTTCTCCAAGTTGATATTGTCAACAACTCATGTTTCAGGCATCATCGGATTACTTCTCCCACACCACACAAGAAACTTGCAAGCCGTGTGAGAGGAAATGAATGATACATTTTATTGCCGTAGGCTCTTTACATTTACAAAACAGTCGCTATCAAATCACACATAAAGTCACAGGATTGCCTATCACTGGTTTTCCTAAAACCCTATTGCTAAGTTCTATCTACTTGGCTACACAAAAACTCCTATCGATACTAAACGAAGTGCTCTCTACAAAAGTCAGTCCCCAGTCTGACTTTGCTACTCGCGTGGCTACACGGCACGCGGAAGGACCTTCGTGCGTCCTTCGGCTCTTTGCGTGCTATTTTACTTAGCACGCTTCTATTAGCTGTCTTCTATTGCGTGGCAATCGTGGCTATCACGCAGGCGTGATTCTATCGTGACCAGTAGTGCTAACTATCTGGTCGACGCCTCCGTGTCTCATGAGAGGACTAGTTAATAGTCCCCCTTTCTATCACCTACCCTGCCCTTATACAGGGCACTGTGTTCCCTCTAATCTATCTGAGGTTGACCCCTCTTCCCGGTGGTGTTCTATCTTGAGGCAGACCTCTGGCCTCATATTTCAGTCTTTGACACACACCCTCCCCTCCTGTGTTGCGTCATCAACTTTCACTCATTGGTTGTGACGCAAGAGGTTTCTAAAAAATTAGTGTAACTAATTTTTGTCAAAGACTGTAGTAACCTGGCTTTGGGCTACCCAATAGACTTCTACTGACTATTGTCACAATGTAGTATCACTTTACTTGGCTACTGGCAATCGCCACAAACTTGTCTGGTTGGCGTGAGCCCTCTTCTCAATCGCAATATTATATTAATTAGAGGTATGTCTGAACCGGACCGTTGTCTTATAAGACCTGCCCTCAAATAGTAAATTAACTCACTACCCATACAAAGTTGACTTTCTTAGGGTCAACACATGAATTGCTTCATGTCCCCCATATAATATTAAACAACCATTACACAAGCTGTGTGCGACAGGCTTTACCTATCTCGCTTCCGCGTGTAAAGTTATCTTTCACTGTTAAGTTAGTGTTTCGTTGTCTATTATGTCCCCTGACTCGGAGTTATCTCCCTTTGATCTACAAAAAGTGTATGCAATTTATATGTTTGTTTTTCTGGTTGTTTGCGTGTTTGGATGTAATTAATAGTATATTCTAACCTCTAACATGTGTATCTACCTATCATGTGTATGTAAGTTAGTTTTCAAGTGCCATAATTCGGTTAAATGCGGCCACAAACAAGTGTATAACACTAATTCGTGACTACGTTTCCGTCTTATGAGACTTAAAATACTTTTTCTAAGATCTACACTAAACTACACACAACACATTCACGACATTCCATTTTCAACATCGAAACCAACATTTGACGGCGACAAAATTAAAAAGTCGCGTTGAGCGGCAGAAAAAATCCGCTGACTGATCTCACTCTCTCTTGTACAATTCTACATTCGCTCTCGCTTTCACACTTCTGTCACACTTCTTCTACCCTCACTTCTGTCACACATCTTTTACCCTCATTTCTGTCACACATCTTTTACCTTCATAGTTATCTAAAACCTTAGAGTGACACTGTACAAGTTTGGCTCAGTTTGACAGAGTTGAGCTTCATGACTGTGCGTCAATTGTTGCACAAGTCAAGTATTTACAATATATTTACATGTAAGGAAAAGGGTTGATGGTTTGTACCCTGGTATTATTAACCACTATATTCTATTAAAATGATACTCTAAATACTGACATACTAATACTAGTTCTATAAATATGTATTTAATGTGTTACCTATTTGAATCTATCTGTCACATTAATCCTAAAACAAGCTTACATTACTCCTAATATTATCTAATTTAAGGGATGTAATCTAACTATTTAAACTGGAATTGATGTGAGATGAGTTATGTACCTTTATGAAATGGGTAATGTGAAATGTAATAAGTTACGTACCTTTCTAATATGGGTGATGTGAAATATAACACAATTATAACTAATGTTTTTAAATGAAAAAAACTATATGATTGATATTCTTAATCTAAATGATGTGAATGATGTATGTTTAATTGTATAATCTTTTTATCCTATTATGGTGTAAACTAATCATACTACTAAATGATAACGTTTGTTAAATGGATTGGATCATTAAGATGGAATGAACTGAAATGAAATGAAACAAAGTGAAATGTAATAAAGTAAATGGTACTATTACTATCTAAATTTATTATTCTAGTTTCTACTTGTTGTTATGTTTAAATTACTATCCTAATCTACTTTTAATCTAAATAAGTGGGTAAATTAATAATCTATCTAAACCACAAAAAAAAAAATGAAAAATATTATCTTGTCTAAATCTAAATATAAATTAAGATGATCTAATCTACCTATAATTTGTTACTATATTAAAACGTTATAATACATATCACAATGAGTATTTATATACATGGTATTTAAATACCTCAGGTTATTCGTTGCCCTTAATGTTCAGAAAATGCTTTCATTGGCATACTATCTATACAATTGTCCTGGGTATATTAAATACATTACACAGTCACACTTGTGTCTTATGGGTATTGCACCTGTAGAGTTCGCTTGTGTCGTAGACCACAGTTTTCGTGTCTGTATTTATGTAATGTTCTGACACTGTTTTTCTCTGTTTAACACAAATGATTCACTGGAACACATATGGAGCTTAGCAAGTAATGAGCTGTCCTCGTTCACAAGGTGATATATTTGTTCTCAGAGCAAAGTTCTTATTTTGATGTCTACGGACACATAGTAATTCAATGTTCTTAGTACCTAGTTCAGCACATAATGTCTATGTATTTGTAACATATTTCACATAGAATATTTTACTGTACTAAGTTAACATCTATTACTCTACACTCTTATGTGGAATCTCTGGTATTTCTACCTCAGATGGTCGACTAAGGGTATCAGCCAGGATGTTGTCCTTACCCTTAATATGCTCTATACTAAAGGTATAATTTTGTAGTATTAGCGACCACCTGTATATACGGTCATTCCGATGCACACCACTCTGTATGACCGTGATTGGGGAGTTGTCAGTCTGGACAATGAAGTGAACACCCGCCAGAAATCGATGCAGCTTTCTCACCGCATAGATGACGCTTAGGGCTTCCAACTCTGATATGGAATATCTGGACTCAGCGGGTGTGATCTTACGGCTCACGTAGCAAATCGGATGGAAGATGCCCTCATAAAATTGGCCTAGTACTGCAGCGATGGAGATCCTGCTGGCATCTGTCCTAAGATAATAAACGAGCCTAGGATTAGGCAAAGGGAGGATTGGTACATTACTAAACAGGATATTCAATTTTGACAATGCAGAAATTAATAATGCATCTTTGACATCTAATTTTACAGATGCTTTTAAAACATTGGAAAATACACTTGTAATTTCCGCTAAATTTGGTATGAATTTGCTATAGTAATTTACTAACCCCAAAAGGCTTCTGACCTGCTTCTTTGTGGTAGGCATGGTCAGGTTCATAATTTTGGTAACAATTCTATTGTCAGTCTTTAGTTGACCTTGAGAAATGACATGACCCAAAAACTCAATTTCTTTTAGGCCCAATTCGACTTTGCTCGGTTTGACAGTGAGCCCGAAGAGTCGCAACCTATCAAAGACATGTCTTAGTTTCAGTAAGTGTGTTGTCCAGTCATCAGTATGGACACATATATCATCTATATAGGTCACTGTATTCGTCACTCCATGAAGTAGATCTCTAGTTAAGCGTACGAAAGTGGCAGGAGCATTTAGAAGTCCGAAAGGAAGAAAACGCCACTCGTATAGTCCTAAAGGTGTTGAAAAAGCAGTAAGATGGATGGATTGAGACTGCATAGGGACCTGCCAATATCCCTTAGTAAGATCTAGTTTAGAAAAGATTTTGGAGGTGGACATGTCAAGAATAAGATCTTCTCAGGAAGGAATTGGCTCTGCTTCGATCTTAGTGACGTTGTTGAGTTTTCGATAGCCCACACACAGACGAATTGTGGAGTCTTTTTTCTTAACTAGGACGATTGGAAAAGAGTACTCAGAAGTGGATTTCTGGATGATCCCACTAGCTTCTAAATTAAGAATTTCCTTATTTAGATTTTCCCTATAGCTAAGTGGGATTGAGTACGGCCTGCATTTAATAGGCTTAGAGTCCGAAAGAAGAATGGAGTGTTCGATTCTGTCCGTCCTACCTGGAATGTCAGAAAATATGTCTTTGTATTCCGTCACTAATTCTACTAATTGTCGTCGTTGACTGTCTGTTAGTCCCTGTTCTATCTGTATGCTATCTAATGTGGCAGTCTTGTCCACAATAGGAACGGGTAGTTCCATTCCGTCGTCGTCTACCTGATTCAGTACGGTGGTGGTGCTAAGTGCGTATTCTGTATTCTCGCTAGATGTATGGATATCGTCGGATATGCCAGTCTCGCTAACTAGTGTAGTTGCGTTGTGTATGTCTGTCGTCTGATCACTAGGTGTGGGTGCACTGTGTTCGTCTGTCTCTACTTCTGTCCCTTGTCGTGAAAAGTAAGGTTTCAACATGTTGACATGGAATATCTTTAAGTGTCCGTTTATTGATATTTCATAGTCAACATTTGAAATTTTACGTACCACCTTGAATGGCCCTTGCCATGAAGTCAATAATAAATTTCGTTTGTCTGGAAGTAAGAGAAGTATGTCTTGATCTGGTTCAAGATCAATTGTTCTCGCCCCTTTGTTGGCGTATTGGCGGTAGATTTGACCCTTCCTCTCCAAAGCTGCCTTAGCTATAATACACGATTTCATGATATTATCTCGTGTTTCAGTCACCATTTCATAAGGTGTTTTTGGTTCGGGAATTTGAATGGAATTAGTTATTACCTGATGATAAATGGTTAGGGGCCCACGTGGGTTAGCCCCGTACACTAATTCAAACGGTGAGAACCCCGTGCTTGAATGGGGAATCTCCCGATAGGCGAACAGCACTGTTGGTAACAGTGTATCCCAATCAGCTGGGTTTTCTGCTGTTACCTTAGCCAGCATATGCTTAAGATCTCCATTAATCTTCTCTACTATACCATTTCTGGCTGGATGGTACGCTGTCGTAAAGTGCTGTTTAATCCCTAACATTTTTGTAAGGGCTTGCGTTGCAGCCGATATGAATTGAGTTCCACGATCGGATAAAATGGTCCGTGGAAATCCGAATCGTGAGAACAGGTGTAGAAATACATTGGCAACATCTTTGGAGGTGATGTACTTCAAAGCTACTGCCTCAACCCACCTTGAACATAGGTCGACCATCGTTAATATGAAGCGATTTCCTTTGCTGGACACCTGATTCAGGGGTCCAACAATATCTACCGCCACACTCTGAAATGGCCTAGAAGCCAGTGTAGAAGGTTGTACTTCAGCTGTAGGATGTTTACCCTTTCGTACTAACTGTTGACAGACATTACACGAACGACAAAATAATTTTATATCATTGCAAAAACCTGGCCAATAAAAATGAGCCTGAATTCTGGCCCTGGTTTTGTCGTATGCAAGATGACCAGCAAACGGTGACTTATGTGCAATCTTTAGCACAGTTAGGCGATGTTGTACAGGTAACACCGTTTGCTGAATCTCATGGTTACCAGTAGTATAATATCTAGTAAGAATGCCATTATTAAGTCTAAAGAACCATGATGCGTTCTTTGTCACTTTGGCTCTTTCTTTCAATAATTTTAAATAAGGAGACACACTAGGATCAGCTTTCTGCTGTTCTATAAATTTTTGTCTGTTGGTATCATCCGTGCTAGTTGGAGAGAGCAACAGTAGTCTCTCATCTTGTAGTGTGTCTTGATGTTTTATAGTGTCTGCTCTGGTTGTTGCATTAGCTACATTTAATTTTTCCCATGCAGCTATTTCATCGCTAGTACATTGTTTCAATTGGGGTAAGCAACCCAAGATTAAATCAGTACAAGGGTTGTCAAGTATAGCACAAGTAAAGGTACCCGAAAGGAAAGGAGTGTTAATACGGGCTTTGGCCAAAGGGTAAATTTCAATGTTACCCGAAAAGGTTCGGCATTTGACAGAGTCACCTGTATAATCATCTGGACTCACCAGTTCCTTTCTAAGACCAATAAGGGTGCTGCCGCTGTCCAGCAAACATTGGCATGGTCTATCATTGAACATTGCATTGTGGAACACTAGATTGCCTCTGGAGGCTAAAGCTGCGTTTACACTCTCAGATGAGAATGGTACTGTATGTCCACATTCTAATTTTCCGTCTGCATGAAATTGGTGACATCGCTCACAACTGTCAAAACTCAACATATCGTTTACACAACACACATCTTCAGCTTGGTTAACAGGTAATTCATTTTCAACATCACACTCAGTCTCACTACCACTATCGGAAGATGTATCAATCAAAATAGCATTGTTGGCTTTCATACGTTGGCGGCCCAGGCACTTATTTGAATAATGGCCGTAGCTGGAACAAAAGAAGCATTTGATTGCACGCCTGTATGCAGATCTTTTGTTTTGTTGCTTCTTAATAACATTTTCAAGATGTGCCGGATAATTTGGCGATTTGTCACACATAGAATAAGTGTCATGCAAAAGTTGACAGTAAATACATTTTGACACTTTCCTATCTTTATTATCGACTTTATGAAATGGTTTTCTATTACTCTGATAGTTTTTAGGTTGGTCTTTTACAAAGGAAACTATTTCAGAGTCATTTGAAGTCTTAAAAATATCTCTGTTTGAAGAAAAATATGCAGAGCCTTTCTTTTCAAATTGCTCTATGGTCTCAATGTCTGACTGCTGCCGAAATTTAGCAAAAGAAGATGGTATAGTGGATATGACTTTATCCATGGCTATTAAGTTCTTAAGTCCGTCAAAGTTGTTTCCTATGTTAGCTGCTTTAAGCCACCTATTTAGTACACTTTGAACATTTGAGACGTAATCAATGAAAGTCTCACTAGGTTTTGGTTTTAAATTTGAGAACTAAACCTGATACCCAGGGGCATCAAGTAAAAAGTGTTGCATTATCCTATCATGGATGTACTGATAGTCAGATCTAAGCTCAGTTGGTATTGATTCTATCACTTTAAGGGGCTCACCACTCAGGTTCTTCATATAAATCATAGCCCACATCTCTATTGGTACTTGGTGATATTTAAACTGATACTCGACATTTTCTGTCCAGGCTGATATTGAATCTTCTTTACAATATGGTTTGATAATATTTTTGTATTTGTTGAACTTATTTTCTTCTTGTTGACTTCTTAGTTTAGTAGCAGAGATCTCTGCGTGTGAGTCTACATCCATACCTTTCATCTTTAACTGTGTCTCTGATTCTACTTGTATATGTTTTTCCTTAACTCTTGCCATTTCATCTATCTCTCTTTGCTTTAGTTCTCTCTCCTGATCTAATTGCTTTTGCTTTAATTCCTTTTCCTGATCTATTTGCTTTTGCTTTAATTCCTTTTCCTGATCTATTTGCTTTTGCTTTAATTCTAATTGATGTTGTCTTTCTTGTGCGCGTTCATTTCTTTCAGCATCTTTTGCTTCTTTCTCAGCATCTTTTGTTTCCTTATATTTTTGGTCAGCATATTGCTCTAGCTCCTTTCCTGTGTATTGCAATTCTTTGCCTGCTTTTATGAAGTCAGATAGAGTAGCCATGTTGTTGGGTAAATGGCTAGCGTTGACCTGAACTGACCTATTTAATCACTTCTTTATCTTTGATCTGTTATGTTTCTTAGTATCTGAGCACTACAACTTGTAGTCTTTGTTTATAACCTGGAAAATTTTATCCTGAAAAAACAGAGCACAAAAACTATGCTAATGCATCACAAGCTGAAAAAGAGATGCATTATTAATCACAATGCATGCCAAATACGTAGGTTTTACTCATCTTAATGTTCCCGAGAATTAGGAACAACCATTCGGTACACAGGTCACCTTGTTTGGCACTTCGGCATACACACGAGTTTTCTAATCAGGTCACCTCGTTTGGCACTTCGGCATACACACAGTTTTCTAATCAGCTGTTGTTCACCCTGGTTTACAGAGCAGCAACAATTAACATGTTGTAAACGACAAACACATTTTTGACAATTTGGTACAATGACAATGACATGCCCACGAACAACCAGAATATACTTAATATTTAATGTCAATGTCCTGTCTTCGTTCTACTGTATACTGTTATATGCCTTTCGTTACTAACCTAGTTTAATCTATGGAAGTGTAGTGCAGACCAAGTCTAATTTGCATAGCCGAAAGTAGTGCCATCGTGACGGTAAACAAATAAAAAAAGTCCGAAAAAAATTCAATAACTACTTTGAAATAAATATAAATGTAATAATAATGTGTAAATAAATAAATATGTTCATTTACTAACTTAAATAAACAAATAATAGTTAATATATAGCAAAGATTCAGGCGGGCAGCAGCTTGGCGATTAGTAAACACTCAGATGCTGATTGCCAATGGCGCAACCCAACTGCTTGTCAATCGTGCTACGTCAGAGGCGCAGCGCTATTTTTAGCTTGCAAAAATCGATATTGTTGCTGACATGTGTATCGCTCCGCCATGAATCATTTTTGACAATTATTCATAAACAAATAAATAATTACATAAATAAATGAAGAAACATAATAATATGAATACTTACAACTTCGAAGAACACATGATTTAAGTATATAATATTCTAATACACACAAATAAGCATTATTTCGTCACGATAGGCACAGTTTAGCCAGCAACTCGTTCTAGTCTGCACACGTCATCAGTCACTGACACAAATTAAACCTATTCGTAACCTTAGTCTAGAGCCGTGGGTAAGTGTAATAGCTTGAACATTTGTCCAAGCCACACTTCTGACACCACATTTAATCCTATGCCTGTCAACAACTCATGTTTCAGGCATCATCGGATTACTTCTCCCACACCACACAAGAAACTTGCAAGCCGTGTGAGAGGAAATGAATGATACATTTTATTGCCGTAGGCTCTTTACATTTACAAAACAGTCGCTATCAAATCACACATAAAGTCACAGGATTGCCTATCACTGGTTTTCCTAAAACCCTATTGCTAAGTTCTATCTACTTGGCTACACAAAAACTCCTATCGATACTAAACGAAGTGCTCTCTACAAAAGTCAGTCCCCAGTCTGACTTTGCTACTCGCGTGGCTACACGGCACGCGGAAGGACCTTCGTGCGTCCTTCGGCTCTTTGCGTGCTATTTTATTTAGCACGCTTCTATTAGCTGTCTTCTATTGAGTGGCAATCGTGGCTATCACGCAGGCGTGATTCTATCGTGACCAGTAGTGCTAACTATCTGGTCGACGCCTCCGTGTCTCATGAGAGGACTAGTTAATAGTCCCCCTTTCTATCACCTACCCTGCCCTTATACAGGGCACTGTGTTCCCTCTAATCTATCTGAGGTTGACCCCTCTTCCCGGTGGTGTTCTATCTTGAGGCAGACCTCTGGCCTCATATTTCAGTCTTTGACAGATATTGAGCCCAAAGTTGGCACAGGCATGTGAGAAAGCTGAAACATTATGTTGCATGTCCGCCTCTGAGTTGGTGTATAGAGCGCAATCATCAGCAAACAGGAGCTCTTTGACGGTGTCGCTGTTAATTTTGGTTTTAGCTTTCAGCCTTCTGAGATTGAATAACTTTCCATCCACGCGGTAGTTGATGTCTATTCCAATGTCGTTGTTCTCGAAGGCATTCGTCAACATAGCTGAAAACATGAGGCTGAACAGTGTTGGTGCCAGGACACATCCTTGCTTCACTCCATTGGAGACAGGAAAGGGCTCAGACAGTTCACCATTTTCCTGTACTCTTGCCTGCATGCCGTCATGAAATAGCCGCACTATTTGGACAAACTTTCGTGGACAGCCATATTTCGCCATAATCTTCCACAGTCCTTCTCTGTTGACTGTATCAAAAGCCTTGGTAAGGTCAATGAAAGTGGAGAACATTTCGCAGTTCTGTTCCTGACATTCCTCTTGCAGCTGCCTTGCAGCGAAAATCATGTCAACAGTTCCACGTTCTTTTCTCAAGCCACATTGACTCCCAGGAAGAAGACCTTGATCGAGATGGGCCATAAGGCGATTTAGAAAAATTCTGGCGAGTATCTTTCCTGTAATTGAAAGCAAGGAGATGCCTCGGTAGTTGTCACAGGATTGGCGGTTTCCTTAACGTTTGTAAAGGTGGACTATTGACGCGTCCTTGAAAACTTGTGGTATGGTCTCGTTCACCCATATGTTTGTAAAGACTTGGTGAAGCTGCTCTATTAGAACCCACCCACCTGCCTTGTATATCTCTGCTGGGATGGAGTCAGGACCAGGTGCCTTGCCGCTGGAGAGTTACTGGATGGCTTTGTTTACTTCCACTATGGTTGGCAGGTCATCACGTGTATCATTGATGGGAACTTGAGGAAGGCAGTTGATGGTTTCATCATCGAAGAAGGAGTTGCATTTAAGATGTTGCTGAAATGTTCTGCCCAGCGTTGAAGGATTTCTTTCTTATCGGTGACCAATGTTACACCGTCTGCACTGAGGAGGGGAACTATACCTGGTAATGTAGGACCATAAACCACTTTCAGTGAGTCGTAGAAGTTTTTCATATCATGTCTGTCAGCAAAGCGTTGAATTTCATCAGCTTTGCTGCTCAGCCAGGAGTCCCGCATGTGCCGAAGTTTCTGCTGCACTACTCTCTGAATGTTTTTGAAGGCATCTTTTTTTATGTTGATTTCGGGTCATTCAAATGTGCCTTGAGGAGAAGATGTTCTCGGCCATCAATTGGTTGATGCCTTCGGAATTTTCATCAAACCAGTCTTTATGCTTTCGAGGGGTTGGACTCAGGATTTCCATAGCCGTGTTGTAAATTATGTCCTTTAGGGCTCTCCACTCTGTTTCTGTATCCTGTTTAGCTGCAGCATTGGGCTTGAGGGGGTCTTCCAGCATATTTTCAATTGACAGTTGCATTTTCTTGGTGTTTATATGGGTGACATTTAGCTTGTTTTTTTTTTTTTTTTTGCATTTTCACCCCTTGAGGGCGCCGTGGTGGTTTGATGTGTATATTTATGTTCGAGATAATGAGACGATGGTCTGTCCAACAATCGGCACCACACATGGATTTAGTCACCCGAACGTCTTGTCTGTTACTCCTCCTGACGATGACATAGTCAGTGAGGTGCCAGTGTTTCGAGCGAGGGTGCATCTACGATGACCTGTTTCTCATGGGGAGACGGAAAATTGTGTTGGTAATCAGGAGATCGTGTTCGGCACATGTCTGAAGAAGGAGGAGTCCATTGCTGTTACAATTTCCAACTCCGTGCTTTCCAATAATGCCACTCCAAGAGGTGGTGTCCGTGCTTATTCTGGCATTGAAATCCCCAAGGAGTATAAGTTTGTCTCCTTTGGGAACAGATGTTAATACATTGTGCAGGTCCTCATAGAACTTGTTCTTGACATCATCTTCATTGGTCATAGTTGGTGCGTAGACACAATGGTTGCATGCTTCCTTCCATTCAGCAGGGGCAATTTAATCATCACGAGCCTGTCGTTTATAGACTTTGGAAATCCAGCTAGTTTGCCTACCAGGGCCGACTTAATGGCAAATCCCACACCGGATTGGCCTCTTTCCTCGCTTTTCCTTCCACTCCAGAAAAATGTGTAGCCGGCACCTATTTCACAGATTTGGCCTTCTGCAAGTCATGTCTCGCCCAAGGTTGCAATGTCGATGTTATACCTGCCCAGCTCTCTCCCAATCAGTGCTGTTCGTCTCTCTGGACCCAACGCGCCGTCTCTCTGTCAAGTAGGGTGCGTACATTCCAAGTTCCGACAGTTAAGGGAATATGGTTTGCTCTTTTAGCTTTACCTGTTTTTTTCTTTGTTTGTATGTCGACCGCAGTTTAGGCCAACCGCGGCTAGCTGGTTAGGTAGTGATGAAGCAGACAATGTTTAGGGCACCTTTTCTAGCCCCTTCCTCATGCTATGGAGGTGAGCAGTGTGTTCCTATAGAGGGCTGCTCAGTCGCTCAGGGGGCTGCCGAATCCCACTGCTGCTCCGGTCAGTAGAAGACGACCATATGGCCTGAGACGCCTGTGTGCAGGTCTGCGACTACGGCTGCCAGCGTACCCACGCCTGCCGCTTCGCAGCTCGCCCATCGCCACAGGGCTTGAAGGTGATATATGACGTTGGATGGAGAATGACTTGCGCGATGAATTGGATTAAAGTGAGGAAGAGTTGCGCAATTCGTCGACCTCACACTCTCGCCTGAGTCAATTTTAGTCCAGTGGCAAGACAAGTCGAGACGACTGGAGACGAATACAGGTGCAGTGGATGACCAGGGCGCTCTACGTGCCTTGCCGTGCTCATTACGTTCCACAACGCCCAGTAATGTACGTACACTCACACTTACCCCCATCAGCTGGCCCAGTAATGTATGTACATTCACACCGACCTTCGCTAACTGGTCCAGTAATGTATGTACATTCACACCGACCTTCGCTAACTGGTCCAGTAATGTATGTACACTCACACTGACCTTCGCTAGCTGGCGCAGTAATCTATGTACACTCACAATGACCTTCGCTAGCTGGCGCAGTAATGTATGTACACTAACAGTGACCTTCCTGTGCTGGTCCAGTAATATATTTACGCTCACACTGACCTTCGTTAACTGGCCCAGTAATGTATTCACGCTCACACTGATCTTCGTTAGCTGGCCCAGTAATGTGTGTCTGCACACACTTACCCCCGCTAGCTGGCCCAATAATGTGTGTCTGCACACACTTACCTCCGCTAACTGGCCCAATATTGTGTGTCTGCACACACTTACCTCCGCTAACGGGCCCAGAAATGTATGTACACTCATGCTGAACTTTCTGTGCTGGTCCAGTAATGTATGTACACTAACAGTGACCTTCCTGTGCTGGCCCAGTAATGTATTTATGCTCACACTGACCATCGCGTGCTGGTCCAGTAATGTATGTACACTCACACTGACCATCGCGTGCTGGTCCAGTAATGTATGTACACTCACACTGACCTTCGCTTGCTGGCCAGAGTTCTAGCATTCTCCAGCGCCTGCTGTGAGGCATGGTCAAAGAAGGCCGCTTTCCGGATCCTGATCATCTTGGCCCCGTTACTGACCAACATCAGGGGGCCGTTCGTCTGAGAGTCCGAGTGGTCAGTCAGTAGTGACGACAGATCCTGGAGTACAAGATGGTAGGTTGGCATTCAGCTAATGTTCAAGTGAATGGCACAACACATATTCGAGTGTGGGATATAATAATAACACCAGGAGCTCCCCATCTCTACTAGCATCAGATGGTGGTACAGTTTGAAATGTATGAAAAGTCGAGAGGATTGACTTCATTGCACCAGGTTTAATCCCATATGGCTCGACCTCTTTCTGCAAGGCGGCCTGCCGAAATCGTTGTATAAAGCACGAACTCCGAAGCTCCAGCGACGACCCCTTGGAATCTCCGAGAAAAATGTACCCTTGAACCGAAAGACGCAGCCAGGAATCAATCGAACCCATAACCTTCGGAGTGCGAGGTAGATGGCTTGACCACTTCGCCACGGAGGCTCCCCGTGTATACTAATACAGTATATTGCTACAGTCACATACAGCTCTCATCGCTACCAACAGCTGGCACAGTATATTGATACAGTTACACACCGCTCTCATCTCTACCAACAGCTGGCACAGTATATTCATACAGTTACACACCGCTCTCATCGCTACCAACAGCTGGCACAGTATATTGATACAGTTACACACCGCTCTCATCTCTACCAACAGCTGGCACAGTATATTGATACAGTTACACACCGCTCTCATCTCTACCAACAGCTGGCACAGTATATTCATACAGTTACACACCGCTCTCATCTCTACCAACAGCTGGCACAGTATATTCATACAGTTACACACCGCTCTCATCTCTACCAACAGCTGGCACAGTATATTGATACAGTTACACACCGCTCTCATCTCTACCAACAGCTGGCACAGTATATTCATACAGTTACACACCGCTCTCATCGCTACCAACAGCTGGCACAGTATATTGATACAGTCACACACCGTTCTCTTCTCTACCAACAGCTGGTACAGTATATTGATACAGTCACACACCGCTCTCATCTCTACCAACAGGTGGTACAGTATATAGATACAGTCACACACCGCTCTCATCGCTACCAACAGCTGGTACAGTATATTGATACAGTCACACACCGCTCTCTTCTCTACCAACAGCTGGCACAGTATATTGATACAGTCACACACCGCTCTAATCTCTACCAACAGCTGGTACAGTATATTGATACAGTCACACACCGCTCTCTTCTCTACCAACAGCTGGCACAGTATATTGATACAGTCACACACCGCTCTCATCTCTACCAACATCTGGTACAGTATATTGATACAGTCACACGCCGCTCTCTTCTCTACCAACAGCTGGCACAGTATATTGATACAGTCACACACCGTTCTCTTCTCTACCAACAGCTGGTACAGTATATTGATACAGTCACACACCGCTCTCATCTCTACCAACAGCTGGCACAGTATATTGATACAGTCACACCGCTCTCATCTCTACCAACAGCTGGCACAGTATATTGATACAGTCACACACCGCTCTCATCTCTACCAACAGCTGGCACAGTATATTGATACAGTCACACACCGCTCTCATCTCTACCAACAGCTGGCACAGTATATTGATACAGTCACACACCGCTCTCATCTCTACCAACAGCTGGCACAGTATATTGATACAGTCACACACCGCTCTCATCTCTACCAACAGCTGGCACAGTATATTGATACAGTCACACACCGCTCTCATCTCTACCAACAGCTGGCACAGTATATTGATACAGTCACACACCGCTCTCATGTCTACCAACAGCTGGCACAGTATATTGATACAGTCACACAACGCTCTCATGTCTACCAACAGCTGGTACAGTATATTGATACAGTCACACACCGCTCTCATGTCTACCAACAGCTGGCACAGTATATTGATACAGTCACACACCGCTCTCATCTCTACCAACAGCTGGTACAGTATATTGATACAGTCACACACCGCTCTCATGTCTACCAACAGCTGGCACAGTATATTGATACAGTCACACGCCGCTCTCATCTCTACCAACAGCTGGCACAGTATATTGATACAGTCACACACCGCTCTCTTCTCTACCAACATTTAGCACAGTATATTGATACAGTCACACACCGCTCTCATCTCTAACAACAGCTGGCACAGTATATTGATACAGTCACACACCGTTCTCTTCTCTACCAACAGCTGGCACAGTATATTGATACAGTCACACACCGCTCTCATCTCTAACAACAGCTGGCACAGTATATTGATACAGTCACACACCGCTCTCATCGCTACCAACAGCTGGTACAGTATATTGATACAGTCACACACCGTTCTCTTCTCTACCAACAGCTGGCACAGTATATTGATACAGTCACACACCGCTCTCATCTCTAACAACAGCTGGTACAGTATATTGATACAGTCACACACCGCTCTCATCGCTACCAACAGCTGGCACAGTTTATTGATACAGTCACACACCGTTCTTTTCTCTACCAACAGCTGGCACAGTATATTGATACAGTCACACACCGCTCTCATCGCTACCAACAGCTGGCACAGTTTATTGATACAGTCACACACCGTTCTTTTCTCTACCAACAGCTGGTACAGTATATTGATACAGTCACACACCGTTCTCTTCTCTACCAACAGCTGGCACAGTTTATTGATACAGTCACACACCGCTCTCATCTCTACCAACAGCTGGCACAGTATATTGATACAGTCACACACCGCTCTCATCTCTAACAACAGCTGGCACAGTATATTGATACAGTCACACACCGCTCTCATCTCTACCAACAGCTGGTACAGTATATTGATACAGTCACACACCGCTCTCATCGCTACCAACAGCTGGCACAGTTTATTGATACAGTCACACACCGTTCTTTTCTCTACCAACAGCTGGTACAGTATATTGATACAGTCACACACCGCTCTCATCGCTACCAACAGCTGGCACAGTTTATTGATACAGTCACACACCGTTCTTTTCTCTACCAACAGCTGGCACAGTATATTAATACAGTCACACACCGCTCTCATCTCTACCAACAGCTGGTACAGTATATTGATACAGTCACACACCGCTCTCATCGCTACCAACAGCTGGCACAGTATATTGATACAGTCACACACCGCTCTCATCTCTAACAACAGCTGGCACAGTATATTGATACAGTCACACACCGCTCTCATCTCTAACAACAGCTGGCACAGTTTATTGATACAGTCACACACCGTTCTTTTCTCTACCAACAGCTGGCACAGTTTATTGATACAGTCACACACCGTTCTTTTCTCTACCAACAGCTGGCACAGTATATTAATACAGTCACACACCGCTCTCATCTCTAACAACAGCTGGTACAGTATATTGATACAGTCACACACCGCTCTCATCGCTACCAACAGCTGGCACAGTTTATTGATACAGTCACACACCGTTCTTTTCTCTACCAACAGCTGGTACAGTATATTGATACAGTCACACACCGCTCTCATCGCTACCAACAGCTGGCACAGTTTATTGATACAGTCACACACCGTTCTCTTCTCTACCAACAGCTGGCACAGTTTATTGATACAGTCACACACCGCTCTCATCGCTACCAACAGCTGGCACAGTATATTGATACAGTCACACACTGTTCTCATATGTCAGAGAAAAATTCACAGCTTGCCATGGTGGCTGTGTTGAAGAAACACTTTCATGGTCCACAAGCGTTCCAGTCTCCCCGAACAGAGTGCGTAAGGAGAATCCCACCAAAGTGCATGGAGCCCGCGACACCGGCCATGGTCCACACCTGCTGTAGACAGTCTACTGGCTACCTGGCTCGCCGATTCGTCTATAAAATATTCATGCAGCACCATGTCGCAAGTACGGCTTAAGCCGTGAAAAAAGGTCCTTGTCCAATAGCAGTCGCGAACACACTGGCGGCGGGCACTGAGGGCGCGGTGGATTTGCAGGTTGGGACCTGGAATACTTAGAAAATACCTCATATGTTTGAATATGTATTCACCAAACAAGCCGAGGCACTATAACCTCTTGCCCCCGGTTAGTTGGGGCCCGTTAGCTAAGAACAGCAGCCCAACTAGGACATAGAAAACTCCAAGTTCAAAGTGAACCAACGTGCTGAAGACTGAATGGCAACGGGTTAGCTGGATGTGAACCAACGTGCTGAAGACTGAATGGCAACGGGTTAGCTGGATGTGAACCAACGTGCTGAAGACTGAATGGCAACGGGTTAGCTGGATGTGAACGCGAAACATCTGGTATGCAGGCGGGGCGGCGCCAGACGTATGAATTCCAGAGGGGCATTCCCTGCCCCTTCCTTAGCAGGAGGCTGTATTAGGGTGACCGGTTAGTTCTTGCTTTCAGATCACAACAACTATGGAAATTAAGAAGAATCATCTTAGGAGCAATGGAGTGCGTGCTCTTTATTCAATACCTTTGACAACAGCTAGCGGGGAGACAAAGAAACGGAGGAGAAGATTAGGTGAGAGGGGGAGGGGGAAGAAAGAAGAGGGCTGGAGCTATGAGGGATAGGTGGAAACATCATATGCGACTCAAACACGTACTGGTCGTGAATTGGAACTGCCGTAGTGCGAAGCAGAGAGTGCTAATATTGGAAAAAATTGATCTACTGTTTTTACATCCTCATGCTGCGGGAACTGAAGGAAAACTACTTGGGGTGTCCTGGCTATTGGAACTAAATTCTTGTAATACGGCCCTAATAAACATGATAGAAAACTGGCACCAAAATATTAACAACAATACTCTATGCGGAACCGTGTTTATAGACTTTAGAAAAACATTCGATATGATAGATCATACTATTCTAATTAAAAGAACTAGAAACAATGAATGTAAGCTTTAATATAGTGACATTAATAGACAGAAAACAAGTAGTATGACACAATAAATCTCTATCTCAAGCCATTACCATTAGTATTGGAGTACCTCAGGTGTCTATACTTGGCCCTCTGTTATTTGCCATTTATATAAATGATCTTCCCTTATATCTGTCATCGTCCTGCGATCTATTTGCAGACGACTGTACAGTATATACAAACGCTATTGATCGTAATGTGCTAGAATTATCCTTGCAACAGGAAATAAATAATGTAGTTAACTGGAGTCATGCAAACCGCATGCAAATTAATATTTCTAAAACAAAATCTATGTTAATAGGAACCAGGCAAAGTCTTCACACGTTAAACTCGCAGAGAACTCTCCAGCTGCACATTGGTAGCACGCCTATAGAAAGTGTAACCGAGCACAAGGAACTGGGTCTTATCATAGATCAAAATCTATCCTTTAATTCCCATGTTCATGCTCTAGTTAAACAAATAGCCAAAACAAGTATACTCATCTCGTAGCCCATTAACATTGCCGGGTCGATAGCCGTTTGGGTCAGTCCGTTTATACTTCTTAGTTTTTCTACGAGCAGTATGAAGATCCCCTGCCGGCTTGCTAGGCCAGTCGCAGGTTTAGGACACTAATCTGACCACAGGGAGTCCATCCCCTATGGTATACCAACTTGCCAAAATTAAAAATTCCCTCGACGAACACACAAGACAGATATTCTATATTTCCCACATACAAACACATTTTGATTATTGCTCCACAATCTGGGATGGATGCTCCAAATCAATAACAAAACGCTTTTATTCACTCCAGAAAAGGGCAGTGCGTTTAATCAATGGTGATAAGCTTATAGACAATTCTAACCTACATGAACGTCTTCAGTTACTGCCTCTCCACAAACGCCTACTCTTTAATAACGCTAAACTAATTCACAAAATCATTTCAAAATGCTCCAAGCTACCTTTGGCCATTATTT
The DNA here is from genome assembly GCA_963921405.1 of Cepaea hortensis. NCBI lineage: Eukaryota > Metazoa > Mollusca > Gastropoda > Stylommatophora > Helicidae > Cepaea > Cepaea hortensis. The sequence continues at coordinate 219,822,693 of OY992877.1, forward strand.
AAATATAACGCAAGACATAGCGAACGACTAAATATACTTCATGTCCCTAAACCTAGGATAGACATATATAAAACAAGCTTAGCATACTCTGCCACTCTGTCGTGGAACAATCTTCCACAAAAAATCGAAGACACCACCAATCATTATACATACAGTCGCAACCTGTTTGAACACTACCTCAGGATAGACTACATTCCCCCATAAGCAAACAAAAAAACATAAAAAAGACATTAATAAGGGTAAAATATCTCAAACGACAACTAGCCAAAAAAAGTTCCCATATGTATGGCACGTTACACTTTCCTTGGGTATTTATAATGCCCATGTTAAACACTGCCTCAGTGAGTCATGTATTATTAATTATTTTTCATGCGTTTTAATGCTTATTGTTCTTTTGTTGTCAAAGATTTGCGTCATAAGAGATGTTGAATGATAGAATGTATGAGAGGAAATAGAAAAGAAGGGCAGAATGTCTGACGGGCCTGCGTGCCCAATTCTAAACCCTTTGAAAATAAAGATTTTCGTTCGTTCGTTCGTTCGTTCGTTCGAAGGAAAACTATTTGAGTGCCCTCCTACTGGTGTTTAGTTCTCGGTGCAGTTTGAGATCCCTTAACTTTGTCAGAAGTGACTAATTACCGCCCAAATCCCAGAGAGAAAGCCCGGGACACATGTCTGTTGGCTGACTGAAGACACAGTCCCTAGATACTCAAGAAAATAGCCCAGAAGTGGCTTGTTGAAAGGATAGATACAGCTGCTCTTGGTATCCCTAGGAGTGAGAAAGAGGAATTGAGATATGCAGGATTAGCTTGGTGCAATAAAGCTGTATAGGCAAGGCACCTCCCTCACGTGTCTCCCCCTGGACAAATATACACGAACCCCCACTAATTGTTTTACCAATGCGTGTACTCAATGAAGCTACACAAACATTTACAGTTAGAATAATAGATCAACTATGAGTTTGAACAAACTACCGCTGTGTTTATTTCCTTTGCTTGAGGTGATAATATGATGATGATGATATTTGTGCACACAATTCAACTGAAAGAGGACATATAGGCCATGCTCCCCGGTGAGACGCGTAGTACTGTCAGCTTGAAGCTATCATTCCAGCTCTCTTAAAAGCCATGGACAGTCGACAATCCACGCAAATAACGGAGCAAGTAATCCTTATCACAGAACCAACTTGGAATCCTTCAAGCTGACAGTGCCACGCGTCTCACCGGGGAGCATGTTACATAAACACACACACACACACACACACACACACACACACACATGTGGATATATATATATATATATATATATATATATATATATATATATATATATATATATATATTCACCCACGCATATATATTTGAGTGTTTCCCATATAAGTTCACCTCACTTACTCCCCCTCTCCCTCTCGGAAGGGCTTAGTCGCACATTCTTGTCGAACATTAAATTAAACCCTTCTCTACACTTGCCTGGAAAAGTGGGTGTCCTAAATCCTCTATCTGTCCCCATGCAGACAAAGTGAATGTGTGACATTTCTCCCTTCAAGTGGTTTCACATCAATCATGGTAGAAATTCTAAGTGTTGGTCCAAATAATCACGTTATTCTGGACGCCATCAATAGACTGCTTGCCCACAGGAATTTCTTCTAAATAGTCAGTCTCGAATGTGTTGACTTCATACAGGATGAATCTGAATGTATCTCATGAACATGAATAGACTGGGAAACCATGACCGCGAGGTCATGGGTAGCGGGGCTATGGCTCGCTAAAGGGGATTGACTTCTGTGGTCAGATTTTTGTCCTAAACCTGCGACTGGCCTAGCAAGCTGGCAGGGGATCTTCATACTTCTCGTAGAAAGGCTAAGAAGTATAAACGGACTGACCCAAATGGATATAGACCCGGCAATGTTAATGGACTACGAGATAGATCAGCTTTATTAGAAGGCAGCAATTAAATGGCTTGGCCATGCAAGTAGGTTACCAACTAACAATATACCACAACAAGCAATGATGTACAGACCAGAGGGAAGCAGAGGAAGAGGCCGACCACGTAAACGATGGACGCAGGGAATAACAGAGTCCATGGGAATATCGATGCAAGAAGCCCATAAGCGGGCACTCTCCAGCTGTTTATACTTCATGAGATGAGATGAGGTACATGAATGGGCCACACATTCACGTGGCCTGGATAATTGAGATTTCTCTAAATGATCACGTACAAGACATTTATGTTGATTGCCTTCTGCACAGACTGGGATGAACTTGACTACCGCATACTAATATGACAATGTTGATTGTTCATTGACGGTTGCTACCATTGTGATAATGGTGATTAACGTCTGCTGCCATAACGTTATCGTTCATTAACTTTTGGTAATAAAGTGACAATGTTGATTAGCGTTTGCTAGTAGACAGTCTACTGGCTACCTGGCTCGCCGATTCGTCTATAAAATATTCATGCAGCACCATGTCGCAAGTACGGCTTAAGCCGTGAAAAAAGGTCCTTGTCCAATAGCAGTCGCGAACACACTGGCGGCGGGCACTGAGGGCGCGGTGGATTTGCAGGTTGGGACCTGGAATACTTAGAAAATACCTCATATGTTTGAATATGTATTCACCAAACAAGCCGAGGCACTATAACCTCTTGCCCCCGGTTAGTTGGGGCCCGTTAGCTAAGAACAGCAGCCCAACTAGGACATAGAAAACTCCAAGTTCAAAGTGAACCAACGTGCTGAAGACTGAATGGCAACGGGTTAGCTGGATGTGAACCAACGTGCTGAAGACTGAATGGCAACGGGTTAGCTGGATGTGAACCAACGTGCTGAAGACTGAATGGCAACGGGTTAGCTGGATGTGAACGCGAAACATCTGGTATGCAGGCGGGGCGGCGCCAGACGTATGAATTCCAGAGGGGCATTCCCTGCCCCTTCCTTAGCAGGAGGCTGTATTAGGGTGACCGGTTAGTTCTTGCTTTCAGATCACAACAACTATGGAAATTAAGAAGAATCATCTTAGGAGCAATGGAGTGCGTGCTCTTTATTCAATACCTTTGACAACAGCTAGCGGGGAGACAAAGAAACGGAGGAGAAGATTAGGTGAGAGGGGGAGGGGGAAGAAAGAAGAGGGCTGGAGCTATGAGGGATAGGTGGAAACATCATATGCGACTCAAACACGTACTGGTCGTGAATTGGAACTGCCGTAGTGCGAAGCAGAGAGTGCTAATATTGGAAAAAATTGATCTACTGTTTTTACATCCTCATGCTGCGGGAACTGAAGGAAAACTACTTGGGGTGTCCTGGCTATTGGAACTAAATTCTTGTAATACGGCCCTAATAAACATGATAGAAAACTGGCACCAAAATATTAACAACAATACTCTATGCGGAACCGTGTTTATAGACTTTAGAAAAACATTCGATATGATAGATCATACTATTCTAATTAAAAGAACTAGAAACAATGAATGTAAGCTTTAATATAGTGACATTAATAGACAGAAAACAAGTAGTATGACACAATAAATCTCTATCTCAAGCCATTACCATTAGTATTGGAGTACCTCAGGTGTCTATACTTGGCCCTCTGTTATTTGCCATTTATATAAATGATCTTCCCTTATATCTGTCATCGTCCTGCGATCTATTTGCAGACGACTGTACAGTATATACAAACGCTATTGATCGTAATGTGCTAGAATTATCCTTGCAACAGGAAATAAATAATGTAGTTAACTGGAGTCATGCAAACCGCATGCAAATTAATATTTCTAAAACAAAATCTATGTTAATAGGAACCAGGCAAAGTCTTCACACGTTAAACTCGCAGAGAACTCTCCAGCTGCACATTGGTAGCACGCCTATAGAAAGTGTAACCGAGCACAAGGAACTGGGTCTTATCATAGATCAAAATCTATCCTTTAATTCCCATGTTCATGCTCTAGTTAAACAAATAGCCAAAACAAGTATACTCATCTCGTAGCCCATTAACATTGCCGGGTCGATAGCCGTTTGGGTCAGTCCGTTTATACTTCTTAGTTTTTCTACGAGCAGTATGAAGATCCCCTGCCGGCTTGCTAGGCCAGTCGCAGGTTTAGGACACTAATCTGACCACAGGGAGTCCATCCCCTATGGTATACCAACTTGCCAAAATTAAAAATTCCCTCGACGAACACACAAGACAGATATTCTATATTTCCCACATACAAACACATTTTGATTATTGCTCCACAATCTGGGATGGATGCTCCAAATCAATAACAAAACGCTTTTATTCACTCCAGAAAAGGGCAGTGCGTTTAATCAATGGTGATAAGCTTATAGACAATTCTAACCTACATGAACGTCTTCAGTTACTGCCTCTCCACAAACGCCTACTCTTTAATAACGCTAAACTAATTCACAAAATCATTTCAAAATGCTCCAAGCTACCTTTGGCCATTATTTAAATATAACGCAAGACATAGCGAACGACTAAATATACTTCATGTCCCTAAACCTAGGATAGACATATATAAAACAAGCTTAGCATACTCTGCCACTCTGTCGTGGAACAATCTTCCACAAAAAATCGAAGACACCACCAATCATTATACATACAGTCGCAACCTGTTTGAACACTACCTCAGGATAGACTACATTCCCCCATAAGCAAACAAAAAAACATAAAAAAGACATTAATAAGGGTAAAATATCTCAAACGACAACTAGCCAAAAAAAGTTCCCATATGTATGGCACGTTACACTTTCCTTGGGTATTTATAATGCCCATGTTAAACACTGCCTCAGTGAGTCATGTATTATTAATTATTTTTCATGCGTTTTAATGCTTATTGTTCTTTTGTTGTCAAAGATTTGCGTCATAAGAGATGTTGAATGATAGAATGTATGAGAGGAAATAGAAAAGAAGGGCAGAATGTCTGACGGGCCTGCGTGCCCAATTCTAAACCCTTTGAAAATAAAGATTTTCGTTCGTTCGTTCGTTCGTTCGTTCGAAGGAAAACTATTTGAGTGCCCTCCTACTGGTGTTTAGTTCTCGGTGCAGTTTGAGATCCCTTAACTTTGTCAGAAGTGACTAATTACCGCCCAAATCCCAGAGAGAAAGCCCGGGACACATGTCTGTTGGCTGACTGAAGACACAGTCCCTAGATACTCAAGAAAATAGCCCAGAAGTGGCTTGTTGAAAGGATAGATACAGCTGCTCTTGGTATCCCTAGGAGTGAGAAAGAGGAATTGAGATATGCAGGATTAGCTTGGTGCAATAAAGCTGTATAGGCAAGGCACCTCCCTCACGTGTCTCCCCCTGGACAAATATACACGAACCCCCACTAATTGTTTTACCAATGCGTGTACTCAATGAAGCTACACAAACATTTACAGTTAGAATAATAGATCAACTATGAGTTTGAACAAACTACCGCTGTGTTTATTTCCTTTGCTTGAGGTGATAATATGATGATGATGATATTTGTGCACACAATTCAACTGAAAGAGGACATATAGGCCATGCTCCCCGGTGAGACGCGTAGTACTGTCAGCTTGAAGCTATCATTCCAGCTCTCTTAAAAGCCATGGACAGTCGACAATCCACGCAAATAACGGAGCAAGTAATCCTTATCACAGAACCAACTTGGAATCCTTCAAGCTGACAGTGCCACGCGTCTCACCGGGGAGCATGTTACATAAACACACACACACACACACACACACACACACACACACATGTGGATATATATATATATATATATATATATATATATATATATATATATATATATATATATATATTCACCCACGCATATATATTTGAGTGTTTCCCATATAAGTTCACCTCACTTACTCCCCCTCTCCCTCTCGGAAGGGCTTAGTCGCACATTCTTGTCGAACATTAAATTAAACCCTTCTCTACACTTGCCTGGAAAAGTGGGTGTCCTAAATCCTCTATCTGTCCCCATGCAGACAAAGTGAATGTGTGACATTTCTCCCTTCAAGTGGTTTCACATCAATCATGGTAGAAATTCTAAGTGTTGGTCCAAATAATCACGTTATTCTGGACGCCATCAATAGACTGCTTGCCCACAGGAATTTCTTCTAAATAGTCAGTCTCGAATGTGTTGACTTCATACAGGATGAATCTGAATGTATCTCATGAACATGAATAGACTGGGAAACCATGACCGCGAGGTCATGGGTAGCGGGGCTATGGCTCGCTAAAGGGGATTGACTTCTGTGGTCAGATTTTTGTCCTAAACCTGCGACTGGCCTAGCAAGCTGGCAGGGGATCTTCATACTTCTCGTAGAAAGGCTAAGAAGTATAAACGGACTGACCCAAATGGATATAGACCCGGCAATGTTAATGGACTACGAGATAGATCAGCTTTATTAGAAGGCAGCAATTAAATGGCTTGGCCATGCAAGTAGGTTACCAACTAACAATATACCACAACAAGCAATGATGTACAGACCAGAGGGAAGCAGAGGAAGAGGCCGACCACGTAAACGATGGACGCAGGGAATAACAGAGTCCATGGGAATATCGATGCAAGAAGCCCATAAGCGGGCACTCTCCAGCTGTTTATACTTCATGAGATGAGATGAGGTACATGAATGGGCCACACATTCACGTGGCCTGGATAATTGAGATTTCTCTAAATGATCACGTACAAGACATTTATGTTGATTGCCTTCTGCACAGACTGGGATGAACTTGACTACCGCATACTAATATGACAATGTTGATTGTTCATTGACGGTTGCTACCATTGTGATAATGGTGATTAACGTCTGCTGCCATAACGTTATCGTTCATTAACTTTTGGTAATAAAGTGACAATGTTGATTAGCGTTTGCTAGTAGACAGTCTACTGGCTACCTGGCTCGCCGATTCGTCTATAAAATATTCATGCAGCACCATGTCGCAAGTACGGCTTAAGCCGTGAAAAAAGGTCCTTGTCCAATAGCAGTCGCGAACACACTGGCGGCGGGCACTGAGGGCGCGGTGGATTTGCAGGTTGGGACCTGGAATACTTAGAAAATACCTCATATGTTTGAATATGTATTCACCAAACAAGCCGAGGCACTATAACCTCTTGCCCCCGGTTAGTTGGGGCCCGTTAGCTAAGAACAGCAGCCCAACTAGGACATAGAAAACTCCAAGTTCAAAGTGAACCAACGTGCTGAAGACTGAATGGCAACGGGTTAGCTGGATGTGAACCAACGTGCTGAAGACTGAATGGCAACGGGTTAGCTGGATGTGAACCAACGTGCTGAAGACTGAATGGCAACGGGTTAGCTGGATGTGAACGCGAAACATCTGGTATGCAGGCGGGGCGGCGCCAGACGTATGAATTCCAGAGGGGCATTCCCTGCCCCTTCCTTAGCAGGAGGCTGTATTAGGGTGACCGGTTAGTTCTTGCTTTCAGATCACAACAACTATGGAAATTAAGAAGAATCATCTTAGGAGCAATGGAGTGCGTGCTCTTTATTCAATACCTTTGACAACAGCTAGCGGGGAGACAAAGAAACGGAGGAGAAGATTAGGTGAGAGGGGGAGGGGGAAGAAAGAAGAGGGCTGGAGCTATGAGGGATAGGTGGAAACATCATATGCGACTCAAACACGTACTGGTCGTGAATTGGAACTGCCGTAGTGCGAAGCAGAGAGTGCTAATATTGGAAAAAATTGATCTACTGTTTTTACATCCTCATGCTGCGGGAACTGAAGGAAAACTACTTGGGGTGTCCTGGCTATTGGAACTAAATTCTTGTAATACGGCCCTAATAAACATGATAGAAAACTGGCACCAAAATATTAACAACAATACTCTATGCGGAACCGTGTTTATAGACTTTAGAAAAACATTCGATATGATAGATCATACTATTCTAATTAAAAGAACTAGAAACAATGAATGTAAGCTTTAATATAGTGACATTAATAGACAGAAAACAAGTAGTATGACACAATAAATCTCTATCTCAAGCCATTACCATTAGTATTGGAGTACCTCAGGTGTCTATACTTGGCCCTCTGTTATTTGCCATTTATATAAATGATCTTCCCTTATATCTGTCATCGTCCTGCGATCTATTTGCAGACGACTGTACAGTATATACAAACGCTATTGATCGTAATGTGCTAGAATTATCCTTGCAACAGGAAATAAATAATGTAGTTAACTGGAGTCATGCAAACCGCATGCAAATTAATATTTCTAAAACAAAATCTATGTTAATAGGAACCAGGCAAAGTCTTCACACGTTAAACTCGCAGAGAACTCTCCAGCTGCACATTGGTAGCACGCCTATAGAAAGTGTAACCGAGCACAAGGAACTGGGTCTTATCATAGATCAAAATCTATCCTTTAATTCCCATGTTCATGCTCTAGTTAAACAAATAGCCAAAACAAGTATACTCATCTCGTAGCCCATTAACATTGCCGGGTCGATAGCCGTTTGGGTCAGTCCGTTTATACTTCTTAGTTTTTCTACGAGCAGTATGAAGATCCCCTGCCGGCTTGCTAGGCCAGTCGCAGGTTTAGGACACTAATCTGACCACAGGGAGTCCATCCCCTATGGTATACCAACTTGCCAAAATTAAAAATTCCCTCGACGAACACACAAGACAGATATTCTATATTTCCCACATACAAACACATTTTGATTATTGCTCCACAATCTGGGATGGATGCTCCAAATCAATAACAAAACGCTTTTATTCACTCCAGAAAAGGGCAGTGCGTTTAATCAATGGTGATAAGCTTATAGACAATTCTAACCTACATGAACGTCTTCAGTTACTGCCTCTCCACAAACGCCTACTCTTTAATAACGCTAAACTAATTCACAAAATCATTTCAAAATGCTCCAAGCTACCTTTGGCCATTATTTAAATATAACGCAAGACATAGCGAACGACTAAATATACTTCATGTCCCTAAACCTAGGATAGACATATATAAAACAAGCTTAGCATACTCTGCCACTCTGTCGTGGAACAATCTTCCACAAAAAATCGAAGACACCACCAATCATTATACATACAGTCGCAACCTGTTTGAACACTACCTCAGGATAGACTACATTCCCCCATAAGCAAACAAAAAAACATAAAAAAGACATTAATAAGGGTAAAATATCTCAAACGACAACTAGCCAAAAAAAGTTCCCATATGTATGGCACGTTACACTTTCCTTGGGTATTTATAATGCCCATGTTAAACACTGCCTCAGTGAGTCATGTATTATTAATTATTTTTCATGCGTTTTAATGCTTATTGTTCTTTTGTTGTCAAAGATTTGCGTCATAAGAGATGTTGAATGATAGAATGTATGAGAGGAAATAGAAAAGAAGGGCAGAATGTCTGACGGGCCTGCGTGCCCAATTCTAAACCCTTTGAAAATAAAGATTTTCGTTCGTTCGTTCGTTCGTTCGTTCGAAGGAAAACTATTTGAGTGCCCTCCTACTGGTGTTTAGTTCTCGGTGCAGTTTGAGATCCCTTAACTTTGTCAGAAGTGACTAATTACCGCCCAAATCCCAGAGAGAAAGCCCGGGACACATGTCTGTTGGCTGACTGAAGACACAGTCCCTAGATACTCAAGAAAATAGCCCAGAAGTGGCTTGTTGAAAGGATAGATACAGCTGCTCTTGGTATCCCTAGGAGTGAGAAAGAGGAATTGAGATATGCAGGATTAGCTTGGTGCAATAAAGCTGTATAGGCAAGGCACCTCCCTCACGTGTCTCCCCCTGGACAAATATACACGAACCCCCACTAATTGTTTTACCAATGCGTGTACTCAATGAAGCTACACAAACATTTACAGTTAGAATAATAGATCAACTATGAGTTTGAACAAACTACCGCTGTGTTTATTTCCTTTGCTTGAGGTGATAATATGATGATGATGATATTTGTGCACACAATTCAACTGAAAGAGGACATATAGGCCATGCTCCCCGGTGAGACGCGTAGTACTGTCAGCTTGAAGCTATCATTCCAGCTCTCTTAAAAGCCATGGACAGTCGACAATCCACGCAAATAACGGAGCAAGTAATCCTTATCACAGAACCAACTTGGAATCCTTCAAGCTGACAGTGCCACGCGTCTCACCGGGGAGCATGTTACATAAACACACACACACACACACACACACACACACACACACATGTGGATATATATATATATATATATATATATATATATATATATATATATATATATATATATTCACCCACGCATATATATTTGAGTGTTTCCCATATAAGTTCACCTCACTTACTCCCCCTCTCCCTCTCGGAAGGGCTTAGTCGCACATTCTTGTCGAACATTAAATTAAACCCTTCTCTACACTTGCCTGGAAAAGTGGGTGTCCTAAATCCTCTATCTGTCCCCATGCAGACAAAGTGAATGTGTGACATTTCTCCCTTCAAGTGGTTTCACATCAATCATGGTAGAAATTCTAAGTGTTGGTCCAAATAATCACGTTATTCTGGACGCCATCAATAGACTGCTTGCCCACAGGAATTTCTTCTAAATAGTCAGTCTCGAATGTGTTGACTTCATACAGGATGAATCTGAATGTATCTCATGAACATGAATAGACTGGGAAACCATGACCGCGAGGTCATGGGTAGCGGGGCTATGGCTCGCTAAAGGGGATTGACTTCTGTGGTCAGATTTTTGTCCTAAACCTGCGACTGGCCTAGCAAGCTGGCAGGGGATCTTCATACTTCTCGTAGAAAGGCTAAGAAGTATAAACGGACTGACCCAAATGGATATAGACCCGGCAATGTTAATGGACTACGAGATAGATCAGCTTTATTAGAAGGCAGCAATTAAATGGCTTGGCCATGCAAGTAGGTTACCAACTAACAATATACCACAACAAGCAATGATGTACAGACCAGAGGGAAGCAGAGGAAGAGGCCGACCACGTAAACGATGGACGCAGGGAATAACAGAGTCCATGGGAATATCGATGCAAGAAGCCCATAAGCGGGCACTCTCCAGCTGTTTATACTTCATGAGATGAGATGAGGTACATGAATGGGCCACACATTCACGTGGCCTGGATAATTGAGATTTCTCTAAATGATCACGTACAAGACATTTATGTTGATTGCCTTCTGCACAGACTGGGATGAACTTGACTACCGCATACTAATATGACAATGTTGATTGTTCATTGACGGTTGCTACCATTGTGATAATGGTGATTAACGTCTGCTGCCATAACGTTATCGTTCATTAACTTTTGGTAATAAAGTGACAATGTTGATTAGCGTTTGCTAAGATTTTGATATTGTTGACTGGTGTCTGCTAGCATTGTCACAATGTTGATTAACGCTTGCTAACATTGTAACATTATTGATTAGCGTATGCTAACAGTGTCATGTTGAATGACGTCTGGTGACATGACAATGTTGAATGACGTCTGGTGACATGACAATGAGTTACTTACAAACACATGACCGGCTTCGATGACACCCAGGCTGAGAATGACAAAGTCCTGGACGTTGTTCTCCAGTTGTCGCTGTACGAAGCTGGTGAGGGTCATCGGGTCATGGAGGTTCGGGGTCGTCTGCACGTGGTCCCCGCCCGCCCACAGCCGCTGGTGCTGTAGACATGTACAGATGGAGACAAGAAAGTACCAAATATGTCACATATAGACACACCAAACATGTCACATATAGACACACCAAACATGTCACATATAGACAAACCAAACATGTCACATATAGACAAACCAAACATGTCACATATAGACAAACCAAACATGTCACATATAGACACACCAAACATGTCACATATAGACAAACCAAACATGTCACATATAGACAAACTCGATATTTTCATTTGATTACCCTCGTAGACAGACAGACAGACATACATACATACATACAGACATACATACATACAGACAGACAGACCGACAGACATACAGACATACAGACAGATAGATAGATAGATAGATAGATAGATAGATAGATAGATAGATAGATAGATAGATAGATAGATAGATAGATAGATAGATAAATAGATAGATAGATAGATAGATAGATACCTTTCCTGGTTGCACATAATCCAGTCCAAGTGAGAACAATAACTGTTCTCTCATGTCCTCATTGTGCTGTACCTCTAAATGGCTCTGTCGATCTGATGTAAAGGAAAGCAAAAACAAAATACAAATTAAAAAAGAATGAAGATAGCTGTGTTCCTTCTTCTCTGCGCGAGGAGTACAGATGTCAGACCAGCGAGCTTCTTTGTGTCGACCTAAGAATGAATGTGAGGAACAATTGTTTCCTTGTTTAGCCCAGTAAATGTAAACACGGATCCAGTTTTGCAAGCCTGGGGTAGCTGGCTGGCTGCAGGACACCCCGACCACACCCCTTCTCCTGAAACTACCGGATCTGCGATTGGTTAACAGCTGACACGTGATTAGATTGCCGGATCAACAACCGGTTAATTGTAAACAGCAGAGCACGTGGTGCAGGTAACCGAAATGGCCGGCTGGTCACGTGGGTTAAATAGTTCGTGTACTGGAGTACATGGGATACAGGCCGTTAGAATATATACTTTGTTACACTCATGTAGTACAGGCCGTTAGAATATACACTTTGTTACACCGATGTAGTACAGGTAGTTAGAATATACACTTTGTTACACCGATGTAGTACAGGCCGTTAGAATATACACTTTGTTACACCGATGTAGTACAGGTCGTTAGAATATACACTTTAATACACCGATGTAGTACAGGCCGTTAGAATATACACTTTGTTACACTCATGTAGTACAGGTAGTTAGTATATACACTTTGTTACACTCATGTAGTACAGGTCGTTAGAATATACACTTTGTTACACTCATGTAGTACAGGTCGTTAGAATATACACTTTGTTACACCGATGTAGTACAGGCCGTTAGAATATACACTTTGTTACACTCATGTAGTACAGGTAGTTAGTATATACACTTTGTTACACTCATGTAGTACAGGTCGTTAGAATATACACTTTGTTACACCGATGTAGTACAGGTCGTTAGAATATACACTTTGTTACACCGATGTAGTACAGGCCGTTAGAATATACACTTTGTTACACCGATGTAGTACAGGTCGTTAGAATATACACTTTGTTACACTCATGTAGTACAGGTCGTTAGAATATACACTTTGTTACACCGATGTAGTACAAGTAGTTAGAATATACACTTTGTTACACCGATGTAGTACAGGCCGTTAGAATATACACTTTGTTACACCGATGTAGTACAGGTCGTTAGAATATACACTTTGTTACACCGATGTAGTACAGGTAGTTAGAATATACACTTTGTTACACCGATGTAGTACAGGTCGTTAGAATATACACTTTGTTACACCGATGTAGTACAGGTAGTTAGAATATACACTTTGTTACACCGATGTAGTACAGGTAGTTAGAATATACACTTTGTTACACTCATGTAGTACAGGTCGTTAGAATATACACTTTGTTACACCGATGCAGTACAGGTAGTTAGAATATACACTTTGTTACACCGATGTAGTACAGGTAGTTAGAATATACACTTTGTTACACCGATGTAGTACAGGTAGTTAGAATATACACTTTGTTACACTCATGTAGTACAGGTCGTTAGAATATACACTTTGTTACACCGATGTAGTACAGGTAGTTAGAATATACACTTTGTTACACCGATGTAGTACAGGTAGTTAGAATATACACTTTGTTACACTCATGTAGTACAGGTAGTTTGTATATACACTTTGTTACACTCATGTAGTACAGGTCGTTAGAATATACACTTTGTTACACCGATGTAGTACAGGTCGTTAGAATATACACTTTGTTACACCGATGTAGTACAGGCCGTTAGAATATACACTTTGTTACACCGATGTAGTACAGGTCGTTAGAATATACACTTTGTTACACTCATGTAGTACAGGTCGTTAGAATATACACTTTGTTACACCGATGTAGTACAGGTAGTTAGAATATACACTTTGTTACACCGATGTAGTACAGGCCGTTAGAATATACACTTTGTTACACCGATGTAGTACAGGTCGTTAGAATATACACTTTGTTACACTCATGTAGTACAGGTCGTTAGAATATACACTTTGTTACACCGATGTAGTACAGGTAGTTAGAATATACACTTTGTTACACCGATGTAGTACAGGTCGTTAGAATATACACTTTGTTACACCGATGTAGTACAGGTAGTTAGAATATACACTTTGTTACACCGATGTAGTACAGGTAGTTAGAATATACACTTTGTTACACTCATGTAGTACAGGTCGTTAGAATATACACTTTGTTACACCGATGTAGTACAGGTAGTTAGAATATACACTTTGTTACACCGATGTAGTACAGGTAGTTAGAATATACACTTTGTTACACCGATGTAGTACAGGTAGTTAGAATATACACTTTGTTACACCGATGTAGTACAGGTAGTTAGAATATACACTTTGTTACACTCATGTAGTACAGGTAGTTAGAATATACACTTTGTTACACCGATGTAGTACAGGTAGTTAGAATATACACTTTGTTACACCGATGTAGTACAGGTAGTTAGAATATACACTTTGTTACACCGATGTAGTACAGGTAGTTAGAATATACACTTTGTTACACCGATGTAGTACAGGTAGTTAGAATATACACTTTGTTACACTCATGTAGTACAGGTAGTTAGAATATACACTTTGTTACACTCATGTAGTACAGGTAGTTAGTATATACACTTTGTTACACTCATGTAGTACAGGTAGTTAGAATATACACTTTGTTACACCGATGTAGTACAGGTAGTTAGAATATACACTTTGTTACACCGATGTAGTACAGGTAGTTAGAATATACACTTTGTTACACCGATGTAGTACAGGTAGTTAGAATATACACTTTGTTACACTCATGTAGTACAGGTAGTTAGTATATACACTTTGTTACACTCATGTAGTACAGGTAGTTAGAATATACACTTTGTTACACCGATGTAGTACAGGTAGTTAGAATATACACTTTGTTACACCGATGTAGTACAGGTAGTTAGAATATACACTTTGTTACACCGATGTAGTACAGGTAGTTAGTATATACACTTTGTTACACTCATGTAGTACAGGTAGTTAGTATATACACTTTGTTACACTCATGTAGTACAGGTAGTTAGAATATACACTTTGTTACACCGATGTAGTACAGGTAGTTAGAATATACACTTTGTTACACCGATGTAGTACAGGTAGTTAGAATATACACTTTGTTACACCGATGTAGTACAGGTAGTTAGTATATACACTTTGTTACACTCATGTAGTACAGGTAGTTAGAATATACACTTTGTTACACCGATGTAGTACAGGTAGTTAGAATATACACTTTGTTACACCGATGTAGTACAGGTAGTTAGAATATACACTTTGTTACACCGATGTAGTACAGGTAGTTAGAATATACACTTTGTTACACTCATGTAGTACAGGTAGTTAGTATATACACTTTGTTACACTCATGTAGTACAGGTAGTTAGTATATACACTTTGTTACACTCATGTAGTACAGGTCGTTAGAATATACACTTTGTTACACTCATGTAGTACAGGTCGTTAGAATATACACTTTGTTACACCGATGTAGTACAGGCCGTTAGAATATACACTTTGTTACACTCATGTAGTACAGGTAGTTAGTATATACACTTTGTTACACTCATGTAGTACAGGTCGTTAGAATATACACTTTGTTACACCGATGTAGTACAGGTCGTTAGAATATACACTTTGTTACACCGATGTAGTACAGGCCGTTAGAATATACACTTTGTTACACCGATGTAGTACAGGTCGTTAGAATATACACTTTGTTACACTCATGTAGTACAGGTCGTTAGAATATACACTTTGTTACACCGATGTAGTACAGGTAGTTAGAATATACACTTTGTTACACCGATGTAGTACAGGCCGTTAGAATATACACTTTGTTACACCGATGTAGTACAGGTCGTTAGAATATACACTTTGTTACACCGATGTAGTACAGGTAGTTAGAATATACACTTTGTTACACCGATGTAGTACAGGTCGTTAGAATATACACTTTGTTACACCGATGTAGTACAGGTAGTTAGAATATACACTTTGTTACACCGATGTAGTACAGGTAGTTAGAATATACACTTTGTTACACTCATGTAGTACAGGTCGTTAGAATATACACTTTGTTACACCGATGCAGTACAGGTAGTTAGAATATACACTTTGTTACACCGATGTAGTACAGGTAGTTAGAATATACACTTTGTTACACCGATGTAGTACAGGTAGTTAGAATATACACTTTGTTACACTCATGTAGTACAGGTCGTTAGAATATACACTTTGTTACACCGATGTAGTACAGGTAGTTAGAATATACACTTTGTTACACCGATGTAGTACAGGTAGTTAGAATATACACTTTGTTACACTCATGTAGTACAGGTAGTTTGTATATACACTTTGTTACACTCATGTAGTACAGGTCGTTAGAATATACACTTTGTTACACCGATGTAGTACAGGTCGTTAGAATATACACTTTGTTACACCGATGTAGTACAGGCCGTTAGAATATACACTTTGTTACACCGATGTAGTACAGGTCGTTAGAATATACACTTTGTTACACTCATGTAGTACAGGTCGTTAGAATATACACTTTGTTACACCGATGTAGTACAGGTAGTTAGAATATACACTTTGTTACACCGATGTAGTACAGGCCGTTAGAATATACACTTTGTTACACCGATGTAGTACAGGTCGTTAGAATATACACTTTGTTACACTCATGTAGTACAGGTCGTTAGAATATACACTTTGTTACACCGATGTAGTACAGGTAGTTAGAATATACACTTTGTTACACCGATGTAGTACAGGTCGTTAGAATATACACTTTGTTACACCGATGTAGTACAGGTAGTTAGAATATACACTTTGTTACACCGATGTAGTACAGGTAGTTAGAATATACACTTTGTTACACTCATGTAGTACAGGTCGTTAGAATATACACTTTGTTACACCGATGTAGTACAGGTAGTTAGAATATACACTTTGTTACACCGATGTAGTACAGGTAGTTAGAATATACACTTTGTTACACCGATGTAGTACAGGTAGTTAGAATATACACTTTGTTACACCGATGTAGTACAGGTAGTTAGAATATACACTTTGTTACACTCATGTAGTACAGGTAGTTAGAATATACACTTTGTTACACCGATGTAGTACAGGTAGTTAGAATATACACTTTGTTACACCGATGTAGTACAGGTAGTTAGAATATACACTTTGTTACACCGATGTAGTACAGGTAGTTAGAATATACACTTTGTTACACCGATGTAGTACAGGTAGTTAGAATATACACTTTGTTACACTCATGTAGTACAGGTAGTTAGAATATACACTTTGTTACACTCATGTAGTACAGGTAGTTAGTATATACACTTTGTTACACTCATGTAGTACAGGTAGTTAGAATATACACTTTGTTACACCGATGTAGTACAGGTAGTTAGAATATACACTTTGTTACACCGATGTAGTACAGGTAGTTAGAATATACACTTTGTTACACCGATGTAGTACAGGTAGTTAGAATATACACTTTGTTACACTCATGTAGTACAGGTAGTTAGTATATACACTTTGTTACACTCATGTAGTACAGGTAGTTAGAATATACACTTTGTTACACCGATGTAGTACAGGTAGTTAGAATATACACTTTGTTACACCGATGTAGTACAGGTAGTTAGAATATATACTTTGTTACACCGATGTAGTACAGGTAGTTAGTATATACACTTTGTTACACTCATGTAGTACAGGTAGTTAGTATATACACTTTGTTACACTCATGTAGTACAGGTAGTTAGAATATACACTTTGTTACACCGATGTAGTACAGGTAGTTAGAATATACACTTTGTTACACCGATGTAGTACAGGTAGTTAGAATATACACTTTGTTACACTCATGTAGTACAGGTAGTTAGAATATACACTTTGTTACACCGATGTAGTACAGGTAGTTAGAATATACACTTTGTTACACTCATGTAGTACAGGTAGTTAGAATATACACTTTGTTACACCGATGTAGTAATGAAGTTGCACTAGGCAATTTAGTGGTTCATTACAATAGTAATAGTATTAAAAGAAGAACCACAAGTATTCCAACGAACCGATAGCTTATTTGAAATTGTTAGTTGTAGTAATAACCATGAGTTAATTAGTTTAGAAACACTTACAATTAGTGCTTAGACTTATAAATATAGATAGTATTTAGATTTAGACTAGTAGAATATAGCAAACAGTTCTCCGAGGAGGCAGCTATTGATGAAGCCAATTAAAACGGCGAGGTAATAGACTTAAATTTAATTAGAAATAGAATAAACTAATTGTCAAATAAATTTAAGAATTTAGCAATTTATAACTTGATTAGACTTTAAGGGAACAAACACATTTCTCTTTCAGTGTGTTTAGTTTATTTAATTACCTTCCTTTAGAAACACCCATA
The DNA here is from genome assembly GCA_963921405.1 of Cepaea hortensis. Lineage (NCBI taxonomy): Eukaryota > Metazoa > Mollusca > Gastropoda > Stylommatophora > Helicidae > Cepaea > Cepaea hortensis. The sequence goes on from OY992877.1 coordinate 219,841,292, forward strand.
AATTAATAGTTTAGTTAATTATATACCCATATTTAACAACAGTAATTATTTAGTTTAGTTAATTAAATTCCCTTAGTTATTACACCCATCATTTAGGTAAATAGGTTAAGTACATTATTTACTTTAGTAACATCCATTATTTAATATATAACTTGTTTCTTTTACTTAACAGCACCAAGTAACAATTTAGTTAATTTACTTCCCCTTAGTTATTTATTTACTTTAATTTAGAATAGATATCTTAGTTAATATAATTAGACATCACCCCGTACAAGGACAGTTATACTAGAAATTAACAGTCTAGTGACTGATCAAACCAATTGTCCATTAGAATAGTTAGATATATTTAGACTTAGTTAGTTTCTTTTGCATTGCCGTAAGCAATACGTTTAAACTTGTAAATATAAGAGTGTGATATATAAAACTACTTTATTTCGGCTCAATATTGTTTAACACGAGCCCAATTTTAAGTCAATGACAAAACATTTTAAAAATTGACAAGGTATGAATGAGTGAAGGCAAGATGAGTATACGGACGAATGAAAGAATTAAAAATATTAGTATGAACGGTGGTGCATTTTCCCCCCGCACACACGAGTTTTTATGACTTGTCCGCGTCTTCTGTGTAAACCATGTGAAGTGTGTACTTTTATGGGTGTTATAGCCACTAATGCATTACAGCAATGGTTGTTTTCCAGAATCCCAGATCGGCGAAGTACGTCATAAATTAAGCAGAGGCATTACTTTGTGACGTGCATTAACCTACCTGTGATACTTGAAGACTTAAATACATCGATTATAGACATATAGTTATGTTTCTAATTGCAATACATATAAAATAAATATTTACACCCATACAAACAGGAATACAAACAGATAAAAATACAAACAGCAGCTTTTGCAAAGGGAGAGAACACTTGGTCAGGGGACACTACAGACTTATTGTAAGGTGAAGGTCGAGTTGAATTTTTATCCACAAGCGGGAGCGAGATAGGCGAATATCAGCATACACACAACTAAGAAGAGAAGTGAAGGTGCATTTCACGGGAGCCATGAATTATATATTCATGTATTGTATCCGTAATAGGAGCAATTTGTTTTGGGATATCGGTTAATCGGTATTTTGAGGGGTAGAAGTTTGTTAAACGCGCCCTGGTTCAACACAGCTCCCAAGAGTGTAATGTAATGACTCTTGCTTAGAGTGGAGGTGTGTCAAGCTGATCTGAAACCAGTGGTTAGATACAGCAACTTGTTATCAGACTTGTTTGAGTTAGAAGTGGTACCTTATGACAGACCAGTGAACCCCATGACAAATTAGATCAGACTAATTTTATATGCTAGGACGACATTGCGTCACACCTACTACATTAATCTGATGACGCAATACGGGGGACGACGAGAGCATGTCAAGGTGTTAGATACCACTAGGACAGACTAGGGACAGAAGAGGGGCAAGGACTGAGAGGACAGCGAGACAGGACCTCTATAAAGGTATAGACAGAGTAGAGACAGCACCCAAGCTAGGACTTAAGAACCGTTATAAGACCAGACTCGGGTGGGGACACTAAAGTGTCATATTTAGGACAACAGAGGGACCAACCCCGAGAATAGGGGATGGGTACTTTAGGTCACGGAGAATACCGTGACGACGTAAACAGTAATAGAACTTGAGGATTAATCAGTACTAAGACGACAGTACTACGTGACAAACAGAACTGCACGCAGAGTTGCTGACCGCTCGAGGGATTTTGACCACGTAGGCAAGCGACGGACTGAGTTGAGTCAGACAGCGACAAGACGGCTTCCCGACAGGACATATTGTTTTTCTGAAGCCATTATCTAATGTTGTGAACGCATGTGATATTAGAGAGAGAGAGAGAGTGATCATGTTTAATGATATATATATATATATATACTGTGTTACGAGTGGCGACCATTGTATTGATTTGACAGGCAGATACCGCCTTGTCGCAAATGTATGATTGTCAGGCTTGCCTGAAATTAAATCCGTGTATACCATCTGTACAAGCGAAGTTATATTTGAGGTATAGATGAAGTCGCGAGAATGCCTGTGCAGGTAACGCAAGACTGTGACAGATGGGGTATGGTCACGGAGACTGTTGGATGGGGGTGTGGTCACGGAGATTGTTGGATGGGTTGTGGTTACGGAGACTGGTAGATGGGGGTGTGGTTACGGAGATTGTTGGATGGGGGTGTGGTTACGGAGACTGTTGGATGGGGGTGTGGTTACGGAGACTGGTGGATGGGGGTGTGGTTACGGAGACTGTTGGATGGGGGTGTGGTTATGGAGACTGTTGGATGGGGTGTGGTCACGGATAAAGTGCACATGTTCTCGGCAACTGGCTTGTCGTCCTGAGGAGAGAGATTGAGTTATATGGGGTAAAACCCGGTACAATAAACTAGAACTTCTCGATTTTAGTACTTTTAATAGTAGATAAAACCACACTGATACCAGATAAGAGGACACAGAACATTAACTACGGACAGATAAGAGGACACCCAACACTAATCAAGGACAGATAAGAGGACACACAACACTAACCACGGACAGATAAGAGGACACACAACACTAACCACGGACAGATAAGAGGACACACAACACTAACCACGGACAGATAAGAGGACACAGAACATTAACCACGGACAGATAAGAGGACATTGAACACTAACTACGGACAGATAAGAGGACACACAACACTAATCACGGACGGATAAGAAGATATTGAACACTAACTACGGACAGATAAGAGGACATTGAACACTAACCACAGACAGATAAGAGGACACAGAACATTAACCACGGACAGATAAGAGGACATTGAACACTAACTACGGACAGATAAGAGGACACAGAACATTAACCCCGGACAGATAAGAGGACATTGAACACTAACTACGGACAGATAAGAGGACACAGAACATTAACCACGGACAGATAAGAGGACATTGAACATTTACCACGGACAGATAAGAGGACATTGAACATTAACCACGGACAGATAAGAGGACATTGAACACTAACTACGGACAGATAAGAGGACACAGAACATTAACCACGGACAGATAAGAGGACGCAGAACGAAACAGACATGACTGACCACCTGTCGCCGCCAGGAGTTGCAGGATCTCCTCGGACAGGACCACAGCTGACGGTTTCCTGGTCATCTGCCTGTCAATGGGAGGCTGGTCCAGCGGAAGGCAGCGGACAACCTGACACCTGCCCTGCAATAGACAACACACATGCCATTGACCCCATGTCAGTGACCAGCAAGATTATCACACGCTTGGCCTGGGTGGTGGGGTATTGATGACTGGGCAGTGTCCAGTGTAGATCTACTTCATGTACCGACAGCCAGTCCCAGGCCACGCAGGGTACGAGCTTCCCTGTTACATCACCACTCAGGAGCTGCGCACGGCGGGATGACGTGTTGGGGCAGGAGCTGCGTACGGCCGGATGACGTTTTTGGGGCAGGAGCTTAGCACGGCGGGATGACGTGTTGGTCACCTCTGACAAAGTGATTGCCCGCCCGGGAGCTATTTAGTCAATTTCTGACAACCTGGTTGCTCGCCCGGATATTCATTAAAAGTAAATAAACACCAATGAGAGAAAATATAACTTTTGACAGTAGCCATGTTAGGGCTGGGTTAGCTTGAGTGCCAATGTCCAGTTAAACAATCCTGTCTACAGTCTATTGGGACTTCCGGTCCCCAATATGGCGGATAGGCATTTAAACCGTTAAGACTTCTGGAGTATTTACGCTTGTGGCTACGGTTTGCGTAAGCATTTTCCTCATGTTGGACTGGTAGTGCATGGTTCCGTCGCCCTGCTACTGAGTGAGTGCGTGGCGCGACACTGTGAGCTGTGAATTTCGCGTGGAAGGCTTTTACATCTGTCCGTGGTTGTTTGTAGCGTGAACTGCATGTTCGGAACGATGGCGGCCGGCTGTTGCTGGATTGACTGGTTTGCCTTTTCGGTTCACGAGTGCATTTTTCAGGAGACTCCTGAGAGTCTCTGGAGCTATGGAGTTTGTGCTTTGTGCGGGTCGCCCCGCGGGAAGAGACCGAGCCATATGGAATAAAACCCGGGTCAATGAAGTCTTTCTGGTGACTGCCGATTACATCGACGATGTACTGTATTTTTCGTGCAGGACTTTTGTGTTGACATTCTTTCGGCGGCATTATGCACAGTGTACCTGTGCAGGCTGTTGGCTTGCCGATACTCCTGTCTATTCCATTGTTCACATAGGGCAGTGAGGAGTATTTTGTATGATATTCACTGGTACAGGAACGGAGCATAATAGGGATGACCCGTTGCCGTGAAGTTGGAACCGTGACTAACTAACTAACTAACTAACTAACTAACTAACTAACTAACTAACTAACTAACTAACTAACTAACTAACTAACTAACTAACTAACTGACTGACTAACTGACTGACTGACGGACGAACGGACAGACGGACGGACGGACTGACTGACTGACTAACTAATTAAACAATCCTTATACAGAACCTCCGTGACGGGAACAGGTTCGATCTGTTATTTACCATGCGGCTATTGCACACACATGCAAAACTCATAGACACAGATTGTAACCACGTAACTATTTTACACATGCAACAATCTTTGACGCAGAATTTAACCATGCAACTATTGCACACACATGCAACAATCATAGACACAGATTGTAACCACGTAACTATTTTACACATGCAACAATCTTTGACGCAGAATTTAACCATGCAACTATTGCATACAATTGCAACAATCATTGACACAGATTTTAACCATGCAATTATTGCACACACTTACAAAAATCATTGACACAGATTGCAACCATGCAACCTTTGCACATATTTACATCAATCATCATATCAGACTGTCAATCAAAGACACAGATTTTCTTTCGAGGGTGATGCTGTCATTTACACAGATGGGTCGGTCGTTCGACGCGTGAGAAGTTCATGGGCCTTTACTACTCAGGCCGGAGGGAGAATTATGAAGGAAGATTCTGGTGCTTTTGCTGAGACCACAAGTAGCCTGACTATGGAAGTCATGGCAGTAAGTAAAGCAATAACATGGCTCGAGACACAGACATTCACTAGGGCATGTTTCCTTAGTGAATCAATGAGCATGCTCATGATGACAGAGATGGGGTGGATCCGAAGAGAGTGGTTGCTGTCTATGGAGCGGTCTCGGCTGGCAAAGATTAGTTTCATCTTCGTGCCAGGGCATGCGGGAGTACAAGGAAATGAGCGGGCTGAAAAGCTCGCAGGTAAGGCTACTGTGGAGGGCGGACGCGCCATGGACCAGGCTGACATTCTGAATGCTCTACGAAAAGTAAGGCGTTCGCAAGAACCAAGTGATGACTGTTAATCTACAACCACGGTCAGACTGCGAGAACAGCAAATTAAAAGAGGTGTGGCCAATCAAGAACACTGCCCAGAAAGCCAAAGAAGACTGATAAACCAACAAAGAACTGGTGTCCTTAGCCATTACACTCTGCGGGATTTGCTGAGGAAGGGATCCAGGCACTTATGGACTGAATGGTTCGATGTGCAATAAGAATGGTCTGTCGACTAACTTTCTAACTTTCTAACATTCTATTGACATAGATTGTAACCATGCAACTAGTGCACACCCTTGCAACAACAATTGACACAGATTGTAACCATGCAACTATTGCACACACTTGTAACAATTATTGACACAGGCTGTAACCAAGAAACTATTGCACACACTTGCACCAATCATTGACACAGACTGTAACCATGTAACTATTGCACAGACTGTAACCATGTAACTATTACACAGACTGTAACCATGTAACTATTGCACAGAATGTAACCATGCAACTATTGCACAGACTTGCACCAATCATTGACGCAGATTGTAACTATGCAACTATTGCACAGACTGTAACCATACAACTAATGCACACACTTGCACCAATCATTGACGCAGATTGTAACCATGCAACTAATGCACACAATTGCAACAATCATTGACACAGACTGTAACCATGCAACTATTGCACAAATCATTGACACAGACTGTACCCATACAACTATTGTACAGACTGTAACCATACAACTATTGTACAGACTTGCAACAATCATTGACACAGACTGTAACCATGCAACTATTGCACAGACTTGCAACAATCATTGACACAGACTGTAACCATACAACTATTGCACCAATCATTGACAGAGACTGTACCCATACAACTATTGTACAGACTGCAACCATACAACTATTGTACAGACTGTAACCATACAACTATTGCACAGACTTGCAACAATCATTGACACAGACTGTAACCATACAACTATTGCACAGACTGTAACCATACAACTATTGTACAGACTGTAACCATACATCTATTGTACAGACTGTAACCATACAACTAATGCACACAATTGCAACAATCATTGACACAGACTGTAACCATGCAACTATTCCACCAATCATTGACACAGACTGTACCCATACAACTATTGTACAGACTGTAACCATACAACTATTGTACAGACTGTAACCATACAACTATTGTACAGACTGTAACCATACAACAATTGTACAGACTGTAACCATACAACTAATGCACACAATTGCAACAATCATTGACACAGACTGTAAAAATGCAACTATTGCACCAATCAATGACACAGACTGAACCCATACAACTATTATACAGACTGTAACCATACAACTATTGTACAGACTGTAACCATACAACTATTGTACAGACTGTAACCATACAACTATTGTACAGACTGTAACCATACAACTAATGCACACAATTGCAACAATCATTGACACAGACTGTAACCATACAACTATTGCACAGACTTGCAACAATCATTGACACAGACTGTAACCATACAACTATTGCACAGACTTGCAACAATCATTGACACAGACTGTACCCATACAACGATAGTACAGACTGTAACCATACAACTATTGTACAGACTGTAACCATACAACTATTGTACAGACTGTAACCATACAACTAATGCACACAATTGCAACAATAATTGACACAGACTGTAACCATTCAACTATTGTACAGACTGTAACCGTACAACTATTGTACAGACTGTAACCATACAACTATTGTACAGACTGTAACCATACAACTATTTCACAGACTTGCAACAATCATTGACACAGACTGTACCCATACAACTATTGTACAGACTGTAACCGTACAACTATTGTACAGACTGTAACCATACAACTATTGTACAGACTGTAACCATACAACTATTGCACAGACTTGCAACAATCATTGACACAGACTGTAACCATACAACTATTGCACAGACTGTAACCATACAACTATTATACAGACTGTAATCATACAACTATTGTACAGACTGTAACCATGCAACTATTGCACCAATCATTGACACAGACTGTAACCATACAACTATTGTACAGACTGTAACCATACAACTATTGCACCAATCATTGACACAGACTGTACCCATACAACTATTGTACAGACTGTAACCATACAACTATTGTACAGACTTGCAACAATCATTGACACAGACTGTAACCATGCAACTATTGCACAGACTTGCAACAATCATTGACACAGACTGTAACCATACAACTATTGCACCAATGATTGACACAGACTGTACCCATACAACTATTGTACAGACTGCAACCATACAACTATTGTACAGACTGTAACCATACAACTATTGCACAGACTTGCAACAATCATTGACACAGACTGTAAACATACAACTATTGCACAGACTGTAACCATACAACTATTGTACAGACTGTAACCATACAACTATTGTACAGACTGTAACCATACAACTAATGCACACAATTGCAACAATCATTGACACAGACTGTAACCATGCAACTATTTCACAAATCATTGACACAGACTGTACCCATACAACTATTGTACAGACTGTAACCATACAACTATTATACAGACTGTAACCATACAACTATTGTACAGACTGTAACCATACAACTATTGTACAGACTGTAACCATACAACTAATGCACACAATTGCAACAATCATTGACACAGACTGTAACCATGCAACTATTGCACCAATAATTGACACAGACTGTACCCATACAACTATTGTACAGACTGTAACCATACAACTGTTGTACAGACTGTAACCATACAACTATTCTACAGACTGTAACCATACAACTATTGTACAGACTGTAACCATACAACTAATGCACACAATTGCAACAATCATTGACACAGACTGTAACCATGCAACTATTGCACCAATCATTGACACAGACTGAACCCATACAAGTATTATACAGACTGTAACCATACAACTATTGTACAGACTGTAACCATACAACTATTGTACAGACTGTAACCATACAACTAATGCACACAATTGCAACAATCATTGACACAGACTGTAACCATACAACTATTGTGCAGACTGTACCCATACAACTATTTTACAGACTGTAACCATACAACTATTGCACAGACTGTAACCATACAACTATTGTACAGACTGTACCCATACAACTATTGTACAGACTGTAACCATACAACTATTGCACAGACTTGCAACAATCATTGACACAGACTGTAACCATACAACTATTGCACAGACTTGCAACAATCATTGACACAGACTGTAACCATACAACTATTGCACAGACTTGCAACAATCATTGACACAGACTGTACCCATACAACTATTGTACAGACTGCAACCATACAACTATTGTACAGACTGTAACCATACAACTAATGCACACAATTGCAACAATAATTGACACAGACTGTAACCATTCAACTATTGTACAGACTGTAACCATACAACTATTTCACAGACTTGCAACAATCATTGACACAGACTGTACCCATAGAACTATTGTACAGACTGTAACCATACAACTATTGTACAGACTGTAACCATACAACTATTGCACAGACTTGCAACAATCATTGACACAGACTGTAACCATACAACTATTGCACAGACTGTAACCATACAACTATTATACAGACTGTAATCATACAACTATTGTACAGACTGTAACCATGCAACTATTGCACCAATCATTGACACAGACTGTAACCATACAACTATTGTACAGACTGTAACCATACAACTATTGCACCAATCATTGACACAGACTGCAACCATACAACTATTGTACAGACTGTAACCATACAACTATTGCACAGACTTGCAACAATCATTGACACAGACTGTACCCATACAACTATTGCACAGACTTTACCCATACAACTATTGCACAGACTGTAACCATACAACTATTGTACAGACTGTAACCATACAAATATTGTACAGACTGTAACCATACAACTATTGTACAGACTGTAACCATACAAATATTGTACAGACTGTAACAATACAACTATTGTACAGACTGTAACCATACAACTATTGTACAGACTGTAACCATACAACTATTGTACAGACTGTAACCATACAACTATTGTACAGACTGTAACCATACAACTATTGCACAGACTTGCAACAATCATTAACACAGACTGTAACCATACAACTATTGCACAGACTGTAACCATACAACTATTGTACATACTGTAACCATACAACTATTATACAGACTGTAACCATACAACTATTGTACAGACTGTAACCATACAACTATTGTACAGACTGTAACCATACAACTATTGCACAGACTTGCAACCATCATTGACACAGACTGTAACCATACAACTATTGCACAGACTGTAACCATACAACTATTATACAGACTGTAACCATACAACTATTGTACAGACTGTAACCATACAACTAATGCACAGACTTGCAACAATCATTGACACAGACTGTAACCATACAACTATTGTACAGACTGTAACCATACAACTATTATACAGACTGTAACCATACAACTATTATACAGACTGTAACCATACAACTATTATACAGACTGTAACCATACAACTATTGCACAGACTTGCAACAATCATTGACACAGACTGTAACCATACAACTATTATACAGACTGTAACCATACAACTATTGTACAGACTGTAACCATACAACTATTGTACAGACTGTAACCATACAACTATTGCACAGACTGTAACCATACAACTATTATACAGACAGTAACCATACAACTATTTTACAGACTGTAACCATACAACTATTGTACAGACTGTAACCATACAACTATTGTACAGATTGTAACCATACAACTATTGTACAGACTGTAACCATACAACTATTATACAGACTGTAACCATACAACTATTATACAGACTGTAACCATACAACTATTATACAGACTGTACCCATACAACTATAGTACAGACTGTAACCATACAACTATTGTACAGACTGTAACCATACAACTATTGCACAGACTTGCAACAATCATTGACACAGACTGTACCCATACAACTATTGCACAGACTGTACCCATACAACTATTGCACAGACTGTAACCATACAACTATTGTACAGACTGTAACCATACAAATATTGTACAGACTGTAACCATACAACTATTGTACAGACAGTAACCATACAACTATTGTACAGACTGTAACCATACAACTATTGCACATACTTGCATCAATCATTGACACAGACTGTAACCATACAACTATTGCACAGATTGTAACCATACAACTATTATACAGACTGTAACCATACAACTATTGTACAGACTGTAACCATACAACTATTGCACAGACTTGCAACAATCATTGACACAGACTGTAACCGTACAACTATTATACAGACTGTAACCATACAACTATTGTACAGACTGTAACAATACAACTATTGTACAGACTGTAACCATACAACTATTGTACAGATTGTAACCATACAACTATTATACAGACTGTAACCATACAACTATTATACAGACTGTAACCATACAACTATTGTACAGACTGTAACCATACAACTATTGTACAGATTGTAACCATACAACTATTGTACAGACTGTAACCATACAACTATTATACAGACTGTAACCATACAATTATTATACAGACTGTAACCATACAACTATTATACAGACTGTAACCATACAAATATTGTACAGACTGTAACCATACAACTATTGTACAGACAGTAACCATACAACTATTATACAGACTGTAACCATACAACTATTATACAGACTGTAACCATACAACTATTGTACAGATTGTAACCATACAACTATTGTACAGACTGTAATCATACAACTATTGCACAGACTGTAACCATACAACTATTTTACAGACTGTAACCATACAACTATTGTACAGATTGTAACTATACAACTATTGTACAGACTGTAACCATACAACTATTGTACAGACTGTAACCATACAACTATTGTACAGATTGTAACCATACAACTATTGTACAGACTGTAACCATACAACTATTGTACAGATTGTAACCATACAACTATTGTACAGATTGTAACCATACAACTATTGTACAGACTGTAGCCATACAACTATTGTACAGACTGTAACCATACAACTATTGTACAGACTGTAACCATACAACTATTGTACAGATTGTAACCATACAACTGTTGTACAGACTGTAACCATACAACTATTGTACAGACTGTAACCATACAACTATTGTACAGATTGTAACCATATAACTATTGTACAGACTGTAACCATACAACTATTGCACAGACTGTAACCATACAACTATTGAATAGACTGTAACCATACAACTATTGTACAGACTGTAACCATACAACTATTGTACAGACTGTAACCATGCAACTATTGCACAGACTGTAACCATACAACTATTGTACACAATTGCAACAATAATTGACACAGACTGTAACCATACAACTAATGCACACACTTGCACCAATCATTGACGCAGATTGTAACCATGCAACTATTGCACACAATAGCAACAATCATTGACACAGACTGTAACCATACAACTAATGCACATACTTGCACCAATCATTGACGCAGATTGTAACCATGCAACTATTGTACACACATGCACCAGTATTGACACAGACTGTAACCATGCAACTATTGTACACATGCAACAATCATTGTTACAGACTGTAACCATGCAACTATTGCACACACTTGCACCAATAATTGACACAGACTGTAACCATACAACTATTGTACAGACTGTAACCATACAACTAATGCACACAATTGCAACAATCATTGACACAGACTGTAACCATACAACTATTGTACAGACTGTACCCATACAACTATTGTACAGACTGTAACCATACAACTATTGCACAGACTGTAACCATACAACTATTGTACAGACTGTACCCATACAACTATTGTACAGACTGTAACCATCAACAACCAACGCAAGCAAGCTATAATAATCAAGAACACAAGAAAGACCGCAGTGGTCAGTGGCAACAACAGCCCAAGCGGACACGCCAGCAGCGTGACCTTACAATTGATGACAGTGCAACTCATGTTATCATTGGAGACTCCCTGCTGAAGGGAATCTATAGTGATCGCATGTCATCTTCTGACAGCGAGTCAACTTCAATCTTTCCTCTACCAGGCGCTGACATTGATAGGCTTACCGCTACACTGCGAAAATTTCAAGTGAATGAGAGAATTAAAAAAGCGACAATCCATATTGGTGTCAATGACATAATGGATAATAACATCATAAGCACCTCACAACTATCTACGCTGGAGGTACTGTTACGAAATAAATTTCCTAACTCATCTATGTTCATTTCATCCATCATTCCACCATGTTATGGATTCCAGCGTCGGACTGCCGATGCTGCCAATCTAACTTTGTTTAAATTTTGTAAAGACAATGCCATTAGTTTCATTAATAACACCCCGTACTTTACTTCGTCGTCCGGGGCTCCTAAGAAAAAACTATACAGGGATCAAATACATTGTTCCAAGCTAGGAAGTAGTATACTAGCGAAGAACATAAAATATCCCGAACGTGCACAACAACCAGCACCAGTTACAGGAGTAACCCGAACTTCACCCCCGGCGACAGCGACATCTAAGTGTTCAGAAAATGCTCCTTCTCTTCCTGCACCACCATTGCCTATACCCCAGGAATACAATGCCGTGGATAGCAACCCATGCTCCAATCCCAATGTTGCTAACTATGGTGGTTTATTTCCTCCCTTGCCCATAAAGCATCCTCCCCCTATTGTGTCAAAGGGGACACCATTAAACAATGTTGCTGTGCCCCCGATGTATGCTTCTAATGTAGGCACTTCCAGTAACTCTCACAGCAGTGGTCCCTCGTTGGATGGTAATCTACACTCCTATCAGTGGAACCGCCAACTTCAACAGCTAATGCAATACAATCCTGCAGCCCTGCATCAAGCTTTCATGATGTCACTCCAGCACAGACATTTTCCTACCCCATCTAATAGTCTTAACTACTACTAAATAAAGTTTCAAAAACTCTGAAAATTTCTACCGCAAGCGACATCATCCTTTCATCGTGCAATGTTCGCAAATCACGATCAGTGGCTTCACAAAGATGGCCTAAGTATAGGCCATCTCAACATCTATCATTTGCTCAATAAATTACCTGAGCTTTCGGTAATACTGTGCAAACAATTCCATGTGTTTGGAATCACAGAAAGTCGTCTCAACGACAAAATATCCGACTCTGAAATCACTCTTAAGGGGTTTAAAGTAATTCGAAGAGACGCAAATCAAAAATTAGAGACAGGTATTGCTGTATACATTTCCAATTCTCTCAACTGTTACCGTAGAAGTGATCTCGAGTCAGTAGAGATAGAATGTGTTTGGTTAGAGGTGAAGCCAGCCAGCCAACAGCCGTTTCTCATTGGATACCTATATAGGAATCCGTGTGCTGGGTACAATTGGTATGACTGTTTCACTACAATGATGGATATAGTGTTTACAGAAGGTAGAGAAGTCATGATATTAGGTGACTTTAACATAGATATTCCTAAATCCAACCAGACATGGGACGATATCATTCTTTCTTACAATTTCAAACAACTAATAAACCGTCCCACAAGGGTTACTGACACATCCTCAACTATAATTGATCATATATATGTTACTTGTCCAGATAATATTGTTGAATGTTCTGTTCCTGTTTGTACAGTTAGTGACCACTACCCGGTATGTTGTACATGGTCAAGAATTGGGTTCAAACCTCTTAAACATAAACATGTAAGTATCAAATTTAGGAATTTTAAAGCATTCAACCAAGATTTATTTTTGCAAGACTTAAGAAAAGCAGCCCTTGATCACGTTTACCAACTTCCTGACCCGGACGATGCATTAGCTTTCTGGACGAAGACAGTCTACAATGTGTTCGATAAACACGTGCCAATCAAAGAAGTTCGAGTCAAAAATCAACATAAATCCCCATGGGTCACTAGAGAAGTGCTGGAAATCATGAGAGCGCGAGATACAGCACACAAAAATAAAGACTTCATCAATTACCGCAGACTGAGGAATAAAGTTAAATATGACATTCGTAGGATAAAAAAAGATCATTTTAAAAATTTGATTGTAGATAATTCAAACAGTACAAATATATGGAAGGCTATTAACTTGCTAACCAATAAGAAACGCCCTACAGAATCAGCAATACCAAATTCTATAACATGCGATGAATTCAGTTGGTTCTTTCAATCAGAAATAGAGAATCTAAAGTCTTCAATACCAGACTCATCGTGTAATTTAAGTTCACTGGCATCATTCTGTGAGGAGAAGTGCACCAGAAATATTCCCGATGAGATTCCTTTAATGTCTGTTGCAGACGTTTATAAATATCTCTTGAACCTCAAATCAACAAACTCACACGGCCTAGATGGTATCAGTAATAGAATTCTTCGTTTATAGTCATTAGTGAGTCCTTAACGTTCATATATAACCAGTGCCTGGCCAAAAACTACTTTCCATCAGCTTTTAAAATTGCTAAAGTGTTTCCGCTAATTAAAAATGGCTCAATCGATAAAAGCGTTTTGGGTAATTATAGACCTATTTCCTTATTATCGTCGCTATCAAAACCACTAGAAAAACACATTCATAAAATAACGTTACACCATTTAATTAACAACGATCTAATAATTAACAGTCAATCTGGGTTTCGACCTAAATATTCTTGCCATAGTGCTCTAACAAAAATGACCGATAACTGGCACTTAAACATCAACAACGGTAGAATTTGTGGAGCGGTGTTTGTAGACTTAAAAAAAGCCTTTGATATGGTAGATCACGATATTTTAATTAGAAAACTAAAGCAAATGAAGACAAGCACCAACATGGTGAACATAATTACGTCATTTCTATCCGACAGGCAACAAGTCGTGTCCTTCAACAACTGTCTATCAAGACCCACACAGCTTAATATTGGTGTGCCTCAGGGCTCAATACTAGGTCCGCTGCTTTTTGCAGTTTATATTAATGATCTTCCTTTATATATCAATACAACTTGTGATCTATTTGCTGACGACTGTACTATATATACTAGTCAAGAAAACCGTAGTGAATTAGAGAATTCTTTACAAAAGGAACTTGATAATCTTACTAGATGGAGCAATGAAAACCGCATGCAAATTAACATCGGCAAAACCAAATCCATGCTAATAACGACCAGACAAAAACTACAGACACTAGCCATAACTGGATCACCGCTCGAACTCCGCATGGGCACGTTACCTATAGTTAATGTGACTGAACATAAAACACTAGGGCTTTTAATAGACAGCCATTTGAACTGGAGCTCTCATGTTCACGCTCTTACCAAGAAAATAGCACAAAAAGTTTACCAACTTGCTAAAATTCAGCACTTCCTGGACGAAAGCACACGAAAAATATTCTATACATGCTATATCCAATCACATCTCGATTACTGTTCCACAGTTTGGGATGGTTGCCCTAAATCTAATTTAAAACGACTATGTTCTCTACAAAACCGCGCTATTCGTCTGGTTTCTGGCATAAAGCACGTTGAAAGTAATAATTTGTACAGTCATCTAAGACTTCTACCACTACAAAAGCGCTTCCTTTTCAACAAAGCCAAATTAGTGAATAAAATTATATCTCAAAATACCCCAGAGTATCTTCTGCCGCTGATTCAATCTAATGCAATGAACAGCAAGCGCCTAAATTTGTTACATGTCTCAAAGCCTAGATTGGACCTATACAAAACATGTTTTGCCTATTCTGGTGCTCACTTATGGAATCATCTGCCTCCAGATCTGAAAACTCCAATGAGTCCCTACACATTTAACCAAAAACTCTTTCAATACTTAATCCATACCGACTATATGCCACCATAATTCATTTACTGGTATAATTGTTCAGTATAATTGTTCATTATAATTGTTCACTATATATGTGTGTGCGTGTGGGAGCGAGAGAGAGAGAGAGAGAGAGAGAGAGAGAGAGAGAGAGAGAGAGAGAGAGTGGGTGTCAGAGAGAGGGAGAGAGTGAATGCGTGTGTGCATGCGTGTGTGTGGAGAGAGTGACTGAGCGAGAAATGGTGGGGGAATGTGTCAGTGCATGCATTCGTACGTGTATGTGTGAGTGAGGGAGTGTGTGCGTGCATGCGTTCATGTGTACGTGTATGTGTGAGAGAGTGAGATTGAGAGAGTGAGTGTGTGTGTGTGTGTAGGATTGTGTGTTAGAAAGTGAGACAGTGGGAGAGTTGATGTGTTAGTGTGTGTGGGTGTGTGTGTGTGCGCGCATGCGTGTGAGTGTGTGCATATGAAAGAATACAGAGAGAGAGAGAGAGAGAGAGAGAGAGAGAGAGAGAGAGAGAGAGAGAGAGAGAGAGAGATGAGCAGATGCATGTCATGTAACACGCATGTTATGTAACACGCGAATCCATATGTTTGTGTATTCTCATTTGTCATATTATAAGTTAAATACCATTTGATTTTATCATGTATAATCTAAACTTATGTTCATTACTGTAGTTTGAGTGAGAGAGTGAGTGAGTGTGAATGAGAGACAGAATGAGTGAGCGTGAAAGTGAATGAGTGAGAGTGAATGAGTGAGCGTGAGAGTAAATGAGGGAGCGTGAGAGTGAATGAGTTAGCGGGAGAGTGAATGATTGAGCGTGAGAGTGAATGAGTGAGCGGGAGAGTGAATGAGTGAGAGTGAATGAGTGAGCGGGAGAGTGAATGAGTGAGAGTGAATGAGTGAGCGGGAGAGTGAATGAGTGAGCGTGAGAGCGAATGAGTGAGCGGGAGAGTGAATGAGTGAGAGAGTCTGTGTGTGTGAGTGAATGAGTGAGCGTGAGAGTGAATGAGTGAGCGGGAGAGTGAATGAGTGAGCGGGAGAGTGAATGAGTGAGCGTGAGAGTGAGCGGGAGAGTAAATGATTGAGCGGGAGAGTGTATGAGTGAGTGTGATAGTGAATGAGTGAGCGTGAGAGTGAATGAGTGAGCGTGAGAGTGAATGAGTGATCGTGAAAGTGAATGAGTGAGCGTGAGAGTGAATGAGTGAGAGTGAATGAGTGAGCGTGAGAAGGAATGAGTGCGCGTGAGAGTGAATGAGTGAGCGTGAGAGTGAATCAGTGAGCGGGAGAGTGAATGATTGAGCGTGAGAGTGAATGAGTGAGCGTGAGAGTAAATGAGTGAGTGTGAGAGTGAATGAGTGAGCGGCAGAGTGAATGAGTGAGCGGCAGAGTGAATGATTGAGCGGGACAGTGAATGAGTGAGCGGGAGAGTGAATGAGTGAGCGGAAGAGTGAATGAGTGAGCGGGAGAGTGAATTAGTGAGAGTGAATGAGTGAGCGGGAGAGTGAATGAGTGAGCGTGAATGATTGAACGGGAGAGTGAATGAGTGAGCGGGAGAGTGAATGAGTGAGCGTGAGAGTGAATGAGTGAGCGGGAGAGTGAATGAGTGAGCGGGAGAGTGAATGAGTGAGCGGGAGAGTGAATGTGTGAGCGGAAGAGTGAATGAGTGAGCGGGAGAGTGAATTAGTGAGAGTGAATGAGTGAGCGGGAGAATGAATGAGTGAGCGTGAGAGTGAATGAGTGAGCGTGAGAGTGAATGAGTGAGCGTGAGAGTGATTGAGTGAGCGTGAGAGTGAATGAGTGAGCGTGAGAGTGAATGAGTGAGCGTGAGAGTGAATCAGTGAGCGGGAGAGTGAATGATTGAGCGTGAGAGTGAATGAGTGAGCGTGAGAGTGAATGAGTGAGCGACAGAGTGAATGAGTGAGCGGGACAGTGAATGAGTGAGCGTGAGAGTGAATAAGTGAGAGTGAATGAGTGAGCGGGAGAGTGAATGATTGAACGGGAGAGTGAATGAGTGAGCGGCAGAGTGAATGAGTGAGCGGGAGAGTGAATGAGTGAGCGGGAGAGACAGAATGAGTGAGCGTGAGAGTGAATGAGTGAGCGGGAGAGTGAATGAGTGAGCGGGAGAGTGAATGAGTGAACGGGAGAGTGAATGAGTGAGCGGGAGAGTGAATGAGTGAGAGTGTGTGTGTGTGAGTGAATGAGTGAGAGTGAGAGTGAATGAGAGAGAGAGAGAGAGAGAGTGTGGTGTGTGTGTGTGTGTGTGGTGTGTGTGTGTTAGTGAATGAGTGAGAGTGAGAGAGAGAGAGTGTGTGTGGTGTGTGTGTATGTGTGCGGGACGCGCTGGCATCACTACTTTTACGTCACATACTTTTTATGTACACATTTTTCTCCATGTTTAGCCTTGTTTATGTTTACAACATTCATTTCACAATGTTTATTTTTCTTCCTATGTAAATGTATAATGCTCTTGATGAACGAAAGACGAGTGATTGGAAGGGCCGAATGTAAGACGGGCCTGCGCGCCCAATTTGTGACCCTAATAAAGTTGATTTGATTTGATTTATTGCACAGACTTGCAACAATCATTGACACAGACTGTAACCATACAACTATTGCACAGACTTGCAACAATCATTGACACAGACTGTAACCATACAACTATTGCACAGACTTGCAACAATCATTGACACAGACTGTACCCATACAACTATAGTACAGACTGTAACCATACAACTATTGTACAGACTGTAACCATACAACTATTGTACAGACTGTAACCATACAACTAATGCACACAATTGCAACAATAATTGACACAGACTGTAACCATTCAACTATTGTACAGACTGTAACCATACAACTATTTCACAGACTTGCAACAATCATTGACACAGACTGTACCCATACAACTATTGTACAGACTGTAACCATACAACTATTGTACAGACTGTAACCATACAACTATTGCACAGACTTGCAACAATCATTGACACAGACTGTAACCATACAACTATTGCACAGACTGTAACCATACAACTATTATACAGACTGTAATCATACAACTATTGTACAGACTGTAACCATGCAACTATTGCACCAATCATTGACACAGACTGTAACCATACAACTATTGTACAGACTGTAACCATACAACTATTGCACCAATCATTGACACAGACTGCAACCATACAACTATTGTACAGACTGTAACCATACAACTATTGCACAGACTTGCAACAATCATTGACACAGACTGTACCCATACAACTATTGCACAGACTGTACCCATACAACTATTGCACAGACTGTAACCATACAACTATTGTACAGACTGTAACCATACAAATATTGTACAGACTGTAACCATACAACTATTGTACAGACTGTAACCATACAAATATTGTACAGACTGTAACAATACAACTATTGTACAGACTGTAACAATACAACTATTGTACAGACTGTAACCATACAACTATTGTACAGACTGTAACCATACAACTATTGTACAGACTGTAACCATACAACTATTGCACAGACTTGCAACAATCATTAACACAGACTGTAACCATACAACTATTGCACAGACTGTAACCATACAACTATTGTACATACTGTAACCATACAACTATTATACAGACTGTAACCATACAACTATTGCACAGACTTGCAACCATCATTGACACAGACTGTAACCATACAACTATTGCACAGACTGTAACCATACAACTATTATACAGACTGTAACCATACAACTATTGTACAGACTGTAACCATACAACTATTGTACAGACTGTAACCATACAACTATTATACAGACTGTAACCATACAACTATTGCACAGACTTGCAACAATCATTGACACAGACTGTAACCATACAACTATTATACAGACTGTAATCATACAACTATTGTACAGACTGTAACCATGCAACTATTGCACCAATCATTGACACAGACTGTAACCATACAACTATTGTACAGACTGTAACCATACAACTATTGCACCAATCATTGACACAGACTGCAACCATACAACTATTGTACAGACTGTAACCATACAACTATTGCACAGACTTGCAACAATCATTGACACAGACTGTACCCATACAACTATTGCACAGACTGTACCCATACAACTATTGCACAGACTGTAACCATACAACTATTGTACAGACTGTAACCATACAAATATTGTACAGACTGTAACCATACAACTATTGTACAGACTGTAACCATACAAATATTGTACAGACTGTAACAATACAACTATTGTACAGACTGTAACAATACAACTATTGTACAGACTGTAACCATACAACTATTGTACAGACTGTAACCATACAACTATTGTACAGACTGTAACCATACAACTATTGCACAGACTTGCAACAATCATTAACACAGACTGTAACCATACAACTATTGCACAGACTGTAACCATACAACTATTGTACATACTGTAACCATACAACTATTATACAGACTGTAACCATACAACTATTGCACAGACTTGCAACCATCATTGACACAGACTGTAACCATACAACTATTGCACAGACTGTAACCATACAACTATTATACAGACTGTAACCATACAACTATTGTACAGACTGTAACCATACAACTATTGTACAGACTGTAACCATACAACTATTATACAGACTGTAACCATACAACTATTGCACAGACTTGCAACAATCATTGACACAGACTGTAACCATACAACTATTATACAGACTGTAACCATACAACTATTGTACAGACTGTAACCATACACCTATTGTACAGACTGTAACCATACAACTATTGCACAGACTGTAACCATACAACTATTATACAGACAGTAACCATACAACTATTTTACAGACTGTAACCATACAACTATTGTACAGACTGTAACCATACAAGTATTGTACATATTGTAACCATACAACTATTGTACAGTCTGTAACCATACAACTATTATACAGACTGTAACCATACAACTATTATACAGACTGTAACCATACAACTATTATACAGACTGTAACCATACAACTATTGTACAGACTGTAACCATACAACTATTGTACAGACTGTAACCATACAACTATTGCACAGACTTGCAACAATCATTGACACAGACTGTACCCATACAACTATTGCACAGACTGTACATATACAACTATTGCACAGACTGTAACCATACAACTATTGTACAGACTGTAACCATACAAATATTGTACAGACTGTAACCATACAACTATTGTACAGACTGTAACCATACAAATATTGTACAGACTGTAACCATACAACTATTGTACAGACTGTAACCATACAACTATTGTACAGACAGTAACCATACAACTATTGTACAGACTGTAATCATACAACTATTGCACAGACTTGCATCAATCATTGACACAGACTGTAACCATACAACTATTGCACAGATTGTAACCATACAACTATTATACAGACTGTAACCATACAACTATTGTACAGACTGTAACCATACAACTATTGCACAGACTTGCAACAATCATTGACACAGACTGTAAACGTACAACTATTATACAGACTGTAACCATACAACTATTGTACAGACTGTAACAATACAACTATTGTACAGACTGTAACCATACAACTATTGCACAGACTGTAACCATACAACTATTGTACAGACTGTAACCATACAACTATTGTACAGATTGTAACCATACAACTATTGTACAGACTGTAACCATACAACTATTATACAGACTGTAACCATACAACTATTATACAGACTGTAACCATACAACTATTATACAGACTGTAACCATACAAATATTGTACAGACTGTAACCATACAACTATTGTACAGACTGTAACCATACAACTATTATACAGACTGTAACCATACAACTATTATACAGACTGTAACCATACAACTATTGCACAGACTGTAACCATACAACTATTGTACAGATTGTAACCATACAACTATTGTACAGACTGTAATCATACAACTATTGCACAGACTGTAACCATACAACTATTTTACAGACTGTAACCATACAACTATTGTACAGATTGTAACTATACAACTATTGTACAGACTGTAACCATACAACTATTGTACAGACTGTAACCATACAACTATTGTACAGATTGTAACCATACAACTATTGTACAGACTGTAACCATACAACTATTGTACAGACTGTAACCATACAACTATTGTACAGATTGTAACCATATAACTATTGTACAGACTGTAACCATACAACTATTGCACAGACTGTAACCATACAACTATTGAATAGACTGTAACCATACAACTATTGTACAGACTGTAACCATACAACTATTGTACAGACTGTAACCATGCAACTATTGCACAGACTGTAACCATACAACTATTGTACACAATTGCAACAATAATTGACACAGACTGTAACCATACAACTAATGCACACACTTGCACCAATCATTGACGCAGATTGTAACCATGCAACTATTGCACACAATAGCAACAATCATTGACACAGACTGTAACCATACAACTAATGCACATACTTGCACCAATCATTGACACAGACTGTAGCCATACAACTAATGCACACACAAGCAACAATCATTGACACAGATTATAACCATGCAATTATTGTACACACATGCAACAATCATTGACGCAGATTATAACCATGCAACTATTGCAAACACTTTCACCAATCATTGACACAGATTATAACTATGCAAATATTGTACTCACATGCAACTATCATTGACGCAGATTATAACCATGCAACTATTGCAAACACTTTCACCAATCATTGACACAGATTATAACCATGCAACTATTGTACACACATGCAACAATCATTGACGCAGATTATAACCATGCAACTATTGCAAACACTTTCACCAATCATTGACACAGACTGTAACCATGCCACTATTGCACACACTTGCAACAATCATTGACACAGACTGTAACCATGCCACTATTGCACACACTTGCAACAATCATTGACACAGATTGTAACCATGCAACATGTGCACATATTTACATTAATCATTGACACAGACTGTAACCATGCAACTATTGCACACACTTGCAACAATCATTGACACAGACTGTAACCATGCCACTATTGCACACACTTGCAACAATCATTGACACAGACTGTAACCATACAACTAATGCTCACACTTGCAACAATCATTGACACAGACTGTAACCATGCAACTAATGCTCACACTTGCACCAATCATTGACACAGACTGTAACCATGCAACTAATGCTCACACTTGCACCAATAACTGACACAACAGACCTGACCTGCATGCAGACGTAGATCCAGTCCTCGGCCAGGCTGTTGGCAACAATCAGTTTGTTTGTCTTGTACTGGGGACACAGAAAACACAACATGTTGTTACATCATAACTCCACACCTAACACCTGCAGGGAGACATATCAGGTGGAAGGGAGTTGCTACATCCATTACTCAACACCTAACACCTGCAGGGAGATTTGCCAGGTGGAAGGGAGTTGCTACACCCATTACTTAACATCTAAACCCTTTAGGGAGATTTGCCAGGTGGAAGAGAGTTGCTACATCCATTACTCAACATCTAAAACCTGCAGGGAGACATGTCAGGTGGAAGGGAGTTGCTACTTCCATTACTTAACATCTAAACCCTTTAGGGAGATTTGCCAGGTGGAAGAGAGCTGCTACATCCATTACTCAACACCTAAAACCTGTAGGGAGACATGTCAGGTGGAAGGGAGCTGTCACATCCATTACTCAACACCTAAAATCTGTAGTTCTTACTTCTTGAATCTGTGCCTGCATGGCCAGGGACCGGATCGATTCTGAGCTCCAATACTTGGCCGAGAAGAGATCCAGTGTGCTGTAGATGAGAAATGTTTGAGAACGTTACACTAGCCCCATTACTATATGTACAATACAAGCATTTCCAGAGATTGAATATCATCAGGTTAGTCAGTTCAGAGATTGAATATCATCAGGTTAGTCAGTTCAGAGATTGAATATCATCAGGTTAGTCAGTTCAGAGATTGAATATCATCAGGTTAGCCAGTTCAGCATTGGCCTTGAAGTCGTCTGCAAATGGCAGGTCATTCTTCCAGGCATATTATCGCTGTGTATGTGCGTGTATGTGTTTGCATGTGTGTATGTGCATATGTGCGTGTATGTGTGTACGTGTATATGTGTGTATATGTGTATATGTGTGTATAAGGTGTGTATGGGTGTGTGTGTGTATATGTGTGTGTGTTTATGTTTGTGTGTTTGCGTGTGTATGTTTGCGTGTGTGTATGAGTATGTACGTGTGTGTATGGGTGTGTATGTGTGTATATATGTGTGTGTGTATGCATGTGTATGTACTTGTGTATGAGTGTGTATGTTCGTGTTTGTATGTTTATATGTTTGTGTGTATGTATGCATTTAGCAGTGTATGCGAGGGAGTGTGTATTTGTATGTTATTGAGTGTGTGCATAACTGTGAGAGTTTGTGTACATTGTGTAAGTAAGTATGCAGCTTTGTGCTCATGTGTTTATGAATGTGCGTGTGTACGTATGTCTGCTTGTCTGCCTGCCTGTCTCAAAACATGATAATATTCACTGCTTATGTTTACACCATTCATCTGACAATGTTTTTTTTTCCTATATGAATGTAACATGCACAATAATGAACACAAGATGGGTGATTGGAAGGGCCGAATTTAAGACGGGCCTGCGTGCCCAATTTGTGACCCTTTGAAAATAAAGTCCGTTCGTTCGTTCGTTCTCTCTCTATCTCCCCCCCCCACCATAATCTAATCTAATCTAATCTAATCTAATCTAACATCTTGTCTAATCTAATCTAATCTAATTTATTCTAATCTAATCTAATCTAACATTATCTAATCTAATCTAATCTAATCTAATCTAATCTAATCTGACATTATCTTGTCTAATCTAATCTAATCTAATCTAATCTAATCTAATCTGACATTATCTTGTCTAATCTAATCTAATCTAATCTAATCTAATCTAATCTAATCTAATCTGACATTATCTTGTCTAATCTAATCTAATCTAATCTAATCTAATCTGACATTATCTTGTCTAATCTAATCTAATCTAATCTAATCTAATCTGACATTATCTTGTCTAATCTAATCTAATCTAATCTAATCTAATCTAATCTGACATTATCTTGTCTAATCTAATCTAATCTAATCTAATCTAATCTGACATTATCTTGTCTAATCTAATCTAATCTAATCTAATCTAATCTAATCTGACATTATCTTGTCTAATCTAATCTAATTTAATTTAATCTAATATAATCTAACCTAATCTGACTGGCACATAACCGTCTTGACAAACGATAGTTTGTAAGATGGAGTTATAAGTTATACCTCTCTATAACACAAAGCCTGGGCTGAATGTAGAGACCATGTGATCCCTCTCTCGGCCTGTCTAGTTGACTCCAAAGGAAAGGTCACACAAATACATCTGGAACAAGATCAGCTGCAGAAGCTGCCGGATCAGCAAAGAAATGCTCTATCTGCCCGCCTGTCGGAGCTTCGATCCTAGACCAGTTGCTGACCAAAGCTTAGGGTCCGGTCTGCCCTGCCATGACATTTAGTCTTTAGGTTGCATTTCCTCGCTCTAGGGTGAGGCTTGTACCCTCCCGATTGCACTCCTCCGTCCGTAGCCGTTGGCACAATGTTGGGTTTGGTGAGCGCCGCCCAACCTTCGGTGCTATCAGAAAGCAGGTAGCACCAGTTCAGTTCAGTTCAGTCGCGGTTTCAACATCACAGCAACGGGTCGTCCCCATTATGCTCCGTTCCTGTGCCAGTGAATATCACATAAAATGTTCCTCACTACCCCATATGAAAAGAGGAAAAGACAGGAGTCTCGACAAACAACAACCCGCTTAGGCACACTGCGTATGATCAAATCAAATCAAATCAAATCAAATCAACTTTATTAGGGTCACAAATTGGGCGCGCAGGCCCGTCTTACATTCGGCCCTTCCAATCACTCGTCTTTCGTTCATCAAGAGCATTATACATTTACATAGGAAGAAAAATAAACATTGTGAAATGAATGTTGTAAACATAAACAAGGCTAATTACCATGTTATGAAGCCCATCTCCCACCTATCCATACATCACCCCACCCACACAACACCCCCACCTACCCACACATCCCACGCCAATCCACATACACATCCTAACCCACACATCCTCTCCCCACCCACACCTCAAACCACCCATCGCCCAGCCACATCTCCATCGACCACATATTCCCCACCCACGCACACAATCTCCCACCAACCCACACATCGCACATCCACTCACACATCCCCAAACCATACACACACATACCCACCAACTGACATGTTCCCCCCCCCCCCCACACATTTCCCTAACCACCCATACATCCCCAATCCACTCACACACACCCCACCACCCACACATACAACTTACACCCACCCACACATGCCTTAACCCAATCCCCCACCACACAATCCCCCACCCGCACATCACATACACCCCCTACCACGCACTACTCCCAACCCACGCACCACACACACACATATCCCTCACCAACACATCCCCACTTACACACCACACACATATCCCCCACCCAGATACCACACAACATTCCCACCCACACCCACACAGATACCCTTACCCATCCACCCCACATACCCCCACTCACACACCACAAAAATCCCCCACCCACACACACATACCTCACCCACACAATATCCCCAACCAACACACCACACACCTCTCCCCACCCACACACGCATTCCCTACCCGTCCACTAACACACACTCACTCACGCATACATCCTCCACTACGCACCCACACACCCCCACCCACCCACCCCCAACCAAACTTCTCTCGATCACAATACCCCTACCCACACACATCCTCCACCCACTCACACATCCCACCCCGACACATACAACTCCCTCACCCACCTACACATCCCTAAGCCACTCACACACCCCCACCCACACATTCCCCATCCACGCACACATCTCCCACCCACACACCCCCACATACTTCCCCCAACCACCACACATCCCCTACTCACCCACACATATACCCCACCCATACGCACATTCCCCGCACCCATCACACACATCCCCCACACCACACACATATCATCACCCATACCACCACAAACATACCCTCCACCCACACATCATTCACACATCCCCCACCAACACACCGCACACATATCTCAAACCCACACACCATACACTTCTCCCCACCCACCCTTGCATCCCCAATCCACCCAACACAATCCCCTACCCACACAACCCCGCCTCCCACACATACTTCCTCACACCATCCACACATCTCCACCCACATAAACACACATCCCCCGCATCCGTCCCATACACATATCCTCCACCCATACACACATCCCCCACACCCATTCCCACACCCCTACTTTCACCCTCACACATCCATCCACACATCCCACCAACACCCACAAATATCACTACCCACCAAAACCCACACACCCCAACCCATCCAAACGCATACCCCCACCCACACATCCCCCCACACTCACACACATCCTCCACACACACTCACACTTCCTCACATCTAGACACATACAAAATGTCTCACGTTAGTATTGAAACTAGTATGAACAAACTCCCACACTTTACTCACACACATACACTGACACTTGTCATGAGCAGTCTCATAAAAATGTTAAACATGGAGAAAAATGTGTACATAATAAGTATGTGACGTAAAAATAGTGATGCTCTCTCTCTCTCTCTCTCTCTCTCTCTCTCTCTCTCTCTCTCTCTCTCTCTCACACACACACACACACACACACACACACACACACACACACACACACACACATTCACTCTCACGCTGATGCCGCCACCAGAAGGTCACCACAAAAGTCCTCCACGAAACATTCATCCTTGATGGAAGTGGCAGTCGCTTTCCCAAACAGATGTTCACCTAGAAAGTCTCGATCTTTCTATATGTCGGTGTTCCGTTTCTAGATGTTTTCTAGCCTGCCACGCCATTTTATCTCCGAAATGCAGTTCACGCAACAAAACAAACTCGGACAGATGTAAAAAACTTTCACTGTACATAATGCTGTCACCAGAATGCAAAGACAAAATTCCTCTACGAAACATGCAGTTCATCCTTGATGGAAGCGGCAGTCACTATCCCAACCAGATGTTAGCCTACAAAGTCTCAATATCTTTAGATGTTGTTGTTCCTTTTCTAGATGTTTTCTAGCCAGCCACGCCATTTCCCCTCCGAAATGTAGCTCACGCAACAAAACAACCTCGAACAGATTAAAAAAAAAAAAAAAAATTTAACAGTGCATAATTCCGTTGCCAGAATGCTAACACAAAAGTCCTCCACGAAAATACAGTTCATCATCGATGGAAACGGCAGTCATTAGAAAACAAGGCAAAAAACCGGTCACTTCTGCACCAGGCAGTACCGTCTACTGTCATACGGTAGCTCAGTCATGTCTGATTAAGAACTGACAAACTGACATGTAATCTAATCTAATCTAATCTAATCTAATCTAATCTAATCTAATCTTATCTTATGATATCTTATCCTATCTTATCTTATCTTATCTCTGTCTGTCTGTCTAGTTCACCTAGTCGCTCTATCTAGTCTGTCTAATCTATCTGTCTAGTCTGTCTGCATAGTCTGCCTGTCAATTCTGTCTATCTACTCTGTTTGATCTGTTTAGTATGTCAGTCTATAGTCTGTCTGTCTCTCTAGTATGTCTGTCTAATCTGTCTGCCTAACCTGACTGTCTAGTCTAGTCTGCCTGTCTAGTCTGTTTGTCTAGTCTAACTAGTCTGTCTCGCCTGCCTGACCGCCTTCTTCTTCATCGTCACCTTCTTCTTCTTCCACTTCTTCTTCTTCCACTTCTTCTTCTTCCACTTCTTCTTCTTCCACTTCTTCTTCTTATACTTAATCTTCACCTCCTCATCCTACACCGTCACCTCCTGCAGTTTCTCCAGAGGAAATCAAGCGGTTGGTGAAGCTCCTCTCTAGTACCATTGAGGGTATCCTAGCTATCCGTACAGAGATAATCTTCTCTTTAGTTCCCCACATCTTGGAGCTAGTTCTCCACATCTTGGAGCTAGATCCCCACATCTTGAAGCTAGTTCCTCACATCTTGGAGCTAGATCCCCACATCTTGGAGCTAGTTCGCCATATCTTGGAGCTAGTTCCCCACATCTTGGAGCTAGTTCTCCACATCTTGGAGCTAGTTCTCCACATCTTGGAGCTAGTTCCCTACATCTTGGAGCTAGTTCCCCACATCTTGGAGCTAGTTCCCCACATCTTGGAGCTAGTTCCCCACATCTTGAAGCTATTGTTGCCTCAGTGGCCAGTGTCAGTATCCTAGCCGTCTGTTCAGAGACAAGAGCAGCAGATACTGCTGACTACAACAGGCAGTCTCACCCAAGGAAAGAATACTTCTCGGCAAGCTCCCGCTCAAAGATCTCACCCAAGAAAAGAATACTTCTCGGCCAGCTCCCGCTCACCCAAGGAAAGAATACTTCTCGTCAAGCTCCCGCTCACCCAAGGAAAGAATACTTCTCGGCCAGCTCCCGCTCAAAGATCTCACCCAAGGAATGAATACTTCTCGGCAAGCTCCCGCTCAAAGATCTCACCCAAGGAAAGAATACTTCTCGGCAAGCTCCCGCTCAAAGATCTCACCCAAGGAATGAATACTTCTCAGCAAGCTCCCGCTCAAAGATCTCACCCAAGGAAAGAATACTTCTCGGCAAGCTCCCGCTCACCCAATGAAAGAATACTTCTCGGCCAGCTCCCGCTCAAAGATCTCACCCAAGGAATGAATACTTCTCAGCCAGCTCCCGCTCAAAGATCTCACCCAAGGAAAGAATACTTCTCGGCAAGCTCCCGCTCAAAGATCTCACCCAAGGAAAGAATACTTCTCGGCAAGCTCCCGCTCAAAGATCTCACCCATGGAAAGAATACTTCTCGGCAAGCTCCCGCTCACCCAAGGAAAGAATACTTCTCGGCAAGCTCCCGCTCAAAGATCTCACCCAAGGAAAGAATACTTCTCGGCAAGCTCCCGCTCACCCAAGGAAAGAATACTTCTCGGCAAGCTCCCGCTCAAAGATCTCACCCAAGGAAAGAATACTTCTCAGCAAGCTCCCGCCCAAAGATCTCACCCTAGGAAAGAATACTTCTCAGCCAGCTCCCGCTCAAAGATCTCACCCAAGGAAAGAATACTTCTCAGCCAGCTCCCGCTCAAAGATCTCACCCAAGGAAAGAATACTTCTCGGCCAGCTCCCGCTCAAAGATCTCACCCAAGGAAAGAATACTTCTCGGCAAGCTCCCGCTCACCCAAGGAAAGAATACTTCTCGGCCAGCTCCCGCTCAAAGATCTCACCCAAGGAAAGAATACTTCTCGGCAAGCTCCCGCTCAAAGATCTCACCCAAGGAATGAATACTTCTCGGCAAGCTCCCGCTCAAAGATCTCACCCAAGGAAAGAGTACTTCTGGGCCAGCTCCCGCTCAAAGATCTCACCCAAGGAATGAATACTTCTCGGCAAGCTCCCGCTCAAAGATCTCACCCAAGGAAAGAATACTTCTCGGCAAGCTCCCGCTCAAAGATCTCACCCAAGGAAAGAATACTTCTGGGCCAGCTCCCGCTCAAAGATCTCACCCAAGGAATGAATACTTCTCGGCAAGCTCCCGCTCAAAGATCTCACCCAAGGAAAGAATACTTCTCGGCAAGCTCCCGCTCAAAGATCTCACCCAAGGAAAGAATACTTCTGGGCCAGCTCCCGCTCAAAGATCTCACCCAAGGAAAGAATACTTCTGGGCCAGCTCCCGCTCAAAGATCTCACCCAAGGAAAGAATACTTCTCGGCAAGCTCCCGCTCACCCAAGGAAAGAATACTTCTCGGCCAGCTCCCGCTCAAAGATCTCACCCAAGGAATGAATACTTCTCGGCAAGCTCCCGCTCAAAGATCTCACCCAAGGAAAGAGTACTTCTGGGCCAGCTCCCGCTCAAAGATCTCACCCAAGGAATGAATACTTCTCGGCAAGCTCCCGCTCAAAGATCTCACCCAAGGAAAGAATACTTCTCGGCAAGCTCCCGCACAAAGATCTCACCCAAGGAAAGAATACTTCTGGGCCAGCTCCCGCTCAAAGATCTCACCCAAGGAATGAATACTTCTCGGCAAGCTCCCTCTCAAAGATCTCACCCAAGGAAAGAATACTTCTCGGCAAGCTCCCGCTCAAAGATCTCACCCAAGGAAAGAGTACTTCTGGGCCAGCTCCCGCTCAAAGATCTCACACAAGGAATGAATACTTCTCGGCAAGCTCCCGCTCACCCAAGGAAAGAATACTTCTCGGCAATCTCCCGCTCAAAGATCTCACCCAAGGAAAGAATACTTCTCGGCAAGCTCCCGCTCAAAGATCTCACCCAAGGAAAGAATACTTCTGGGCCAGCTCCCGCTCAAAGATCTCACCGAAGGAAAGAATACTTCTCGGCAAGCTCCCGCTCACCCAAGGAATGAATACTTCTCGGCAAGCTCCCACTCACCCAAGGAAAGAATACTTCTGGGCCAGCTCCCGCTCACCCAAGGAAAGAATACTTCTCGGCAAGCTCCCGCTCACCCAAGGAAAGAATACTTCTCGGCAAGCTCCCGCTCACCCAAGGAAAGAATACTTCTCGGCAAGCTCCCGCTCACCCAAGGAAAGAATACTTCTCGGCAAGCTCCCGCTCAAAGATCTCACCCAAGGAAAGAATACTTCTCGGCAAGCTCCCGCTCACCCAAGGAAAGAATACTTCTCGGCAAGCTCCCGCTCAAAGATCTCACCCAAGGAAAGAATACTTCTCGGCAAGCTCCCGCTCACCCAAGGAAAGAATACTTCTCGGCAAGCTCCCGCTCAAAGATCTCACCCAAGGAAAGAATACTTCTCGGCAAGCTCCCGCTCAAAGATCTCACCCAAGGAAAGAATACTTCTCGGCAAGCTCCCGCTCACCCAAGGAAAGAATACTTCTCGGCAAGCTCCCGCTCAAAGATCTCACCCAAGGAAAGAATACTTCTCGGCAAGCTCCCGCTCAAAGATCTCACCCAAGGAAAGAATACTTCTCGGCAAGCTTCCTTCAAAGATCTCACCCAAGGAATGAATACTTCTCGGCAAGCTCCCACTCACCCAAGGAAAGAATACTTCTGGGCCAGCTCCCGCTCAAAGATCTCACCCAAGGAATGAATACTTCTCGGCAAGCTCCCACTCACCCAAGGAAAGAATACTTCTCGGCAAGCTCCCGCTCACCCAAGGAAAGAATACTTCTGGGCCAGCTCCCGCTCAAAGATCTCACCCAAGGAAAGAATACTTCTGGGCCAGCTCCCGCTCAAAGATCTCACCCAAGGAAAGAATACTTCTGGGCCAGCTCCCGCTCAAAGATCTTGGGGCAGACGCTGGCAAACACGGCCTTGTCTACAGCCAGCAGCTCCACCCTCTCCCGGACGGACACCGTGGCGGTCCTCCTGATGTCCTGCAACAGGGCCAGCTCCTGTGGAAGACCAGACATCCAACAGTTGACTTAGACAGGACAATAACAGGACATGAAGTGGAGACATTCAGTAGTTGGCTTAGATAGGACAATAACAGGACAAGAAGTGGAGACATCCAACAGCTGACTTAAGACAGGACAATAACAGGACATGAAGTGGAGACATTCAGTAGTTGACTTAGGCAGGACAATAACAGGACAAGAAGTGGAGACATCCAACAGCTGACTTAAGACAGGACAATAACAGGACATGAAGTGGAGACATTCAGTAGTTGGCTTAGATAGGACAATAACAGGACAAGAAGTGGAGACATCCAACAGCTGACTTAAGACAGGACAATAACAGGACATGAAGTGGAGACATTCAGTAGTTGGCTTAGATAGGACAATAACAGGACAAGAAGTGGAGACATCCAACAGCTGACTTAAGACAGGACAATAACAGGACATGAAGTGGAGACATTCAGTAGTTGACTTAGGCAGGACAATAACAGGACAATAAGTTGAGACAATCAGTAGTTGGCTTAGATAGGACAATAACAGGACAAGAAGTGGAGACATTCAGTAGTTGAGTTAGACAGGACAGTAACAGGACAAGAAGTTGAGACATTCATTAGTTGACTTAGACAGGACTATAACAGGACAAGAAGTGGAGGCATCCAGTAGCTAACAGTAGCTGATGACATACATTCACGGCCACTGATGTTCACTGATAGAGGCGGACTCATGTTGTAGCAGGTCGACTGGAGAAACTGAGAAAGTAGCCCTCATTACGCCCCCGCCCCAGATCCACACATGATCAACTGCCGGCCACGTCACATGTATTACAGTTACCCCAGATCCAGCCACGTGCTGTTATTTACACAGTTACCCCAGACCCATCCATGGCCACCATCTCGCAAGTGACATATATTACAATTAACCCAGACACATCCATGGCCACTATCTCACATGCTATATGTATTACAGTTACTCCAGACCCATCCTTGGCCACTATCTCACATGATATATGTATTACAATTACCCCAGACCCATCCATGGCCACTATCTCGCACGCCACGTATATTACAACTACCCCAGATCCCACACGGCCCTATCTCGCACGTCACATGTATTACAATCACTCCAGACCCACCCATGGTCACTATCTCGCACGTCATATGAATTACAATTACTCCTGACCCACCCATGGCCATTATCTCGCACGTCACATGTATTACAATTACTCCAGACCCACCCATGGCCACTATCTCGCACGTCACATGTATTATAATTACTCCAGACCCACCCAGGGCCCTTATCTCGCACATCACATGTATTACAATTACCCCAGACAAACCCATGGCCACTATCTCGCACGTGACATGTATTACAGTTACTCCAGACCCACCCATGGCCACTATCTCGCACGTCAGATGTATTACAATTACCCCAGACCCACCCATGGTCACAATCTCGCACGTCAGATGTATTACAATTACCCCAGACCCACACATGGCCACTATCTCGCACGTCATATGTATTACAATTACTCCAGACCCACCCAGGGCCCGTATCTCGCACGTCAGATGTATTACAAATACTCCAGACCCACCCATGGCCACTATCTCGCACGTCAGATGTATTACAATTACCCCAGACCCACCCATGGTCACAATCTCGCACGTCAGATGTATTACAATTACCCCAGACCCACACATGGCCTCTATCTCGCACGTCACATGTATTACAGTTACTCCAGACCCACCCATGGTCACAATCTCGCACGTCGGATGTATTACAATTACCCCAGACCCACACATGGCCTCTATCTCGTACGTCACATGTATTACAGTTACTCCAGACCCACCCATGGCCAATATCTCGCACGTCAGATGTATTACAATTACCCCATACCCAGGCATAGCCACTATCTTTCGCGTCACATGTATTAAAATTACTCTAGACTCATCCAGGGTCACTATCTCGCACGTGACATGTATTACAATTACTCCAGGCCCACCCATGGCCATTATCTCACACGTCACATGTACTACAAGTATCCCAGAACCATCCA
The DNA here is from genome assembly GCA_963921405.1 of Cepaea hortensis. Taxonomy (NCBI): domain Eukaryota; kingdom Metazoa; phylum Mollusca; class Gastropoda; order Stylommatophora; family Helicidae; genus Cepaea; species Cepaea hortensis. The sequence goes on from OY992877.1 coordinate 219,876,211, forward strand.
TGGCCACTATCTCGCACGTAACATGTATTACAATTACCCCAGACCCACCCAAGACCACTATCTCACACGTCACATGTATTACAATTACTCCAGACTCACCCATGGCCACTATCTCACACGTCACATGTATTACAATTACTCCAGACTCACCCATGGCCACTATCTCACACGTCACATGTATTACAGCTACACCAGACCCACCCATGGCCACTATCTCACACGTCACATGTATTACAATTACTCCAGACTCACCCATGGCCACTATTTCACACGTCACATGTATTACAATTACTCCAGACTCACCCATGGCCACTATCTCACACGTCACATGTATTACAATTACTCCAGACTCACCCATGGCCACTATCTCACACGTCACATGTATTACAGCTACACCAGACCCACCCATGGCCACTATATCGCACAATCCACCCATGGCCACTACGTGGCCATCAACATGAGATGTCCTCTACATGATGTGGCATCATCGTGGGGTGTCCTCTACAGGACGTGGCCCTCGACGTTGGATGTTTTCTACAGGACTTGGCCATCATCGTGGGATGTCCTTTACAGGACGTGGCCATCAACGTGGGATGTCTTATACAGGAGTTGGACATCTACGTGGGATGTCCTCTACAGGACGAAGCCATCAACGTGGGCCACATTGGTTCGTATGCTGTTCTGTTACCTTATTGTTGTTTTCTGATGTAGGCCTGTTGCAGCAACATCGTCATGTGTATGCAGTTCTAATGAAGAAAAGCTGGTTTCCGTGATAAAGGCGTTACAGACGTTGTTTGTGATTCTACTTACCCGCGTTCGAAACACAACTGCGACCGATTTGACAGCAGAACATGTCGCGCTGGGGTTTAACATGATGGCAAGGGAGCTGGTCGTTCAGAAAGCAATGGCAAACTACTGAACGTAAACTTGCCAAGATATCAGCAACAGCAATGCTGGTGTTGACAGCGATGTCCTGTAAATAGGATATGAAAAATAAATGAAGAAATGCAGCGCTGCACGAGATGATGTCCTGTTGTTGACATGTACGCAGTTGATCCTGGTGTGATCTATCTCATCTCTGTCTAGAACTCACCCCGAATGACTGGCCTCTAGTCAGCAAGGACACTGTCCTCATGAACTTGCGCCCGTCCCTGCTCCTGTCCTCCACGTTGACGAAGACTGAGCCCGAGTAGATTAGGTAGAAGTGTCTGCCCACGTGACCACTCTTTAGCACCACTCGGCCCTCGGTAACCCTGCAATCGTCGTCACTAGTCAACAGAGTGTGTGCGTGCGTGTGTGTCTGTGTGTATGTCTATGTGTGTGTGTGTGTCTGTGTGTGTGTGTGTCTGTGTGTGTGTATGTCTGTGTGTGTGTGTGTGTGTGTGTCTGTGTGTGTGTGGGTATGGCCTTGGCAACCCTGCAAACATTGTCCCGTTCCCCAAGTGGACTAGACTAACATATATTTACACTTAGTGGACTAGACTAACATATATTTACACTTAGTGGACTAGACTAACATATATTTACACTTAGTGGACTAGACTAACATATATTTACACTTAGTGGACTAGACTAACATATATTTACACTTAGTAGACTAGACTAACATATATTTACACCTAGTGGACTAGACTAACATATATTTACACTTAGTAGACTAGACTAACATATATTTACACCTTGTGGACTAGACTAACATATATTTACACCTTGTGGACTAGACTAACATATATTTACACCTTGTGGACTAGACTAACATATATTTACACTTAGTAGACTAGACTAACATATATTTACACCTAGTGGACTAGACTAACATATATTTACACCTTGTGGACTAGACTAACATATATTTACACCTAGTGGACTAGACTAACATATATTTACACTTAGTAGACTAGACTAACATATATTTACACCTAGTGGACTAGACTAACATATATTTACACCTTGTGGACTAGACTAACATATATTTACACCTTGTGGACTAGACTAACATATATTTACACTTAGTAGACTAGACTAACATATATTTACACCTAGTGGACTAGACTAACATATATTTACACTTAGTAGACTAGACTAACATATATTTACACTTAGTAGACTAGACTAACATATATTTACACTTAGTAGACTAGACTAACATATATTTACACTTAGTGGACTAGACTAACATATATTTACACTTAGTAGACTAGACTAACATATATTTACACTTAGTGGACTAGACTAACATATATTTACACCTGATTGATTATGGTGATTCAATCAGTGATTGATTATGGACTAGGACTGCTCACTGTCTCAAAGAGTCAGCTGGTGAAATTAGAGCGCATACAGAACGAAGCTATGCGGGTCATTCTAGGATGCACCCTAGACACCCCAGTAGTGTGTATGCGTTACATCCTTGGTCTGCCTACTGTTGCTGGTAGGCTCAAGGTGATGCAAGCGAAGGCATACCTCAGAGTAGCTGCAGACACAGATCACCCGTTGCATGAGGCGCTGGACGCAGTTAAGGGTCAGCGACTGATAAGAGGGAAATCATGGATGGCTCAGCCGGAGGATACGATCAGACAGGTGTGCCCCTTGGAGAACATCAGGCGAGGAGAGGAGTGGGTCAGATTGCCAGTCGTGCAGTCAGACTTGTGCAGAGTTGTAATAACATTGAGCCGGGAGTGCAGGGAGTGGCCAGCAGGGGCCACGGAAGTGGAAATTCAGCAACTAATTCAGGAACATTCGCGCCCGGGTGATGTGATTATCTACACGGATGGGTCAGTGTTGAGAGGTAGGAGAAGTGCCTAGGGGTTCTTGGCAAAAACTAATGGTCGGCGTTTGGTGCAGGAGAGTCTGGCGTATGATGACACTACATCTAGCTTAAGAATGGAGGTGGAGGCGGTCAGTGCAGCTTTCCGCTGGATAGAAAACACGATACATACACACATTGTGATTGTAACTGACTCAGAAAGCATGCTGAGAAGGGTGAGAACAGGCAAGCTTCGTGCAGAGTGGCTTGCTTCGCATCGGAGGTCACGGGTAGCAAGCATCACCTGGATCTTTTCTCCTGGGCATGCCAGTGTGCTGGGGAATGAACAGGCGGACAGATTGGCTGGCTCGGCAGAACTTGGTGGAGTATTGATGCATGACAAGGCAGACGTGGTTGCGGCCTTGTGGGAGCACGTGTACACCTCGGAGGAGCAAATGGATTACCATGGTCTGGTTAGAATGAGGCAGCGAGGTGTGACGAGTGGATCTGGCCAACGCTCGACGCTCAGAGGAAAGGCGAGACGGACATATAATCAGATTGCTACTGGAACTATTAGTATTGGAACTCTTCGCTGGCTGCTGGGGATGGGGACAGAGCGCTTATGGGAATGTCCCGAATGCTGTGATGTCGGTTCCTAAATCAATCAATCAATCAATCATATTTACACCTAGTGGACTAGACTAACATATATTTACACTTAGTAGACTAGACTAACATATATTTACACTTAGTGGACTAGACTAACATATATTTACACCTAGTGGACTAGACTAACATATATTTACACCTAGTGGACTAGACTAACATATATTTACACCTAGTGGACTAGACTAACATATATTTACACTTAGTAGACTAGACTAACATATATTTACACCTAGTGGACTAGACTAACATATATTTACACTTAGTAGACTAGACTAACATATATTTACACCTAGTGGACTAGACTAACATATATTTACACCTAGTGGACTAGACTAACGTATATTTACACTTAGTGGACTAGACTAACGTATATTTACACTTAGTAGACTAGACTAACATATATTTACACCTAGTGGACTAGACTAACATATATTTACACTTAGTAGACTAGACTAACATATATTTACACCTAGTGGACTAGATAAACATATATTTACACCTAGTGGACTAGATAAACATATATTTACACCTTGTGGACTAGACTAACATATATTTACACCTAGTGGACTAGACTAACATATATTTACACCTAGTGGACTAGACTAACATATATTTACACTTAGTAGACTAGATAAACATATATTTACACTTAGTAGACTAGACTAACATATATTTACACTTAGTAGACTAGACTAACATATATTTACACTTAGTGGACTAGACTAACATATATTTACACTTAGTGGACTAGATAAACATATATTTACACCTTGTGGACTAGACTAACATTGACTAGTTTATCATGAATGAGCTAGAAGTAAGGTTCGGTGTATGATTAGTGTGTTGGTAGCCTCGATATAACTAGAATACTATACATTAATTAATTTGTTGAACTAACTATAACATATTACATCAAATGTATACTAGTAGATGTCAATTAGCGGTTTGGGGCCAAAAGGTCGGTGGCACCACAGGAGCGCCAAAACAACAGCCCCCCTAGGGATCCAACCCCCCGGGGCCCCGACCCCCTAGGCCCCGGGGCGCCATCCTCCCGGAGCGCTGCTTAGAGATATAGTTGTATGAGGTACACACCATGGACACACATCAGTGGGTACAAGCGAATCCAACAAGACAGCGTATGTACTGTTGGAGGAATGCCCAAGGAGAGTGGACCCACTACCACCCCCAGGGGTTTGGTGCAACTACCAAAGATTTGAAGAGTCGCGTAGGGGACGTCGTCGCATTATAATGCACCACCGCAAGTGAATTAGAGCTACAACCCCCAAGGTATATCAAGATGAATGGTTGTGAGTGGCTCAAACTCGACACAGAACTTCGCTGCGGTCGGTCATGCATTGGTCTTTTCTGTTCAAGGCACAATGCACAGGCGAAGCGGGGCGTGACTATAGAAGAGTGTATATTCTGTGAGAGGGGGGTTAAGCGCCCTTATGAGATGTGTGAGCGTTGTACGCTAGACACCTTCCATAGGATGATTTGGGAGTTTGAGAGGAAGACCAACATCAAGCTGCTCCCATATAAAGGTATGAAACTGGATTGTGTTTTAGAGACATGCCTACTTGCCAGTGGTTCAAGAGCCCCACAACATTTTGTGGAAAGCCCTCAAGACGACGCTTTTGCGACTATCATCTCCGGATCATACAACGCCAAGGCAGAAGAATAAGTGGGGGAACTATAATCATTCATACTCCTTGGGGTTGGAAGTCCTTAGGAGTTCCACCAGACTGTTTGGAAACAATCGCTGAGGAGGATGTGCAGAACGGGTGAATGTCTAGCCTGTCAATTTGAAGCTGACTGGGATAGTGAACCGGGGAGCAGCGATGTATCGGTGGCTGCACGATGTATGGTTCTGCAACATACATAGCACCCTTTTCGCTCTGATCTGGGATAAATCCAAACTTGCGCGCCAGTCAGCACACTTCCGCTTAAAACGATCACGCCGGAAGTACCGTGACTGAACGGAGCAAGCGTGATCGTTTTGTTTCTGCGTGACAAGTTTTATGAGCCGCGCAAGCGGGACAATTTTTTCTCGCTAAAAAAATTGCGCGGCCAAGATACTCGAGCGGAGTTCAGAATTAGAGACTAGCGACTCAAGCTTAAAATGAAGAATTGTAGGTGGCTTGTGCATGAAGGGGCCTCGATCCGGTGCGATCGCAGGTGCCGCGGCGAGTTCTGCTACAAACACCTCCAACTACTTAAAAAGGGTAGGAATGTGTTTGGGTGCACTATCTGTAATACAGTAGTACAGCAACCGTTCGATATGTGCCACACTTGTGATAGTGAACTAGCTGAGCGCTATGTGGCTCTGACAAGAGATTTGCCAGAAGACCTAGACGATCCCATGGAGAAATTCATCGAGGTGAAAGAGGCTATGAAAAAAGAGCGCACAGTATAGCAGGCTACCTAGAGGGCAGGCTTTCTGACTGGTGGGGCGAAGTCAGAAAGCTCTTTTTTCTGGTGCAAGTCGGCAGAAACTTTGCGTCGAATTTCAGCCCGCAGTTGCCGAAATTTCACTGATTCATTCAGAATTAATTTAAATTCTGCATCAGAAATTTCCTGGTCCTGCAAGGCCGCCGAGACAAGATCGGAGATTGTTGAAAGTTTAGGTTCAACCAAAATCCTGATTTCGTCATGCTTCTTGGCTTTAAGTGCGCATCTGTGGGTCACCAACTTGCCGGCCGCCCCCAATAGCCCGCAAACGAGAGCGCCTATCTCTAGGCCGAAGACAACTGGGACCGCAATGGCAGTCGACAGAAGCCCCACACTCACTGTAAGCAGTGCCGTATCAATCCCATCCAAGACATTCACAACCCGGTGGTACTTCTTATACAACAGAGACCGTTTTTCCTGCTCAGCCTCCAAGCTCTTCTGCAGTCTGGTGATCTCTTGAAGGCGAAAGGCCTGGTCGGGCGCCATTGTATATTAACCACACGCATCCATATATTCAATTTGTGGTGATACGTTTTGAATCCTCCTCAGTGACAGGGTTGTCGGTATACAAAAGTTTTATAAGATGAATCCACGGTGAAACCTTAACTTCTCTCAAATTGATGGTATCAACACCTCTAGCATCCTTAAGTATGTTTACTGCAATTCGATCATCAGTAACTTCCACTTTTCCACCGAAAGTAATAATAACCCAACCCTTCGCCCTGCGAGCCAGAGATTTTACTTGAAGGCCTGGCATAACATCCCCCCAATTTGTAAAAGGCCCATCCATAAGAAGGAGCTTGATATATAGTGTGCTCCCTGGGATAGGGCGATCGATATATTCAGGCCTGGGTCGGCTGTTCACCACCAAACTAAGGGTGTAAACATTATCATCACCTTTAAGGTAGAACTGACCTGCCTCATAGCCGACATATACCCTATCAACAATGCTAAGTATACATGGTAGTACTCCCATGTTTGTAAGGTGACTGGGTTTAGTACCCGACCTCCCCAAATAGGGATTTTGTACCACAAACCACAACGGCCAGTCAGAGGCACCGAATCGACCTTCCAAATAATTTTTTGTATTGGTCCAGTACCCCTTAACTCTAGTCTGTTCATCTAACAACGCAGCACGATGTCGCCCATCAACATATTTTTTAGTGACCACATTTTGTTCTCCAACCGGTTCAGCGACATTGGTGATTCTATGGGTGCCCATATTGAGTTCCTCCGTCATCGTTCCCCGTTTAGAGAGTCGCTCCGTAAAACCACGCGTAGCAGCATCACTAGGCCCTGAAGGTTCCCCCACGTTAGTGAGGCGAAACCCACCCATGGATAGTGTACCTTGCATAGTGTCCCCATACTTGCTCACGAGCCCAGCTCGGCTAAGCTGGACAACGGCCCCTCCGTTACACTTTCCAACAGACATGGTCTATACCATACGCAGTATTATGTCTTCAAATTGCTGCCCGCCCGCCAGCCCACGAAGCACATGAAGACATAAATGACCACAGATCACATCGTCTGCCCTCTGCAACTGAAAAGTCTGGGTGCGCACGGGGCATCCTAGATAATCCAGGATCTCCTGGGGCGGGTCAAGCCCGAAACTATCGAAGTAAACCGCCATAGGCCCCACCTTGTAATATGCCACCCAGTGGGTCCCCTCACCCTCTGATGAGTCTAGATTGACAATCCCACATTCCGGATTGTGTAGAGCTGCGGGAAGACCATCGCTCATAAACACACCGCGGAAGTGGGGTATATCCTTAGCCGCCTTCTCAAAATCAAAGTTGCTTAATGCTTCTTTTTTTTTTCATCCCCTTACCACCTCTAGCCAGGTACACACCCTTACCCCCCACCCCAAGCATGTCCCTAAGACCAGGTTGGTTGGCCAACACCAACTTCAAAATATCCTCTCCTAAACCCCCCAGCTTAGGCCGCCCGGCCAGCGCCAACTTCATAACATCCTCCCCAAAACCCTGACCCTTCCTCGCGCGGCCAACTTGCTCAATACTGCGAGACACACCACCCACTTCACGCATCACCCTACCCAGAAGGTCATCCCCAAAACCCCGACCCTCCATCGCCCGGTTATGGCGAGCCTGATCAACTGCCTGTGCCACACCAGCAGCCCCACCCATCAAACCCCCCAATCCACCCAGCCAGGGGAGTGCCTTAGCCAAGAGGGGGATCACAGCCCCCAAGGCGGGGAAAAACCCACCCACCTTAACCATCTTTTTGATCTGACTCTTTGAGAAGACGAGCTCAGCCCCAGAACCCACAGCAACATTCTTCTTAATATGGTTAATCTGACGCTGGGTCAGGCCGACTTTATCAGCACCATGCAACTGCCCCACACCCAAGCGCAGGGTGGCACCAGTGCCATCTTTCGCCGCCTTGACCAACGTCTCTTTCTGCCCCGGAGAGAGGCTCAACCCATACGATATCAGCGCCATAGTTATCTCAATATATCTCTAGTGTTTAATTCAAGACTGTAGTAAACTTCCTACCATCAGATTCCAAGAACAGAGACTTATCTGCGATGATCATAGCGAAAGCCTTGGTGTTCGCAGGCACAGTAACGTCAAACTCCACCTTGAGGGTGATAGCTTGAACAGCATTCTTAATGGCTTCAGACTGGGCCCGCAAATCAATAACATGTATGGGGTAGAGGGCCACATAATCCACAGGATTCACCAGGTTGGACGACTTCCGACTGGTAATGCCATAGAACGCCTCCTTGAAGTCTGCAAAAGCTTTGTAGGCTCGAGAGGTTCTATACTCAGCGAAGTCAACATTCAGATCCACTAGGGGGTAGCGTGCGCTGTTGATCAGGGCGTGAATATTCTTCACCCGCACATGATCGAATAGGGCATTGTTCTTCGCCTGATCATTTTCACGAGCTGTTTGAAAAGCCACCAGAATCCACCGAGGCTTCTCTGTTTGGGATTTAACTCCCAACTGCCAGGTGAAGGAAATGGACTCCGGCACCGCCAAGCTATCACACTGTAAGGCGCGGAAAGCCACAGGCACTCTAACTTTGTTCTCTATCAGAGTCATGAGCGAGCTCATATAGGTCAGAGAGGGAATAACGTGAGGCATCATCCAGGCAATCTTAGACAGTTCAATCCTACCCTCTGGTGGGGGGACCACGGCGGTTACAGCAGCTCTACCTTCCGCAGCGGCCACAGCCGCCCGCGCTCAACTACTGCGATGGATGGCCTGAGCGTCGTTCTGGCGATCTAGCAGTAGGGACTGCTTTACACCATAGAGCACCTTCTGATAATCATTACAAAACCCAAAGAAGTATTTGAGTGGGACACAGAAACTGAACATGCCCGGAGTTTTGGGTTTCTTCATAATGATAATCCGCCGCCTTTCCCACCCCACATTTTCCACCGCAGCGTTCCCTCCATCAGAGTCCTTATACCAACACATATTGAGGCCTTCACCCCAGGCAAAGTCCTCCCCACATGATAGAAGGGTCATCATAGTGGTGGCCTGCCCAGGATATGACACATCATCAATGGTGTTGTTGTTAAGTTGGTAACGTATTTTGTTGAACATGAACGCGACCGCGTTGTTAACCAAAGCCACCTGACTATTCGCATCATAGTGTTCCTCTCGAAACGATCTGAGCCGGCCTTCTACAAGAAGATAGCTCTTGGAAGGGCAAGTGAAGGCATCCTGAGCGTGTATATCAATCTGGATAGTGATATTCTGGTTGAGAGCTGCTGGGTTCTGTGACTCATACTCCCGATACTCAAAGGATTCAATACCTTCATCAACATGCACAGGCTCGGTAATTTCAAGCATGGAAGTGCGTTGCTCGTCCATGGTGATATTATAAACGTCTAGACTTATCTCTAATTGTCTTGAAACCTCCACCTCGGCTGGCGATATCCAACGACTCCAGGCTGGGGGGTTGGACAGCGAGCTGCACTTCGGGCTGGACAGCGAGCTGCTTCAAAACTTCAGCGCTCTTAGCTGTGAGTTCCCTTTTCAGCTTGGGCAGCAAAGGCCTGAGAGCGTCCATCAGCTTTTTGGCAGCTGCACCTGCGGAGGCCACAGACTCCGTTGTCTTGGCCACATTCCTAACTAAGGGGCTGCCAACAAATTTGGCAACTTTACTGACGGCACTGGGTATCACCTTAGCACCTGAAGAGACCAGACTTCCAACCGCCCGAGCTGCCGAGCCCAACCAATCGAACATCCCCCCACCTACCCGTCTCCGATGTCTTGGGAAAACATACATGGTTACACACTGCGAATATGTAGCCTTATAGTTATTTGCTCGCCTCTAAAGTTTAATTGTGCGCCGTCTTGGTCAGTCAACCAGACGCGTATGCTGTGTATACTACCAGCTTGGGAGATGGGGAGGTAGACTGCCGTTCTGGGAGACTCTAAGATCTTATAGCCGGGGCACACGTTGGGGAAGAATGAGTAGATGGTGGGGTGGGATCCCCCACCGAGGTAAGACCCACTCACCACATTACAATTGACCAGAATGCTATTCACATGGAAGATGTCTATCGGCTTCTCCCCTTCTTTATAGCCCTTAGTCAATATTTGTGGGTCAAACCCAAGTATTTTGCGCAAAGACGAAGCACCCATATCAACCTCATAGTCTGGGTTGGTTATCTTTACAAAAGCTCGAGCCGGTCGCGGATGTCCTTCAACACTTGAAGCTCCATGTTTAATGAATGAAGATTCTTCTGTTCAACTTGATGGCCTGCTCCGTAGAGACCACTCCACTGCGCATAAGCTCATCCAGTATCGCAGATATTTCTGTGTCAACTCCCGTATTCCCCGCCTCCTTTGAGGCCACTAACAAGGCTAGGCGCTCCACCAGAGTGTTGGGGTCGTTGTAGTATAACACACCACTACCTCGGATTAGTCCGTATTTTTTCCCTTTTTGCTATAGACTGGTATTTTGGCAAGTTGGGCCAGCTGGCTAAATGTCTCAATAGCCTGTGGGGTGTATTGCTTTGCTTTGACGAACCGCTTGGTTAGGAGATCGTACAGCGTCTCATCTGCTGGAGCCGACAATACTAGGGTGTCCCCATCAAAGGCTTGCAGCCGGCCAGCGGCCAGAGCTGCGGGATCAATAGTTAGGGCGCCGAATTTGTCTCCTCGGAGTTTCAGCCCTTCCCCACGGGCAATAACTCCTTGTCGTTTATGTAATATAAGTTTAAGACGGTCCCTAAATAACTGTATGTTCCCAATCTCATAATCTAAATCTCCCAGTTCCTCCTGTGTGATATCCCTCCTCTTCTTCCTCCCCCCGAGCGTGTGTGAATTAAGTTTTGCGGACTTGTCAAGAAGCTTTTGAATGTCTGCATTTGGTGCGTTGATGAGTGCGCTAGGCTTTGGGAAGCTGTATTTGTTAAGAGGGGTAGCGGGGTAGGGGTATCCCCTATCAAAGGAGAAGTAAGGCGCCTCCTTCCCTCCGCTAGCCTACGGGACACCCTTGGACAAGGTGGAGTACCCGTTTAGCCCCCCGATCAGGGTTACGTGAAGCCATGGGTGCAGGTGGTGGATGAAGATGGAGAGCAGCCGACAGATAGTTGTAGGTTATGGTCTACACCTTCACGACGGTAGGCAGAGGATCTCTTTTTTGAGGAGACAATGGCTACGGTCACTGACCAGTATGGTCACTGCTGGGAAGGAAAGCAATGGCAAACTACCTTCTTTACACATGCCAAGAAAATCATGTTGTGTTCACTTATTGATAATAATGACATGGAGTCTGCTTTGAAGAACTGTAAAAAATCAGAAATAAATATCATAATGGGTGATTTCAACGCAAAAATAGGAAAGCAAAGCGATGGATACAGTGTAGGCAACCATGGTTTGGGAGAGAGAAATGAAAGAGGTTACAGACTTGTAGAATGGGCAAAAGAACAAGAATTGGTTGTAGGAAACACCTGGTTTAAACAACATCCTAGAAGATTATGGACATGGAGGAGTCCAGACAGCAGGATTAAAAACCAGATAGATTACATCCTGATAAGCAAAAGGTTTCGAAATGCATTAACAGTTGTAAAAACAGTTCCAAATGCAGACTGTTACAGTGATCACAGATTAATTACTGGCACATTGAGGGTAAAGTTAAAGAAAGTCAAGTATACAGCAGGAAACCCTAAATATGACTTGTGCAAATTGAAAACTGACAAAGAAATACAAGATAATTTTAACATAGAAGTAAAGAACAAATTTGATTTATTGTCTGATCTAGAGATCCTATTTCAAGATGTAGATGATCAATGGGAAATGCTGAAGAATTCAATCAGTTGTCCTGCAGGAAAAAAAACTATTCCAAAAGTAAAGAAAGTTGGCCGTAAGACATGGATGACTGAAGAAATTTTACAACTAATGGAAACAAGAAGACAGAACAAAAATAATCCTGCCAAATATGAAGAAATTCACAGAAAAGTCAGAACCTTATGTAAGGAGGCTAAAGAAACATGGCTTGAGAAAAATTGCAGAGAAATTGAAAAACAACACAACAGTAACAATGCAAAACTAATGCACAAAAGAATTCAGGAGATTACTAATCAAAGAACACGTACATCGGCAGGCTGCCTAAAGACAAAAGATGGAAGAGTCATAATAGAAAAAGATCAGATATTACATGAATGGTCAGATTACGTGAAAAACCTTTATGACGATAGCAGAGACGAACAATATATTGTTCAAAATAACAATGAAGGGCCAGCAATTTTGAAAATGGAGGTTCAGAATGCTCTTAATCATATGAAATCTGGCAAAACCCCCGGTCCAGACAGCGTCACAACAGAAATGATTAATGCTTTAGAAGAATATGGAATAGATAAAGTTATCAGTCTGCTTAATACAATATATGATACTGGAAACATACCTCATGAGTTATGTAATTCTGTATTTATTGCAATCCCAAAGAAATCAGGAGCCTTGGAATGTGATCAACATCGAACAATTAGTATAATGAGTCACATCACGAAGATTTTGCTAAGAATTATCATGCAAAGAGTTAGGAGGAAAATACAACCTGAAATAGGAGAAGAACAATGTGGGTTTGTAGTAGGCAAGGGTACAGTAAATGCTGTGTATATACTGAGAACCGTAATCGAACGTTCTATAGAAGTAAACAAAGATCTACACCTTTGCTTCATTGACTACACAAAGGCTTTTGATAAAGTGAGACATGTCAACATGATAAGGATGCTTGAAGAACTACAAATTGATGGGAAAGACCTTAGACTTGTAAAAAACATATATTGGAAACAACAAGCTGCCATAAGAGTTGATAATGAAGTAAGCCAATATCAGCCTATTAAGAGAGGTGTGAGACAGGGATGTGTAATGTCTCCAGATCTTTTTTCCCTGTACAGTGAAAATATTTTCAGAAATATTGAAAATATGGAAGGAATCAACATTGGGGGACGATGCATCAATAACATTAGATATGCAGATGATACAGTCTTGATTGCAGACAATGAACAGGACCTGCAACATTTAGTAGATGCGGTTGTTACACACAGTGAACAACAAGGGTTAGAATTAAATTGTAAAAAGACACAGATTATGGTCGTCACTAAGAAGAACGAAATACCACAGTGTAATATACAAGTAAATGGGAATATTCTTCAACAAGTGAATAGGTACAATTACCTCGGAACAGTAATAACATCTGATGGGAGATGCCTTGAAGAGATTAGAACAAGAATCGCCATGGCAAAAGTAGCCTTTAGCAAGATGAAAAACATACTGACCAATAAAAAGATGTCAATTGAAACGAGAAAAAGAGTGTTGAGATGCTACATAGAACCTGTACTTTTATATGGATGTGAAGCTTGGACAATGAGCAGCCAGGCTGAAAAACATCTGATGGCTGTAGAAATGTGGTTTCTGAGGAAAATGCAAAGAATACCATGGACAGCCAGAAAGACCAATGAACAAGTCCTTCAAGAAACAAATGAAGATCGTAAACTGATCAGAGACATTAGACGTAGACAGTCACAATTTTTTGGGCATGTTATGAGAAGAAATGATTTGGAGAACTTGGTGACAACTGGTAAGATCGAGGGGAACAGACCAAGGGGAAGACCTAGAAACAAGTATCTGGATGGCTTGGCCTTGTGGCATGGTCGAGACAAAAACACGGAACTGATCCACGACTCTGTTGATCGAGTGAGATGGCAGAACATGACCGCCCACGCTTACCGGCATGGCACATGATGGATGGATGGATTTGTTAAGAACTTCCTCATCTATGTCCTGATCCATGTCAATTATAATAGCTTCTGGAGAAGCTTCTGGAGCAGACACTGGGGCTATGGCCTCCTCTGCTCTGGCCTCCTCTGCTCTGGCCTCCTCCAGGGCTCTGGCTCTGTCCTCAATGGCCCTGTTCAGTGCCACAATGGCCTGAGCTAGCTCGTTAGCTTGTTTGTTTGTTCGTCTAGCCAATTCACCGGTCTGTTTGTCTGCTATTTTAGCCAATTCACCGGTCTGACGTGCTAGATAATCCTTCACAAAAGCGTTACGCTTTGCTTGGTTAGTCACATCAGCCCACATGTTGTTGCTATCACAATGACATATATATCTAAATAGAAGACTTTGGGATATAGAACCGATCGAACCCACATCGGTATTTGCCATCGTGGGCCTTGCTGGTCAGGTCGATTACTGCGAAACCGTAAGGTTTGCTAGTGCACTCTGTGAAGAACTCCCGGAATTCATCAAAGGGCATATCACCACCAACATAGGAGTCGTGGATGGCACGCATGTTCTTCGTGTCTTGGTTGAAGATCACCAATAGATTGGTATTGTCACGGATGGCCTGCTTGGGAATTCTGAAGAAGCTCTGGGTTAGGTAGAATGTGTCGGCACCGTCGTGCCGGCCCTGGCAGAAGTACTTCTCGATCGGCCCCTGCTTCTCCAGCATGACATCGTCAAAGACCATGACAGCTCTCTCTTCGGGGTTCAGGTCCTCGATGGGGATGATGTCTTCGGCCGAGCTATGACAGGAGGCAATATTTTGCCCCGCAGCCTGCCCGACAGACTCGGCCCAATCCTGGAGGAACTGGTACTTGTCCTGCCCCAAAGACTTCGAGTACAGGTGCAGCCGGTCATAGTTTAGGTAGCCCGGCTTCAGTAGTAGGTTGAGCATCATGTTTATTTTTCCGCACCCCGATGGTCCGCACACAACACACCGAATGGTGTCCGGCAGCAGCCAGTGGTGGTGGTGGCGGGCTTTGTCCTCAAGGTCGAAGTTGGTTATCTCCATTTTAAATATATACACATTTACAATATCTTCAATATGTATTGCCTGCGCTGTAAGAAGCAGACTACTACGCTGGAGGAGTCGGAGGTCGTGCTGAAAAATCGTCGAATAACCAGGCGCGGTCTCTGTGAAGTTTGTGGGGCTAAGAAGAGCCAGATTGTTGGTATGGGGCTCCTCAACAAAGCACTGAATATGTTGCCTTTGCCTGAGCTGCATATGAAGCTGCCTGAGGGTGTCAGCTCTGAGGATGTTCCTGGAGGCTCGTTCCAGAATACAGGGAAATATAGCTACTGCGGCCCTTTCACTAAACTAGATAAGCGGATGGCCCAAGGCTATGAGGGGGCCAACACACTCGACCGCGCCTGCAAGGCTCACGACATTGCTTATGCGGCTCATAGCGATACAGCTAACCGCAACGTTGCTGATGATGTCCTAGCCGCGGCGGCTGA
Organism: Cepaea hortensis; assembly: GCA_963921405.1. Classification (NCBI taxonomy): domain Eukaryota; kingdom Metazoa; phylum Mollusca; class Gastropoda; order Stylommatophora; family Helicidae; genus Cepaea; species Cepaea hortensis. The sequence continues at coordinate 219,891,791 of OY992877.1, forward strand.
AAATATTGCAGCGTCTGGTGGTGCCCCCGACTGGGAGAGTCGCGATGCCCGCATAGTCTCGGCCCTGATGTCTGCCAAGAGCCGCTTTGGTATGGGTGCGCCCTCGTTTTGAATATATAGACATCTGCAGTATATCAACATGTATTGTTTTCGGTGTAAGAGACAGACCCCCACTAAGGGTGGGACGATTAGCAAGATGAAGAATGGACGGCCGGTTAAGCGTGGCACCTGCGTTGTGTGTGGTGGAAGGAAGAGTCAGATTGTTAGTGGGAAAGGAATCATCTTTGGGCCCAAGTCACCAATCAAGGACATCCCCGTCTTGAACTCCCTCTTGGGGTGGCTGTTATAGAGATATGTGATATGGCCTTACAATAATGGAGCGTGTTTACTACAGTCCACAGGGTTATTGGAAAGGGCATTCAGCTGTGAAGAAGCTGGCCGCGGCAGCTAAGGTTAGCGAGACTGAGGCTGGGGAGTGGCTTCAGAAGCAGGCTATCTGTCAAATCTACCTGCCGCGGCCTCGCTATATTTCACGACCCCACATCGCCGAGTCCACACCGAATGCTGTCCATCAGGCAGATCTTTTGTTTCTCCCACATGATCGCGTTGGTTCTGGCCGCACGGCCAGGACCTATAGGTATGCCTTGACGGTGGTTGATGTTGCCTCACGCTACAAGGAGGCTGAGCCGCTAACAGATAAGAGTAGCGACGCGGTCGCATCAGCGCTTGGGCGGATCTATAAACGCGGGCCGCTCAGATGGCCTAATCTTTTGCAGATTGACCCTGGGCGGGAGTTTATGGGTGCCGTCAGTCAGTTGGTGGCTAAGCATAAGACACAGGTACGCCGTGGGCAGGCAGGGAACCATCCTCAGCAGGCCATTGTTGAGCGGTTCAACCGCACTCTGGCAGAGAGACTGTTCGGAGCCCAATATGCCCAGGAGCTGTTGCTCGCTGCCCGAGGCTCAGATGAGCGGTCGGTCGAATGGGTGAGAGCTCTACCCCAGGTAGTCGCTGCGATCAATAATGAGGTGACGCGTTTGACTGGTAGGAAGCCAGCTGAGGCGATTAAGGATTCGACCGTCTCCCACGCTGCAGCCGCGCCTGCCCGCCGCGCTATCGGGGGTAAGGAACCTTTGATTCCAGCCGACTCGCAGGTCAGGTATCTCTATTCGGCGGGCGAGCTTGAAGGGGGCCAGCGTCGGGCCACTGATCCTACATGGTCGCTGACCTTGCACAAGATTAGTCATATCACCCAGCAAGAGGGGCGGCCCACTCTTTACTATCTGGTGGATGGACCGGCTCGTGGTTTTGTGCGCGAGGAGCTGCTCGTTGTCTCCCCAGACACGCAGCTACCCCCTAGCAGGATTCTAGGAAGCCGTAGGCCCTAGTGTTGATACCATCAGCACAAATCCACTTTTTCGTGTCCATGGGGCTCAGAGATGTTTTGTTCATCTCATAAACTCCTATCTGGTGACCCTTGCTTCGGATGGCCACCTGTGTGTGTTTGTATTCCCGCCGGCTGAACAGACTGTCCTTGTAGTGTTCGTGTCTGAGGTCCTTCTTCACAACTGTCCGAGCCACTCCTTTGGCTTTCTTGATGTTGGAGGCCTCCTCTAGGATTGAGTACATCTTTGGTCTGAGACCGACGAACTCGGCTATCGAACGACCATTGCACTCGTCTTTGAATTTGCCGACCACCTTTTTATTCACAGTCGAATGGTTGGGGTGGTCACGCGGATAATCAGAGAAGTCGTACCAGTCGGGGTGAGCCTTCATGTCCGCGTACACATCCTCAGTCTCCACCTGAAGTAGAAGAGAGTCAGTATCTGTGTAGCAGAGCTGGAGTCTATTACCGTATTGGGGTTTAAGCCGGTTGTACCAGAAGTCGTACATGAGGTACTTGGATTGGTCCAGGATGGCCTGCCCACAATAGACGGGTTTATTCAGCTGGACCTTGTTCTTGATGCTGTGCACCGCCACCAGTCCACCATTGAAGATTCTACACGATTCGTAGTTGGGGCTGGCGATTAATTTTCGGAGTCGGTCAGTCTCGATGCCCCTGACAAGATTGACTCTGATACGCTTGCGAACATTCTCCATACTCTTCCCAAAGACGGCATTGTTCATCAGCTTGAAGAAGTCCTTCTCAAATTCCGATTTGGCTTGGGCTCGTAGAGAGGTGTTCATCTCTATGTAGGGCTTCATCCATTGGGACTGACTGAACTTGATGGCTCGGTGGATCTGGGTGACCTCTAGACCGAGGCTGTGATAGAGTTTGAGATTGCGGTAGTGGACGACGTATCGCTCCTTGTTGTGGAGGTGAGGTACCAGCTTTGTTTGCTCCGTGAACTTACCCCCCAGTTTTTTCTGGAGCTCGCGCTGATAGCCGCTCAACCAGGCCTCTGGGACGGTCATGGTTTCTGGAGCTAGCGGATAGTCGCTGTGGGCTTCATGTAGATGCGCTGGGTACTTCATATCAACCTCAACAAGCCATCCCTCTGGGGCGTTGTCGGGGGTGTTGAGTACCTCCTCGAGAGTTGGATTGGCCCATTGGAACCCACCGGTGGGGAGGTATTCCATCATGGCCCACCCATACAAGTTATTTGCATCGAGGTACATGATCCATGAATTGGGTGTTGTGGGGTCATAGTCTGAAGTCTTGGAGTTGTTGGCCTTGGCATACCTCTTGGAGACCATGGCCATACCCCCTCGGAGACCCTTCTCAAAGAGGAGGTGCATATCCAAGTCAGTTAGGAGCTCGAGTTGCACCTTCGTCTTTTTTAGGAGTGCGTCCCATGCCAGGCCTGGTGCACTGATGTAGTGGGCTGGGTCGAGCTGATATACCTCCATACAGGTGTCTCGGAATGCCTCGAACATATCAGCCAACAGACCGACGTCTGTTTTCAGGTATAGGTCATGGTAGCCTCCGAGTGTTTTGCAATCGAGCTCCTGCCACACTTTCTGGGCGTGGGCATAGTCAGAGTCACTGATTCCTTCTCGGGTGAGCTTGCTGTAGAATGCCTCTTTGGGTGGTAGGCGGTCCTCTGCAAAGCGCTCGAAGCTGTCCATATATTCGTAGGGGTATACACCCTTGCGGAGAAGGAGATGTGACTGGCTCTGGCTTAGCGTGGCCCTGAACTTGCTCATTAAGACAGCCCAGGGGGTGTGCTTCTCAATGTTGCACGTCTCACATCTTGAGATTATGTCATTACCTCTACGTGTCAGAGCCATTGATTTGCCACAGTGCGTCAGCTCGCTGAGGTTCCCTACCAGGGTGTCTAGAGAGCTATTCATGAACTGTAGGCTGTCAATGAATTGCAGCTGACCGATGGTGAATGAGGCGTACTTCTCTAGGGTGTTTGGTATGCAGGTGATTGTTGTGTTGTCTACTTGTTTGGTTTGCCATTGGCCGTCTTTCTTCTTTTTGTAGACTGTTCTTTTTCCCCAGTCCAGACGGCCGGCCGCTTGCATGATGATGTGGGAGTCGTATCCTCTGAGGTTGTGGAAGACCACAGGTATCCTCAGCTTGTCTCTGTTGATGCGCCATGCTAGATTACAGACATTGTGGGCTGCACCCCGGTATTTGCCAGTAATATGGCAGTGGTCTCTCACCTTGTCCTCCTTCAGCGGCTCTTTACAGATGTGGCAAGTTGTGGCGGAGGCAAAGTCTTCACGGTCTTTTTGCCCCAGCACCATCATCGCCGGCCGCTGTAACTTGTGGTGGATGGTGGCCTGCTCTCGTCCCAAGCATCGGAGGAATTCATCGGCAGCGTCCTTCCCACGATATACAACAGGGTTTGTGGTGAGCCCGTCGCAGCGTACAAAGGTGTAGCCGAAGCCGCAGGGGGGCTGCTCAGCAAGTTGGCGCGTGTTGCTCTGGCTTGGATCCATTGCCGCACCATGTACTGGAACGTTCAAGGTCTCAAAGTCTGCGTATATGATGTATGGTGCCCTCATCTGTTTCTGGAGGGACTTGAAATTCATCTTTCCCTCTTTAGGCATGACATTCACCTGACAGGCTGTGTTGATGCCTTGGCAGAGTGGCACATGTTAGTCCAAGGTTTCCTGAGAGGAGTGTACATGGAGACAGTTGAGACATGGATACTTCTTACCCTCATATTTACTGTTTCCATATAGAAGCCGCCCCACATCCTTGACCCAGACATAGTGTCTATTCTCATCCTTACACAGGAGCAAGAGGTTGATTTGGTTGCGCTGGAGTGTGTTGGTTCGGAGTATGGTTGGTCCTTTGTTCCACCCAAAGACTCTGATGGCTATGGTGGGATTCTGGTTTTCAAACTTAGCAATACTGGTCAGCTGCACCGGGAATTTGATTCCTTCAAAGTTTAGCTCTCCCAGGTGGGCGCTATAATTGTTGAGCCTATCAGGATGCTCTCCATGCGCTACTGGGTAGAGCGCTGAGAGTATGGCCCATTCAAAGCAGCGGTTGTCCTCATTCTTCACATTCACAACACTACGTGGTGGAATGAAGCTGGGGGTCGCGAAGTAGCTAGAGCCTCGGAATGGTTGGTATTTTACTATGTAGAGGTCGAGCTGCACACACTCATCATAGTGCCAATCCGAGCCCTGTTCGGTGAAGCATTCACTGTCAGCGAATATCTTGGCTCTGGCCAGCTTCAGCCCCTCATCAATATCCCCCTCGTGCAGTACTTCATAGTTCCTGCTTCCATGGGTGGCGATTGCCGTAATCTGTTCACCTTCTGGGGTGGTGCGATAGTATTTTAGATGGAGATACAGCTGCATTTTAACGCTGCCATAATCCCCCAACCCTTTTACCACCAGGGCTTTGATGGTGGGTACCATCGAATACATAAATGCTCCAGGTTCTTCATAGTCGCTACCTTCTGGGACGATTGCTTCATATTTTCTCAGGCTCCCCTCAATCTCCCGGGTGAGTTTCAATTCAGGTGCGTTGTGAATGAATGTGGCCAACATCTCATCCGCTTCATCTCGCACACTATCAACTCGGGCAAGGAACTCTGCTTCGAGGTCGGTGTGGCGTTGAGCACGCTGCCGGGCGCGGTGTCGTCGCTCGGCGACGATCGCGGCTCGGTCCGCGGTGGTACCGTGTACAAATCTCAGAGCGGTGGTAATCCCTGCTTCGAGGCGTGCCCCATGTAGATTGGGGTTCTTCTCGAGCAGGGAGACCCTAGCCATCTCACGCGCTCTGGATATTTCCCCCTCAAGAACGGCCTTCCTCCTCCCACTGTATGGCATGCCATACTCGCGGGCTTGCTGTTTCAATTGATTCAGTGTAGGCATGGCTAAATACACAGATCCGTCAGTCTCTAACAAGTAGGTGTGTAAGTACACTGATGACTTCACATCTCTCTAATTGAAAGTTCAATCCACTATAATCTTAGCAATTCGTCGAATCTCTGCATTATAGTCCTTTACATTCTCTTCATACCAGATTCGGTGATACTCCTTGTCATATCCACATTCTTTACATAGTTCTAGGAGGTTGTTGACCCCCTTCCCACATTTCCGACATGGTTTAATAAATGAACCCTTCCGTATTAGCACTGCATGGACTTTGCAGTAGTCCCTCATACAGCTACGATTGCAGGGCTCTGTGGAATGTAGCCGTAGCCACTTACAGTTGTTCTTCGCGGTGCGCATCTTGGTATGTCTGTGGATGATACCCTCTAAATCGGCGGCTCGGTCACCTGTAGGCGACCCGTGTGTGCGCTCCGGGAGGATGGCGCCCCGGGGCCTAGGGGGCGGGGCCCCGGGGGGTTGGATCCCTAGGCGGCTGTTGTTTTGGCGCTCCTGTGGTGCCACCGACCTTTTGGCCCCAAACCGCTAATTGACATCTACTATACTTGTTGAGCTAACTATAACATATTATATATAATGTATACTTGATGAGCTAACTATAACATATTATATATAATGTATACTTGATGAGCTAACTATAACATATTATATATAATGTATACTTGATGAACTAACTATAACATATTACATCTATTGTATACTTGATGAGCTAACTATAACATATTACATCTAATGTATACTTGATGAGCTAACTATAACATATTACAACTAATTTATACTTTATTAACTAACTATAACATAGAAAATCACACCTATAGATGAGGAATTAGTTATAACCTACAACATCTAATCTATACTTGACTAACTAGCCATAACATACAACATCTAATCTTTAGGTGATGAACTAGCTATAATATATACCATCTAATATATAGGCGAGGATCTATCTATAAAATATACATCTAATCTATAGACGAGGAACTGGCTATAAAATATACCATCTAATCTATAGGCGAGGAACTAGCTATAAAATTTAACATCTAATCAGTACTTAATGAACTAGCTTTAACATATGACATCTAAGCCATACTTGATGAACTATCTATAACATGTAACATATAATCTATATTTCATGAACAATCTATAACATGTAACATATAATCTATATTTCATGAACTATCTATAACATGTAACATATAATCTATATTTCATGAACTATCTATAACATTTAACATATAATCTATATTTCATGAATTATCTATAATATGTAACATATAATCTATATTTCATGAATTATCTATAACATGTAACATATAATCTATATTTCATGAATTATCTATAACATGTAACATATAATCTATATTTCATGAACTATCTATAACATGTAACATATAATCTATATTTCATGAACTATCTATAACATGTAACATATAATCTGTATTTCATGAACTATCTATAACATGTAACATATAATCTATATTTCATGAACTATCTATAACATGTAACATATAATCTATATTTCATGAACTATCTATAACATGTAACATATAATCTATATTTCATGAACTATCTATAACATATAACATATAATCTATATTTCATGAACTATCTATAACATGTAACATAAAATCTATATTTCATGAACTATCTATAACATGTAACATATAATCTATATTTCATGAACTATCTATAACATGTAACATATAATCTATATTTCATGAACTATCTATAACATGTAACATATAATCTATATTTCATGAACTATCTATAACATGTAACATATAATCTATATTTCATGAACTATCGATAACATGTTGTAACAGTAATAGAGTCCTGGGGTATTATTAGGATCTAGTGGGAAACAGATACAGCACGATTGAGCATTGGGAATGAAAGCTGGGGGAGATGCTCAATCGTGACGTATTGGGTTGGCAAGGGCAGTTAACATCAAGCCTTGGACTAGAGAGGAAGCTGAATTGTCATCATGAAGAAATAAACAGTATTTGCATAAAACCAACGCGTCTTGTTAGTCTCTGTACACTGTTACAGGACTCGAAATGTTGCCCAGACCAGGATTAACAACAACTTCAATTTGTCGCGGCACATAGCGGAGGTACTGGGCCACTATATTCGATACCGCCACTACTTCATACTGCGCTTGTTGGGAAAATGCGGTGCCCTTGACACTGGCACGTTATCAAACCTCTGCTGAACAGATTTCAAGAAGTTTCTACAAGAATCTGTATGCGGTTGTGAAGCCCGCTTTGCAAGTTCAGTTCCACTGTCTTTATGCGGTTGTGAAGCCCGCTTCGCTGAGTCAGCTCTAGATCGTTTTCGAGCTTTACTGGTGTGTGAAAGCTGGCTATCACTGTCAAGTCCTCGCCGGGCACTGTGGCATTGTTGTTCGAGCGGTTTGCTGACGGGATTGATTTCGGCGGACGACATGGGGATACCTACTTCTGATCGTACCTCCCACTGTTGCAGGGACTTCAAAGTTGAATCATTGTAACACAGCCTGCTCGTTACCACGGCTGTTGTCTGAACTTTATCATTTTAAAGGGGCCTACCCTGGCCATTGCTTGAACCTTGCCATTTTCAAGGGACTTGCCTCCAATTTAAGTTCAAGATTTCATCTGAAGTCAGAACTCGTTCAAGGTCAGGTCATCACTGGCCGTTGGCTGATATTAATCCATTTTTGGGCCTCGTAACTCCTATGACCCAAACACACCTAATCCATTTTTGGGCCTCGTAACTCCTATGACCCAAACACAACTAATCCATTTTTGGGCCTCGTAATTCCTATGACCCATTTAAAACGACGGTGAATTATCCACTCGAGAATCAAGGAAGGGACCCAACCAGGGGTTGAAGATTGTCTGGCGGCCCATGAGATGTGACCCAACCAGGGGTTGAAGATTGTCTGGCAGCCCATGAGATGTGACCCAACCAGGAGTTGAAGATTGTCTGGCAGCCCATGAGAAGGACGAAATTACCTGAGGGAAGAGAAGGGATATCTGAACTCCGCCACCTGAATTCCGAGACTAAATTTCAGTGGATGCGGGCTCTTGTTGGTTGAACTGGATCCGTCAGCGAGTAAAAGAAGGTAACTGCTTAATTAAGGAGATAGAGTCAGAGTGATGTTCCGAATTTCTTAATTAGAGCGGAGTACAGGACATTATTGTGGTTTAAGAAGCAAATATCTACAAGGAGTGCATTATTTAAATTTAGAAGTAAATTTGTGTGATACTTAGACCCAGAAAATAACTGCGCATTGCTATATAATAAGTGAGTGCATTATTTAAATTTAGAAGTAAATTTGTGTGATACTTAGACCCAGAAAATAACTGCGCATTGCTATGATAAGTGAGTGCATTGCTTAAAGTGAGAAGTTAAAATTGTGTCTATAATAAGTAAGTGTATTCTTTAAATTTAGAGGTTGAAATTGTGTGTTTCTTTGCTTGCCTGGTTTCAGTATTATTTCAGCATGGCGGAACAGGACACCTTAGCACAGGTTTAGCAGAGCAGATTCATCACGACACAAGTGAGAATTATTTCGGCTGAGATAGCATAAAGAGTAAAAATGTACTTGAACAGAGACTTAGGACACGTGACTGCATGGTTAGGAGAATTAAAGGTGGCAGTCAGCGAGGTAGAATGTTTTGTACACTGGTTACAGAGCAATGTAAGAGGTAATGAGATAAAAGGGAACAACAGGAATAGCCGAAGACAGCCACTACTTGATGAAAATAGAGGGCAGTATGGAAGCATTTATGTTAGTCCAAGGATGACTAGGGTTAGGAGCTGGTACAATGATCAGAGATACAGAAATGGGCATGAGAGAGATTGTTCTAGGAGTTGGCCATCCTATACGGTAAGCGCCAGAAAAAGACGTAACGACTGGTTTGAAAAGAGACAGAGACAGTATTTGAAGTCAGGGTCAAAGAACAAAGTAGAAAACGTAAGTGAAAATTCAACTATTCCCAAGGTGATTGCAAATATGACTGTTAAACAGGAAAAGAAGACGACGGTGTTAGTAAGGAAAATAAACCGAGAGACACAGACGCAGACAAATAATACAGTAGAAAGTAGTACGCAGACTCAGGTACAACCAGTCAGCAAGATAACAAAGGGAACTCAAACTGACTTCATAGAGAATCAGTCAAAACCAACTCAATTGACTAAGAGAGACAAGGTTGAAGTTAGGAAAGATGGACAGACGAGGACCAAGAACGAAAGAAAGATAAAGAGGAGAAGTATTGAAGAAAGAAATAGTGTGGTTGTAAATAGAGGTAGTGCCATGTCAAGCTCTTCAGCTATAGACAGGAAACTAATTCCCAAATGGTGTAGGAATATTAGCTGCCAGAGTGCAGGTTACGGAGAAGATATTCCTACAGCCGAATATTATAGTGATGCTGAAACGGATATTATTACTGAGGATTCGGAGAATGAGAGTGCTGCACTACGAGCAGATCCTGAATCGAGGCGTGATGTTCCCTCATACGGAGTAGTTGCTGGTGGACAGACGGACAGAGTTATAGTTAGTGACTATATTGGGAAGGCTAAGGGACGAAGACCGAGAAAGAGAAAGAAAGCCAGACGTTTTAAAGATGACTATGGAAATAGGGCCGACGTGTTTGCAGTAAACTATAATGAGTCTGATGAAGGAACTATTATTAGTGTGTCATCTGAAGACGAGATGGGGAAGTACAAACGTTACGTAAGGTTGACAGGAAACAGTGAGCAGACCGACGACAGAAATAAAGGAAGGAACTCATTTAAGAAAAAGAATAGTGGTAGACAGTTAGCGTGAATTTATTCAACGACAGAAAGTGACTTAAGGAAAATAGAAGACCTTATGACCTTAAGACCTGAATACTTTAACAGGTTGACAACAGATAGTGATGAAGACATAATAAGCGAAAGACGGGTGAATGTATTGAAAGACAGTGAAGTATTTAATTTGGACACACTATATAACGCTTAAAATTCCTTGGGTGAAGAAGGAAAATGAAATAGTTTTGGCTTAGGAGAAGAACTCTAAAATAGACAGATGAAATTTTTGGGGTAGAATGGTACAGGGTAGGTGATAGTGGTGCTGAGGATAAGGAAGTACGGCAAATGATATTCCACGTGGATTACGTAATACAGGATATCTACTATTGGGTCACGATGTAGAGAGAGTATATTAAGTAAAATAGGGCAGATTCAGGACAAAATTAGTAGAAGGTGAGTGATAAATGGTTTGACTCAGAGCTATGACGTGATGTCTGAGATAGTTTTGCTTGTTGGTTTGAGAAGAAAGAATAGTATTGTATGACAGCTGAACCGAGAATGTCTGATGAGGAGAAATAGATTGAGGAGGAATTAAGTATCCTGTGAGTAAAATAGTCAGTTGAACGCGAAGAGTATTAAGAGTAAAAGACTGTGGAGAAAGAAGAGTTATTGTGTGGAGAAATATAGAAAGCGGAATGTAGTTTGTTTTGAAAAGATAGTAGGTAGTGCTGTGAAAGCGATATAACTTGCGAGAGGCAGCGTCTGACTTTCGTATGGGAGTGAATGATTAAGTAAAGTAGAAATAAGGAAGAAGTGAATTGTGAAAGTCCTGTGGAAAAATTCGTCTGGTTATGCGTTGTTCATACATGAGTATAACTGTAGTCAAACAGGTGTTCGTCGTGATGAGTAAGGCAGGAGAGAGGTGTGATGAAGTCGCCTAAGTGAAATACGTAGATAGAATGTAAGAGTGGCATTAATATGTCTTGTGTCAATGTGTGTAGAGGAGATCAATACGTGTAGATATGTGGTAAATGATTGCTGGAATGTTGAGGTGGCGTCTAAAGTATTTTGTTGTAGTAATAGTATGGAGACGTTAGGTTGTCGCGATGCGAGAGTAGGCGTGAGATGAGAGCGAGGTTGTGTGTCATTGTCCGTGTGAATGAGAAGAGCGGTTGATAAGTGACGTTGATAAATCGTGGTGGAACATAGAGCATGCGAAAATCGAGAGATAGAAAGAAAATTGTAATGTCTTTTCGTAGAATATCTGAACTTGGAAGGAAATTATGGAAGTTATATGCTGAATTAACATTATGAATGTTTAGTATTCTTGACAGGAAAATGGCGAAGCAAGAGTGCCTAAGACTGAGAAACGAGGAAAGAGAGGTCTGTTGTTGGTTATAAGTGGCGTAGGTTGCAGTTCTGAAAGAGTTCCGAGAAATAACAAGAAGAATGAAAAATGCGGAGGTAAACAGGGTTAGTAAAATGAATGTTGGAGAACGTGTTCCGAGGAGGGTGACCAGTTTGATTGTCATCACGATGTAAGAGTGCTAGGAGAGACTTGAGGATAGATAGAGTAGTCGTGGTGAGATGTTGGAAGAAAATGATGTGTTTAAGTAAATTGAGTCGGATAGACGAGAAACTTAAAAAGTAGAGTTGGTTGTATTGGTGAGAGACAAAGTTTTCTTAGACGTAAGAGGTTAGAAGGTTGGAGATACCGTGGTTAACGGTAATAAAAATAAGTAGTTGTAGAAATACTTGGAATAAATCTAAGGGAAATAATTGACCACTGGTACTTTGTGGTAACATTGAGATAGGTATAATGAGTTGACCTGTAGTTTACAGTGATGGAATTACAAATAATGTGATGTATAAGGAGTTAGTTTGACTTCCAGAAAATGGAACGGTCAATTGTGGAGTGGTGATTGTGGTTGAGGAGAACAAATATTGTTCTAGATTAAAGAAGTTAGTCTGTGGTTAACAGATATACATACGTAGTAGTGAGGTGTTTTGTTTTCTCGGTTATGGGAGGCCAAGGCTGATGGGCCACTGTACGTAGTAGTTTGAAGGGAGTTGTCTTTAGCGAGAAGACAATTCTTTTGTGGAGTCTGAGTGTTGATGCCTCATGTATAAAATGTTTTTTTTTGCTTGATTTGGTCCTGTAAAATTATTTTAGAATAAGATTATTGTGTTTGTAGACTTTTATGTGTAAACTACTGGTCCGTAAAAGAGACCAGTAGTAGTAGGTAAAAATAGAATAGGATGTATGTTGTATCATCATCACCATCATCATCACCATCGTCATCATACCTTTAGTTGAGTTGCGGGGAAACATAAATGATTGTTACAAAAATTTGGGGGGGGGGGTATGATGTTCTGTTGTAATTTTATTTCGCTGTTTTGTATGTTAAATAGTAGTTAGTTAAGTTATGTTTAAGTACAGGGTTTTGTCTAGAATAAAGACAATACATGGGCTTTATTTTAGTCCTTCGTTTAGAAAATAGTAATAAACTACTGGAGACTAGAAGAGAGACATTTATTTGGGATCCTTCGTTTAGAAAATAGTAATAAACTACTGGGGACTAGAAGAGAGACATTTATTTGGGATCCTTCGTTCAGAAAAGAGTTAATAAAACTACTGAGAGCTAATAAAGAGACACATTCTCTTTGTGAAGAATAAGTTCATGGGTATTTTGTTGCTGTGATAATCAGCGTAGAGAGGTTAAAATGGTTATGAAGTACTGGAAATATATGGATGGTTATGGGGAAGTTTAGAAGTACACTAAAGTCAGCATTGATTGGAAATATATGGATTAGAAGCCATATGGGGGAAGAAAAGATTAATATAGCAGTGGGGTAAATGAGGAGAAAGTTTTAAACATGGGTTACATGGGGTCAGAAGAACCATGATGTACACAGAATGCTGGGTTATAGAAGAATAAGAAAATTACCCCAGAAAGTAAACATGAATTGGATCCATGTTTAACTAGACACTGTGGATAACAGTACAATAGTAAGGGAGTGTAAGTTGATGAACATAGTGGAGACATAATGACATGGGTTCTTGAGAGTCCGTTAAAGACGGGAGGTAAATGGTTATCCCTTTGGGTGTATTAAGCTTCAGAGATAGAATAATAAGTGGGTTGCTGGAGTAGGGTATATAATGGTCAGATTACGATGTTGTGGTTAACATTCCGAAGTTACTGGTGTCTATAGACATTTAAGGGGAGATTTTGAGGTTACTAAGTTGCTGTAGATAACGGCATGAAGGGAGATTTGAGTAGTTGTGCCCATAATAAATGGACAGTAAGAGGGCAAGAGGTATATTATGTGAAGTGATCTGTGTTGGAACAGGTCTTGATTTTTAATTGTGTCCTCGGGACGTGTTTTGTGGTTGACATTACAATGAGAGGTTGAAGTAAGGTTCAGAGACATAAAAGTAGTAGTGTCTGTAATATATATTGGATGTGAATAATGTTTTTGATAGCAGCGTAAACGTTTACCATAATGAGTGGTAAAGGTGTGTGATTTAGGTGAGTGTGGTTTTAGACTTTATTACATAAAGTCTCAAATGACATAGGAGGGTAAAGGAGTATGGTTTAGTAAAAGGGGTGTGTGATTTAGGTGAATGTTGTTTTTGAAAGAGTTCTATATCTTCTTTTAAATTCCGGTGGCCACCGATTCTTTGTCTTCCTATCGTGTGAAAGTAATTTCGGCTTAGTTGAAAATGGGGAATTTGTAGCGTTGGTGATAAAATAAGGAGTTGGTGTTAGAGTTGAGTTTGAAAGCAGATTGCTTATGAGGAAGGAGTATTTAAGAAGACGTGTTATGATGTTATTGTACATAGTTGAAATTGAAATGTTATTAAAGATATGTAAATATGTTATGGTTGGTTGAAGGGCCGGAAACGAAGAAGAAGGGGGTTGACTATATTATTATCTTATTGTGTTGCGTATCCCTTACGGGACGTTGCAGTCAACACCAGCATTTTCAGCTGCTGTTGATGTACTAGGCAAATGTTACGTTCAGTAGTTTGCCATTGCTTTCTGAACGACCGGCCTCTATACCTTTTTCGAAAAAACTTGCACCGCCGTGTTTCGAACCCGGGTATACTGGTTCACAAACCGCGTTCGCAAGCCCTTCAGCCATAGAGACCGGTTGGGAAAAAGTAAAGAAATTGAATATTCATTTAAGTTAGTTAGTTTGGGGAAGATTAGAGGAACTGGGAGAAGTAAGGAAAAAGAGGGAATAGAGTAAGGGGATTAGGAGTAAAGATTTTTCCTTTATAAGGAAAATTCTTTAATAAACATGGGGAGGTGTAACAGTAATAGAGTCCTGGGGTATTATTAGGATCTAGTGGGAAACAGATACAGCACGATTGAGCATTGGGAATGAAAGCTGGGGGAGATGCTCAATCGTGACGTATTGGGTTGGCAAGGGCAGTTAACATCAAGCCTTGGACTAGAGAGGAAGCTGAATTGTCATCATGAAGAAATAAACAGTATTTGCATAAAACCAACGCGTCTTGTTAGTCTCTGTACACTGTTACAATGTAACATATAATCTATATTTCATGAACTATCGATAACATGTAACATATAATCTATATTTCATGAACTATCGATAACATGTAACATATAATCTATATTTCATGAACTATCTATAACATGTAACATATAATCTATATTTCATGAACTATCTATAACACGTAACATATAATCTATATTTCATGAACTATCTATAACACGTAACATATAATCTATATTTCATGAACTATCTATAACACGTAACATATAATCTATATTTCATGAACTATCTATAACACGTAATATATAATCTATATTTCATGAACTATCTATAACACGTAACATTTAATCTATATTTCATGAACTATCTATAACATGTAACATATAATCTATATTTCATGAACTATCTATAACATGTAACATATAATCTATATTTCATGAACTGTCTATAACATGTAACATATAATCTATATTTCATGAACTATCTATAACATGTAACATATAATCTATATTTCATGAACTATCTATAACATGTAACATATAATCTATACTTCATGAACTATCTATAACATGTAACATATAATCTATATTTCATGAACTATCTATAACATGTAACATATAATCTATATTTCATGAACTATCTATAACATATAACATATAATCTATATTTCATGAACTATCTATAACATATGACATCTAAGCCATACTTGATGAACTAGCTTTAACATATGACATCTAAGCCATACTTGATGAACTATCTATAACATGTAACATATAATCTATATTTCATGAACTATCTATAACATGTAACATATAATCTATATTTCATGAGCTATCTATAACATGTAACATATAATCTATATTTCATGAGCTATCTATAACAGGTAACATATAATCTATATTTCATGAGCTATCTATAACATGTAACATATAATCTATATTTCATGAACTATCTATAACATGTAACATATAATCTATATTTCATGAACTATCTATAACATGTAACATATAATCTATATTTCATGAACTATCTATAACATGTAACATATAATCTATATTTCATGAACTATCTATAACATGTAACATATAATCTATATTTCATGAACTATCTATAACATGTAACATATAATCTATATTTCATGAACTATCTATAACATGTAACATATAATCTATATTTCATGAACTATCTATAACATGTAACATATAATCTATATTTCATGATCTATCTATAACATGTAACATATAATCTATATTTCATGAACTATCTATAACATGTAACATATAATCTATATTTCATGAACTATCTATAACATGTAACATATAATCTGTATTTCATGAACTATCTATAACATGTAACATATAATCTGTATTTCATGAACTATCTATAACATGTAACATATAATCTGTATTTCATGAACTATCTATGACATGTAACATATAATCTGTATTTCATGAACTATCTATGACATGTAACATATAATCTGTATTTCATGAACTATCTATAACATGTAACATATAATCTGTATTTCATGAACTATCTATAACATGTAACATATAATCTATATTTCATGAACTATCTATAACATGTAACATATAATCTATATTTCATGAACTATCTATAACATGTAACATATAATCTATATTTCATGAACTATCTATAACATGTAACATATAATCTATATTTCATAAACTATCTATAACATGTAACATATAATCTATATTTCATGAACTATCTATAACATGTAACATATAATCTATATTTCATGAACTATCTATAACATGTAACATATAATCTATATTTCATGAACTATCTATAACATGTAACATATAATCTATATTTCATGAACTATCTATAACACGTAACATATAATCTATATTTCATGAACTATCTATAACACGTAACATATAATCTATATTTCATGAACTATCTATAACACGTAACATATAATCTATATTTCATGAACTATCTATAACACGTAATATATAATCTATATTTCATGAACTATCGATAACATGTAACATATAATCTATATTTCATGAACTATCGATAACATGTAACATATAATCTATATTTCATGAACTATCTATAACATGTAACATATAATCTATATTTCATGAACTATCTATAACATGTAACATATAATCTATATTTCATGAACTATCTATAACATGTAACATATAATCTATATTTCATGAACTATCGATAACATGTAACATATAATCTATATTTCATGAACTATCGATAACATGTAACATATAATCTATATTTCATGAACTATCGATAACATGTAACATATAATCTATATTTCATGAACTATCGATAACATGTAACATATAATCTATATTTCATGAACTATCGATAACATGTAACACATAATCTATATTTCATGAACTATCTATAACATGCCGGTCTCTCTGGCTGTGGGGTTACAACACTTTCTCTCTGTAATCCCGTTTATCACGCAGAGTCTCGCAGCGGAGCGAGAACTGAGGTGGTTCGACCCCCGCTCGTGACTTGCGGATACTGAGCCGGCAGCTCAGAAAGCAATGGCAAACTACTGAGCGTAATCTTGCCAAGAGATCAACAGACAGCTGAAAGATGCTGCTGTTGACAGCTAAGTCCTGTAAAAGGATACGCAAAACATTTATCTATAACATGTAACATATAATCTATATTTCATGAACTATCTATAACATGTAACATATAATCTATATTTCATGAACTATCTATAACATGTAACATGTAATCTATATTTCATGAACTATCTATAACATGTAACATGTAATCTATATTTCATGAACTATCTATAACATGTAACATGTAATCTATATTTCATGAACTATCTATGACATGTAACATATAATCTATATTTCATGAACTATCTATAACATGTAACATATAATCTATATTTCATGAACTATCTATAACATGTAACATATAATCTATATTTCATGAACTATCTATAACATATGACATCTAAGCCATACTTGATGAACTAGCTTTAACATATGACATCTAAGCCATACTTGATGAACTATCTATAACATGTAACATATAATCTATATTTCATGAACTATCTATAACATGTAACATATAATCTATATTTCATGAACTATCTATAACAGGTAACATATAATGTATATTTCATGAGCTATCTATAACATGTAACATATAATCTATATTTCATGAACTATCTATAACATGTAACATATAATCTATATTTCATGAACTATCTATAACATGTAACATATAATCTATATTTCATGAACTATCTATAACATGTAACATATAATCTATATTTCATGAACTATCTATAACATGTAACATATAATCTATATTTCATGAACTATCTATAACATGTAACATATAATCTATATTTCATGAACTATCTATAACATGTAACATATAATCTATATTTCATGAACTATCTATAACATGTAACATATAATCTATATTTCATGAACTATCTATAATATGTAACATATAATCTATATTTCATGAACTATCTATAACATGTAACATATAATCTATATTTCATGAACTATCTATAACATGTAACATATAATCTGTATTTCATGAACTATCTATAACATGTAACATATAATCTATATTTCATGAACTATCTATAACATGTAACATATAATCTGTATTTCATGAACTATCTATAACATGTAACATATAATCTATATTTCATGAACTATCTATAACATGTAACATATAATCTGTATTTCATGAACTATCTATAACATGTAACATATAATCTGTATTTCATGAACTATCTATAACATGTAACATATAATCTGTATTTCATGAACTATCTATAACATGTAACATATAATCTGTATTTCATGAACTATCTATAACATGTAACATATAATCTATATTTCATGAACTATCTATAACATGTAACATATAATCTATATTTCATGAACTATCTATAACATGTAACATATAATCTATATTTCATGAACTATCTATAACATGTAACATATAATCTATATTTCATGAACTATCTATAACATGTAACATATAATCTATATTTCATGAACTATCTATAACATGTAACATATAATCTGTATTTCATGAACTATCTATAACATGTAACATATAATCTATATTTCATGAACTATCTATAACATGTAACATATAATCTGTATTTCATGAACTATCTATAACATGTAACATATAATCTGTATTTCATGAACTATCTATAACATGTAACATATAATCTGTATTTCATGAACTATCTATAACATGTAACATATAATCTGTATTTCATGAACTATCTATAACATGTAACATATAATCTATATTTCATGAACTATCTATAACATGTAACATATAATCTATATTTCATGAACTATCTATAACATGTAACATATAATCTATATTTCATGAACTATCTATAACATGTAACATATAATCTATATTTCATGAACTATCTATAACATGTAACATATAATCTATATTTCATTAACTATCTATAACATGTAACATATAATCTATATTTCATGAACTATCTATAACATGTAACATATAATCTATATTTCATGAACTATCTATAACATGTAACATATAATCTATATTTCATGAACTATCGATAACATGTAACATATAATCTATATTTCATGAACTATCGATAACATGTAACATATAATCTATATTTCATGAACTATCGATAACATGTAACATATAATCTATATTTCATGAACTATCGATAACATGTAACATATAATCTATATTTCATGAACTATCTGTAACATGTAACATATAATCTATATTTCATGAACTAAATCAAATCAAATCAAATCAAATCAACTTTATTAGGGTCACAAATTGGGCGCGCAGGCCCGTCTTACATTCGGCCCTTCCAATCACTTGTCTTTCGTTCATCAAGAGCATTATACATTTACATAGGAAGAAAAATAAACATTGTGAAATGAATGTTGTAAACATAAACAAGGCTAAATATGGAGAAAAAATATGTACATAAAAAGTATGTGACGTAAAAGTATTGATGCCAGCGCGTCCCACACACACACACACGCACACACACACACACACACACACACACACACCACTCTCTCTCTCTCTCATTCACTCTCACTCTCACTCATTCACTCACACACACACTCTCACTCATTCACTCTCCCGCTCACTCATTCACTCTCCCGTTCACTCATTCACTCTCCCGCTCACTCATTCACTCTCCCGCTCACTCATTCACTCTCCCGCTCACTCATTCACTCACCCGCTGACTCATTCACTCTCACGCTCACTCATTCTGTCTCTCCCGCTCACTCATTCACTCTCCTGCTCACTCATTCACTCTCCCGTACTCTCACACTCACTCAATCACTCTCACGCTCAATCATTCACTCTCCCGCTCACTGATTCACTCTCACGCTCACTCATTCACTCTCACGCTCACTCATTCCTTCTCACGCTCACTCATTCACTCTCACTCATTCACTCTCACGCTCACTCATTCACTCTCACGCTCACTCATTCACTCTCACTCATTCACTCTCACGCTCACTCATTCACTCTCACTCATTCACTCTAACGCTCACTCATTCACTCTCCCGCTCAATCATTTACTCTCCCGCTCACTCATTCACTCTCCCGCTCACTCATTCACTCTCCCGCTCACTCATTCACTCTCCCGCTCACTCATTCACTCTCCCGCTCACTCATTCACTCTCCCGCTCACTCATTCACTCTCCCGCTCACTCATTCACTCTCACGCTCACTCATTCACTCTCACGCTCACTCATTCACTCTCACTCATTCACTCACACACACAGACACTCTCACTCATTCACTCTCCCGCTCACTCATTCGCTCTCACGCTCACTCATTCACTCTCCCGCTCACTCATTCACCCTCACGCTCACTCATTCACTCTCACTCATTCACTCTCCCGCTCACTCATTCACTCTCACTCATTCACTCTCCCGCTCACTCATTCACTCTCACTCATTCACTCTCCGCTCACTCATTCACTTTCACGCTCACTCATTCTGTCTCTCCCGCTCACTCATTCACTCTCCCGCTCACTCATTCACTCTCCCGCTCACTCATTCACTCTCCCGCTCACTCATTCACTCTCCCGTTCAATCATTCACTCTCACTAATTCACTCTCCCGCTCACTCATTCACTCTCACGCTCACTCATTTACTCTCACGCTCACTCATTCACTCTCCCGCTCACTCATTCACTCTCCCGCTCACTCATTCACTCTCACTCATTCACTCTCACGCTCACTCATTCACTCTCCCTCTCACTCATTCACTCTCACACTCACTCATTTACTCTCACGCTCACTCATTCACTCTCACGCTCAATCATTCACTCTCCCGCTCACTGATTCACTCTCACGCTCACTCATTCACTCTCACACTCACTCATTCCTTCTCACGCTCACTCATTCACTCTCACTCATTCACTCTCACGCTCACTCATTCACTCTCACGCTCACTCATTCACTCTCACTCATTCACTCTCACGCTCACGCATTCACTCTCACTCATTCACTCTCACGCTCACTCATTCACTCTCCCGCTCAATCATTTACTCTCCCGCTCACTCTCATGCTCACTCATTCACTCTAATGCTCACTCATTCACTCTCTCGCTCACTCATTCACTCTCCCGCTCACTCATTCACTCTCCCGCTCACTCATTCACTCTCACGCTCACTCATTCACTCTCACGCTCACTCATTCACTCACACACACAGACACTCTCACTCATTCACTCTCCCGCTCACTCATTCGCTCTCACGCTCACTCATTCACTCTCCCGCTCACTCATTCACCCTCACGCTCACTCATTCACTCTCACTCATTCACTCTCCCGCTCACTCATTCACTCATTCACTCTCCCGCTCACTCATTCACTCTCACGCTCAATCATTCACTCTCCCGCTCACTCATTCACTCTCACGCTCACTCATTCACTCTCACTCATTCACTCTCACGCTCACTCATTCTGTCTCTCATTCACACTCACTCACTCTCTCACTCAAACTACAGTAATGAACATAAGTTTAGATTATACATGATAAAATCAAATGGTATTTAACTGTATAATATGACAGATGAGAATACACAAACATATGGATTCGCGTGTTACATAACATGCGTGTTACATGGCATGCATCTGCTCAGCTCTCTCTCTCTCTCTCTCTCTCTCTCTCTCTCTCTCTCTCTCTCTCTCTCTCTCTCTCTCTCTGTATTCTTTCATATACACACACTCACACGCATGCGCACGCTCACACACACTAACACATCAACTCTCCCACTGTCTCACTCTCTAACACACAATCCTACAAACACACACACACACTCACTCTCTCAATCACACTCTCTCACACATACACGTACACATGAACGCATGCACGCACGCACACACTCCCTCACTCACTCTCACACATACACGTACGAATGCATGCACTGACACATTCCCCCACCATTTCTCGCTCAATCACTCTCTCCACACACACGCATGCACACACGCATTCACTCTTTCCCTCTCTCTGACACCCACTCTCTCTCTCTCTCTCTCTCTCTCTCTCTCTCTCTCTCTCTCTCTCGCTCGCTCCCACACGCACACACATATATAGTGAACAATTATAATGAACGATTATACTGAACAATTATACCAGTAAATGAATTATGGTGGCATATAGTCGGTATGGATTAAGTATTGAAAGAGTTTTCGGTTAAATGTGTAGGGACTCATTGGAGTTTTCAGATCTGGAGGCAGATGATTCCATAAGTGAGCACCAGAATAGGCAAAACATGTTTTGTATAGGTCCAATCTAGGCTTTGAGACATGTAACAAATTTAGGCGCTTGCTGTTCATTGCATTAGATTGAATCAGCGGCAGAAGATACTCTGGGGTATTTTGAGATATAATTTTATTCACTAATTTGGCTTTGTTGAAAAGGAAGCGCTTTTGTAGTGGTAGAAGTCTTAGATGACTGTACAAATTATTACTTTCACCGTGCTTTATGCCAGAAACCAGACGAATAGCGCGGTTTTGTAGAGAACATAGTCGTTTTAAATTAGATTTAGGGCAACCATCCCAAACTGTGGAACAGTAATCGATATGTGATTGGATATAGCATGTATAGAATATTTTTCGTGTGCTTTCGTCCAGGAAGTGCTGAATTTTAGCAAGTTGGTAAACTTTTTGTGCTATTTTCTTGGTAAGAGCGTGAACATGAGAGCTCCAGTTCAAATGGCTGTCTATTAAAAGCCCTAGTGTTTTATGTTCAGTCACATTAACTATAGGTAACGTGCCCATGCGGAGTTCGAGCGGTGATCCAGTTATGGCTAGTGTCTGTAGTTTTTGTCTGGTCGTTATTAGCATGGATTTGGTTTTGCCGATGTTAATTTGCATGCGGTTTTCATTGCTCCATCTAGTAAGATTATCAAGTTCCTTTTGTAAAGAATTCTCTAATTCACTACGGTTTTCTTGACTAGTATATATAGTACAGTCGTCAGCAAATAGATCACAAGTTGTATTGATATATAAAGGAAGATCATTAATATAAACTGCAAAAAGCAGCGGACCTAGTATTGAGCCCTGAGGCACACCAATATTAAGCTGTGTGGGTCTTGATAGACAGTTGTTGAAGGACACGACTTGTTGCCTGTCGGATAGAAATGACGTAATTATGTTCACCATGTTGGTGCTTGTCTTCATTTGCTTTAGTTTTCTAATTAAAATATCGTGGTCTACCATATCAAAAGCTTTTTTAAAGTCTACAAACACCGCTCCACAAATTCTACCGTTGTTGATGTTTAAGTGCCAGTTATCGGTCATTTTTGTTAGAGCACTATGGCAAGAATATTTAGGTCGAAACCCAGATTGACTGTTAATTATTAGATCGTTGTTAATTAAATGGTCTAACGTTATTTTATGAATGTGTTTTTCTAGTGGTTTTGATAGCGACGATAGTAAGGAAATAGGTCTATAATTACCCAAAACGCTATTATCGATTGAGCCATTTTTAATAAGCGGAAACACTTTAGCAATTTTAAATGCAGATGGAAAGTAGTTTTTGGCCAGGCACTGGTTATATATGAACGTTAAGGACTCGCTAATGACTGGTGCAGCACAACGAAGAATTCTATTACTGATACCATCTAGGCCGTGTGAGTTTGTTGATTTGAGGTTCAAGAGATATTTATAAACGTCTGCAACAGACATTAAAGGAATCTCAGCGGGAATATTTCTGGCGCACTTCTCCTCACAGAATGATGCCAGTGAACTTAAATTACACGATGAGTCTGGTATTGAAGACTTTAGATTCTCTATTTCTGATTGAAAGAACCAACTGAATTCATCGCATGTTATAGAATTTGGTATTGCTGATTCTGTAGGGCGTTTCTTATTGGTTAGCAAGTTAATAGCCTTCCATATATTTGTACTGTTTGAATTATCTACAATCAAATTTTTAAAATGATCTTTTTTTATCCTACGAATTTCATATTTAACTTTATTCCTTAGTCTGCGGTAATTGATGAAGTCTTTATTTTTGTGTGCTGTATCTCGCTCTCTCATGATTTCCAGCACTTCTCTAGTGACCCATGGGGATTTATGTTGATTTTTGACTCGAACTTCTTTGATTGGCACGTGTTTATCGAACACATTGTAGACTGTCTTCGTCCAGAAAGCTAATGCATCGTCCGGGTCAGGAAGTTGGTAAACGTGATCAAGGGCTGCTTTTCTTAAGTCTTGCAAAAATAAATCTTGGTTGAATGCTTTATAATTCCTAAATTTGATACTTACATGTTTATGTTTAAGAGGTTTGAACCCAATTCTTGACCATGTACAACATACCGGGTAGTGGTCACTAACTGTACAAACAGGAACAGAACATTCAATAATATTATCTGGACAAGTAACATATATATGATCAATTATAGTTGATGATGTGTCAGTAACCCTTGTGGGACGGTTTATTAGTTGTTTGAAATTGTAAGAAAGAATGATATCGTCCCATGTCTGGTTGGATTTAGGAATATCTATGTTAAAGTCACCTAATATCATGACTTCTCTACCTTCTGTAAACACTATATCCATCATTGTAGTGAAACAGTCATACCAATTGTACCCAGCACACGGATTCCTATATAGGTATCCAATGAGAAACGGCTGTTGGCTGGCTGGCTTCACCTCTAACCAAACACATTCTATCTCTACTGACTCGAGATCACTTCTACGGTAACAGTTGAGAGAATTGGAAATGTATACAGCAATACCTGTCTCTAATTTTTGATTTGCGTCTCTTCGAATTACTTTAAACCCCTTAAGAGTGATTTCAGAGTCGGATATTTTGTCGTTGAGACGACTTTCTGTGATTCCAAACACATGGAATTGTTTGCACAGTATTACCGAAAGCTCAGGTAATTTATTGAGCAAATGATAGATGTTGAGATGGCCTATACTTAGGCCATCTTTGTGAAGCCACTGATCGTGATTTGCGAACATTGCACGATGAAAGGATGATGTCGCTTGCGGTAGAAATTTTCAGAGTTTTTGAAACTTTATTTAGTAGTAGTTAAGACTATTAGATGGGGTAGGAAAATGTCTGTGCTGGAGTGACATCATGAAAGCTTGATGCAGGGCTGCAGGATTGTATTGCATTAGCTGTTGAAGTTGGCGGTTCCACTGATAGGAGTGTAGATTACCATCCAACGAGGGACCACTGCTGTGAGAGTTACTGGAAGTGCCTACATTAGAAGCATACATCGGGGGCACAGCAACATTGTTTAACGGTGTCCCCTTTGACACAATAGGGGGAGGATGCTTTATGGGCAAGGGAGGAAACAAACCATCATAGTTAGCAACATTGGGATTGGAGCATGGGTTGCTATCCACGGCATTGTATTCCTGGGGTATAGGCAATGGTGGTGCAGGAAGAGAAGGAGCATTTTCTGAACACTTAGATGTCGCTGTCGCCGGGGGTGAAGTTCGGGTTACTCCTGTAACTGGTGCTGGTTGTTGTGCACGTTCGGGATATTTTATGTTCTTCGCTAGTATACTACTTCCTAGCTTGGAACAATGTATTTGATCCCTGTATAGTTTTTTCTTAGGAGCCCCGGACGACGAAGTAAAGTACGGGGTGTTATTAATGAAACTAATGGCATTGTCTTTACAAAATTTAAACAAAGTTAGATTGGCAGCATCGGCAGTCCGACGCTGGAATCCATAACATGGTGGAATGATGGATGAAATGAACATAGATGAGTTAGGAAATTTATTTCGTAACAGTACCTCCAGCGTAGATAGTTGTGAGGTGCTTATGATGTTATTATCCATTATGTCATTGACACCAATATGGACTGTCGCTTTTTTAATTCTCTCATTCACTTGGAATTTTCGCAGTGTAGCGGTAAGCCTATCAATGTCAGCGCCTGGTAGAGGAAAGATTGAAGTTGACTCGCTGTCAGAAGATGACATGCGATCACTATAGATTCCCTTCAGCAGGGAGTCTCCAATGATAACATGAGTTGCACTGTCATCAATTGTAAGGTCACGCTGCTGGCGTGTCCGCTTGGGCTGTTGTTGCCACTGACCACTGCGGTCTTTCTTGTGTTCTTGATTATTATAGCTTCCTTGCATTGGTTGTTGATGCCCAGTAGTGGTAACAATTGAACTTTGTGATTCCTGGTCTGCTGCTGGAGAGTCTACACTTAAGGCCTGGAACCTGTTGCTGATATGCACATCAATGGGGTAGATGGATGGTGTGCTTTCTACAGGTTTAGAAGTAGTTTTGTTGATTGTAGAAACTGTCTGTATGTCATTATGCGACGAACATTCACTGGTAGCACACGCATCTAAAACACCAAGGGTAGTTTCTGTCTGTGCACTTTTATTAGATGACTGTGCACTTCTTAGTTCTAAAGCATGTATGGATGCTTTGAAAGTTTCCTTCTCTTGTCTAAGGAGGCGGATTTCTTCTCGAAGAAGAAGGTTTTCGTTTTTAAGCACAGCAATAATATTAGTGGTGTTGCTGGTAATAAAATCTGTTAACCTCATCTCCAAAGCCTGAATAAGTTCACGACAATCAATATCATTGTGGGTCTGTGGTTCGGCCGAAGAAAGAGTGCTTGAATGTGATGTGCTGGTTTGATTAGATTGAGCTGGTGAATTCTGTTGTATGTCCAGCTGGAATTCAGTGTCTGATTGTTCACTAGACAACACGATTGAGGTTGGCGATGTAGATGATAGATTCATTCGCTGAGCTGGCGTGCTCGTCAAAATTTGTCCCGTCTTGTTCTTGTTTACATTGTGCCGCTTGGACACAGTTGATGATCGCAAGTTGGAGGACATTTTGGCAACATAGTCAGTTCGATAAGGCAAGGAATAAAATAATATTGCAGGCTTTTCTGTAGGTCGTGCGTGACGTTTACTTGCTAGCCATGCATGGTTAATTCTCACGTTGTCGTAGATCGATAATTGGTAAAATTGAAAAATGGGTGATCTTACCGTCACGATTCACAAAGAAATCCTCATTTAACTAAATACACATTCACATAAACTTGACATTTTGTGTTGTATGTAAATCCAGCTTTAAACGAACAAAATGATGGAGTAAATATACGCGCAGGCCTTTCTGTAGAAGGTGCGTGGTGTTTATCACTTGTTAGTCACGCATGGCAAATTCTCACGTTGTCGTGAATCGATAATTGGTAACATTCATAGATTGGTGCTCTTACGGCCACATAAAATAAAGAAACTCTCATTTCATTAAATAAACAGTCACATAGACTTGAACTGTTGAGTAGTATGTAAATCCAGTTTAGAATGAACACAATGATATACACAGCATCGTGATTGAATTGAGTAAACTTATTAAAATAATCAAAAATCGGGAGAATATGTTAAATATCTGTAACATGTAACATATAATCTATATTTCATGAACTATCTGTAACATGTAACATATAATCTATATTTCATGAACTATCTATAACATGTAACATATAATCTATATTTCATGAACTATCGATAACATGTAACATATAATCTATATTTCATGAACTATCGATAACATGTAACATATAATCTATATTTCATGAACTATCGATAACATGTAACATATAATCTATATTTCATGAACTATCGATAACATGTAACATATAATCTATATTTCATGAACTATCGATAACATGTAACATATAATCTATATTTCATGAACTATCTATAACATGTAACATATAATCTATATTTCATGAACTATCTATAACATGTAACATATAATCTATATTTCATGAACTATCTATAACATGTAACATATAATCTATATTTCATGAACTATCTATAACATGTAACATATAATCTATATTTCATGAACTATCTATAACATGTAACATATAATCTATATTTCATGAACTATCTATAACATGTAACATATAATCTATATTTCATGAACTATCTATAACATGTAACATATAATCTATATTTCATGAACTATCTATAACATGTAACATATAATCTATATTTCATGAACTATCTATAACATGTAACATATAATCTATATTTCATGAACTATCTATAACATGTAACATATAATCTATATTTCATGAACTAGCTATAGCATGTAACATATAATCTATATTTCATGAACTATCTATAACATGTAACATATAATCTATATTTCATGAACTAGCTATAGCATGTAACATATAATCTATACTTGATGGGTGAACTTGCTATAAAATATAATATATAAACTATGCTTGATGAACTAGCTATAACATGTAATATATAATCTACACTTGATGAACTAGCTATAACATATAACATCTAATCTATACTTGATGAACTAGCTTTAACATATAACACACACACACACACACACACACACGCACGCACGCAAGCACGCACACACACACACACACATATATATATAAATATATATACACCCACACACACACACTCTCTCACACACACACACACACACACAAGGGGCTTCTCATAAGTCCTTAGCTTGACCATGAAGTAGCAGGCTGAGAAAATTGAAATTTGGCACAGTGCTTATTCCTTCTCAATGTAGCCACCACCTGTATTTATGCATTTCTGCCATCTCTGCGTGACCTTGAAAAGATCTTCAGAATAAAACAACCTATTTTTCGAACTAAACCACATGACACTTGACATGTGTTAGCGAGCCCGGGGTTTTCCACTGCATGCTGGCAATTTTGGATTCTGGGTCATAATGGTGAATCCAAGTCTCATCTACCGTCACCATGGTCGTTTTTTCGACCGCCACATGTTGAGCAGATAGAAAAACCAACGAACAACTCCTTCAAGAAACAAATGAAGATCGTAAACTGATTAGAGTCATTAGACGTAGACAGTCAAATTTTTTTGGGCATGTTATGAGAAGAAATGAATTGGAGAACTTGGTGACAACTGGCAAGATCGAAGGGAACAGACCAAGGGGAAGAACTAGAAGCAAATACCTGGATGGCTTGGCCTGGTGGCATGGTCGAGACAGGAACACAGAGCTGATCCACGACTCTGGTGATCGAGTGAGATGGCAGAACATGACCGCCCACGCTTACCGGCATGGCACATGATGGATGGATGGACATGTTGAGCAACTGGACACAGCAATCAACCCGTATTTGTTTCTGTTCACATGTCAGCAGGCGCCGGACCCAGCGGGCACACACTTTTCTCATGTTCAGTCTGTTGTGTACAATTCTAAAAACTGTACTCTTACTCAGTTTTGCTGAACTCGATATCTCTGCAGTTGTCATTTTCCTATCCTGGTCTATGATTTTCTTCACTTTTGCAGCATTTGCATCACTGTACGGTCGTCCTGATCTTGGCAGATCAGCAGCTTGGGAACGGCCACACTTAAACTGCCGACACCAATTTTTTACAGAAGCATACGAAGGACAGACTTCCTCAAACAATGGCCCCATCTCCCTGTGTATTTCTGTAGGTGTTTTACCCTGTAACATCAAGAATTTTATCACAGTCCTGGCGTCTGATTTCTCTGTTGTTCTGACAAACCGGATGTGCAGATCTGGTCAATAGGGTGTGTTGTGCCATGCACTATATCGGGAAAACTCGTTAAGGAGCGAAATTCATAATTCATATGTCCATTACAAATTGAATGAGCTATATATGTGCCAAATTTCAATTTTCTCCGCCTACTCCTTAACGGTCAGGCTAAAGACTTACGAGAAGCCCTTTGTGTGTGAGTGTGTGTGTGTGTGTGTGTGTGTGTGTGTGTGTGTGTATATATATATATATATATATATATATATATATATATATATATAGAGAGAGAGAGAGAGAGAGCTATAACATGTAACATCTAATCTATAATTGATGAATTAATTATCTCGTCTAGAACAAATAGGTAACATAGACACAGTCTGAATGACCTAGACAAGTTGTCTGACCTCTCGAGGGTGAAGGCCTTACACAAGGCCATCTGAACCTCGCCCGTGAAGAGGTCAAAGTTCCTCATGCCCCTCAACAGCGCGTGCAGCAGCCGGCAGTCCTGGAGCGTCCTGGTCTCCGGGCTCTTGGCCAGCACGGTCACTGCCCAGTCGGGTACATGAGTGCTCACCTAGACACACACACAGACAGACACATGCATCAGTCGGGTACATAAGTGCTCACCTAGACACACACACACAGACAAAGACAGACACATGCATCAGTCGGGTACATAAGTGCTCACCTAGACACACACACACAGACAAATACAGACACATGCATCAGTCGGGTACATAAGTGCTCACCTAGACACACACACACAAACAGACACATGCATCAGTCGGGTACATGAGTGCTCACCTAGACACACACCCACAGACTGACACAAGCATCAGTCGGGGAGTGCTCACCTAGACACACACACAGACAGACACATGCATCAGTCGGGTACATAAGTGCTCACCTAGACACACACACACACACACAGACACATGCATCAGTCGGGTACATGAGTGCTCACCTAGACACACACCCACAGACTGACACATGCATCAGTCGGGGAGTGCTCACCTAGACACACACACAGACAGACACATGCATCAGTCGGGTACATGCGTGCTCACCTAGACACACACACACAGACAGACACATGCATCAGTCGGGCACATGCGTGCTCACCTAGACAGACACACAGACAGACAGACACATGCATCAGTCGGGGAGTGCTCACCTAGACAGACACACACAGACAGATACATGCGTCAGTCGGGTACATGAGTGATCACCTAGACAGACACACACAGACAGACACATGCATCAGTCGGGTACATGAGTGCTCACCTAGACAGACATACACAGACAGACACATGCATCAGTCGGGTACATGAGTGCTCACCTAGACAGACACACACAGACACATGCATCAGTCGGGGAGTGCTCACCTAGACACACACACAGACAGACACATGCATTAGTCGGGTACATGAGTGCTCACCTAGACACACATACACACATCCACAGACAGACACATGCATCAGTCGGGTACATGAGTGCTCACCTAGACACACATACACACATCCACAGACAGACACATGCATCAGTCGGGTACATGCGTGCTCACTTAGACACACACACACAGACAGACACATGCATCAGTCGGGTACAAGCGTGCTCACTTAGACACACACACACACACAGACAAATGCATCAGCAGGGTACATGCGTGCTCACTTAGACACACACACACAGACAGACACATGCATCAGTCGGGCACATGCGTGCTCACCTAGACACACACACAGACACATGCATCAGTCGGGTACATGCGTGCTCACCTAGACACACACACAGAGACAGACACATGCATCAGTCGGGTACATGCGTGCTCACCTAGACACACACACAGACAGATACATGCATCAGTCGGGTACATGCGTGCTCACCTAGACACACACACACAGACACATGCATCAGTCGGGTACATGCGTGCTCACCTAGACACACACACACAGACAGACACATGCATCAGTCGGGCACATGAGTTCTCACCTAGACACACACACAGACACATGTATCAGTCGGGTACATGAGTGCTCACCTAGACATACACACACAGACACATGCATCAGTCGGGTACATGCTTGCTCACCTAGACACACACACACACAGACAGACACATGCATCAGTCGGGTACATGCGTGCTCACCTAGACACACACACACAGACAGATACATGCATCAGTCGGGTACATGCGTGCTCACCTAGACACACCAACAGACACATGCATCAGTCGGGTACATGAGTGCTCACCTAGACACACACACACACACACAGACAGACACATGCATCAGTCGGGTACATGAGTTCACACCTAGACACACACACACACAGACAGACACATGCATCAGTCGGGTACATGCGTGCTCACCTAGACACACACACACAGACAGACACATGCATCAGTCGGGTACATGAGTGCTCACCTAGACACACACACAGACACATGCATAAGTCGGGTACATGAGTGCTCACCTAGACACACACACACAGACAGACACATGCATCAGTCGGGTACATGAGTTCTCACCTAGACACACACACAGACAGACACATGCATCAATCGGGTACATGAGTGCTCACCTAGATACACACACACAGACACATGCATCAGTCGGGTACATGAGTGCTCATCTAGACACACACACAGACAGACACATGCATCAGTCGGGTACATGAATGTTCACCTAGACACACACACACATACAGAGACATGCATCAGTCGGGTACATGCGTGCTCACCTAGACACACACACAGACAGACACATGCATTAGTCGGGTACATGAGTGCTCACCTAGACACACACACACACAGACAGACACATGCATCAGTCGGGTACGTGCGTGCTCACTTAGACACACACACACACAGTCAGACACATGCATAAGTCGTGTACATAAGTGCTCACCTAGACACACACACACAGACAAAGACAGACACATGCATCAGTCGGGTACATAGTGCTCACCTAGACACACACACACAGACAATGACAGACACATGCATCAGTCGGGTACATAAGTGCTCACCTAGACACACACACAGACAAAGACAGACACATGCATCAGTCGGGTACATAAGTGCTCACCTAGACACACACACACACACAGACACATGCATCAGTCGGGTACATAAGTGCTCACCTAGACACACTCACACAGACAAAGACAGACACATGCATCAATCGGGTACATAAGTGCTCACCTAGACACACACACACACAGACAGACACATGCATCAGTCGGGTACATGCGTGCTCACCTAGACACACAGACAGACAGACACATGCATCAGTCAGGTACATAAGTGCTCACCTAGACACACATACACATACCCACAGACAGACACATGCATTAGTCGGGTACATAAGTGCTCACCTAGACACACACACACACACAGACACATGCATCAGTCGGGGAGTGTTCACCTAGACACACACACACAGACAGACACATGCATCAGTCGGGTACATAAGTGCTCACCTAGACACACACACACACAGACAGACACATGCATCAGTCGGGTACATGAGTGCTCACCTAGACACACACCCACAGACAGACACATGCATCAGTCGGGGAGTGCTCACCTAGACACACACACAGACAGACACATGTGTCAGTCGGGTACATGCGTGCTCACCTAGACACACACACAGACAGACACATGCATCAGTCAGGTACATAAGTGCTCACCTAGACACACATACACATACCCACAGACAGACACATGCATTAGTCGGGTACATAAGTGCTCACCTAGACACACACACACAGACAGACACATGCATCAGTCGGGGAGTGTTCACCTAGACACACACACACAGACAGACACATGCATCAGTCGGGTACATAAGTGCTCACCTAGACACACACACACACACAGACAGACACATGCATCAGTCGGGTACATGAGTGCTCACCTAGACACACACCCACAGACAGACACATGCATCAGTCGGGGAGTGCTCACCTAGACACACACACAGACAGACACATGTGTCAGTCGGGTACATGAGTGCTCACCTAGACACACATACACACACCCACAGACAGACACATGCATCAGTCGGGTACATGCGTGCTCACTTAGACACACACACAGACAGACACATGCATCAGTCGGGTACATGCGTTCTCACCTAGACACACACACAGACAGATACATGCATCAGTCGGGCACATGCGTGCTCACCTAGACACACACACACACAGACACATGAATCAGCCGGGTACATGCGTGCTCACCTAGACACACACACATACAGACAGACACATGCATCAGTCGGGTACATGCGTGCTCACCTATACACACACACACAGACAGACACATGCATCAGTCGGGTACATGAGTGCTCACCTAGACACACACACAGACACATGCATCAGTCGGGTACATGAGTGCTCACCTAGACACACACACACACACAGACAGACACATGCATCAGTCGGGTACATGAGTTCTCACCTAGACACACACACAGACAGACACATGCATCAGTCGGGTACATGAGTGCTCACCTAGATACACACACACAGACACATGCATCAGTCGGGTACATGAGTGCTCATTGTGGCATGATGTCTTCAGACGTTCGCATCCCCAGTCCATTTACATTTCTCAATACTCAGTAGTTAACCACGTAAGCCGTCGTGATACCCTAACTAAAAATAGAGTCGTAGAGTCTAGATCGAGGGAGGGTAGATGAATGGTGGGGTCTCAATTTGATTGGGTAACCCTTGGGCTGGTAACGCTCCTTAATACATAATTAGCCCGCCAGTCGAAGCCTTGATTCCATCCCGTAAGGACATGTTCAAGATGCAGTGGTAAAATTTGCCCAAAAGCATTCTTTAGGATGTGGTCATCTGCACTCCAGGTACCTAAATCATTTAATATGTTATGTGTAAACCTGATGAAGTGAGAGAGAGAGACGAATGGCCGAGTATTTTCTTGAGAAAATGTAAAAAGAAGACAGGACTTCGGTACAGTGACTCTAAAACTGCCGCTCAAAACCTGTCATGTCTACCGCAGTGAAACATTCTTACCATGTCTATTGTCTGTCTGATTTGATGATTTGCATATGCTTATGACTGTAAACCACGCTCAATGTATATGGCAAAACCTTTGTGCGCTCTGAACATTCGTTGAGTGCCTATCATGACCATTCTTAACCAAACTGTACATCGCTCTTGAGAGTTACCTTTGGCAGTTATGTTTCAGAATGTGTGATGCTATATACTGCATGTAATTTCTCCTTTATAATGGCTGAGAATGTTTGAATGAATGAGATGGTAATTATATAATTAACTTCTCATATTTGTAAAAGTAAAGACACTTATTATATCCATGTTTACAGGACTGCATTGCACTGTAGAAATTAACCTAGTGTCTGTCAGATGAATACATGGGAAGGCTCATGCTATTTGTCAGGGAAAATTCATGTTTTCTTTCATTATGTGTATTCCACATGTGAAAGCATTTCTAGTGCATGATTTCTGCCATACAATGCCTACTTCTTGGTGCTTAATCACACTGTCTGTTCTCATGGTACACCGGTCCCTGTGATCTACTCATTGTGAGAATTTACAAGATAATTGTGTGAAGCTGCCTCTGATTAGGAGTATGTGCCTATGACTTCACGGTTTTGGGGATGAACCTGGAGAAAGGATATCATCCCAAACCCCCAAATAAAATTGCACTTCATCATCAGTGAGAGGCGGGTGTTCGAATATCACACTCCTCTTTCCCCTCCCATTCCTCTCTGAATCTGTGATAGTACTGTATAATTGTGACAATGGTTCAATAGATGTAAAACACATGTTGTGCCTTTGTTTATTAACAGAGAATGAGGAAGATGGAGGAGGCCCTTTTCAATTACCAGGACAACTCCAGGGAAGTCCTGAGCTCTAGCTTCAACTCCAGCTGAAAAGTCAGACTCCAAAAAGACCAAAATGAACAACAGGTTGCAAAGATTCAGCCTGAATCCACTAATTCTGGCCTATACAGATGGCACTGAAGAAAAGTCTTTCTTAAAAGCCTAAGACAGGGATACTCTCCAATTTTGTAAAAGCTCCAGGCTATATCTTCAAGATAACTTCAAGAAGAAATCTTAAGAGGAGAGATCACCTGGTCTTCAGCATGTCACAAAGTGCACTTGGAGCTGACCCTATCACAGCTTAGTATTGATAATGGCTGAAAGCTGAAGGAGCAGAAGTTAATAAATAGAGCAAATTCACAAAATGGATTAGTGTTAAGTCGGTGTGGTGATTCAGTTCCATCAGAAATCTTAGGAGTGATAGACTGTGAAGAAAGACAGCTGGGACATATTGTTTCTTTTTAGATCTTCCTCCACTGGAAAAGCAAAAGAACAGTCTTGGGTGTCAACTTCATGAACAGACAAATTTAGGTGAGATAGACAGAAAGAAGAATGCTAGGACATATTGTTTCTTTTTAGATCTTCCTCTACTGGAAATGTAAAAGAACAGTCCTAAGTGTCAACTTCATGAACTCACCAGTGAAAAGATAGAGCTTTAAAATTTCTTTCAAGATTGTGACAGCAGGGAATAGCCTGAATTGGAAAACCATCATGGGGAGAACTGTAACCTGAGCTGTCCAACACCATCATAGGTGCTAAAAGGATGAAACAGACCAGTGGAGCAGAACGTCCCTATGCTTGCCCCAATTTATGGCTTATCTGGTGTTTCCCTCAGTAACAGTCGAAGAAAGGATTTAAGTCTAAAGTGTGGTGTAGGATAACTTATGGAGTAGAGATGTGAAGGAGGAGAGTTTATTTAGATTGATGTTTCAGTGGGGATATTGAGTGATGTGTTTGGGTTTTCATAGATAATGTCACTATAATTTGCATATAAACATATTTGAGATGTAAATTGTTGGCAGAATATGAAGCCTGAGTCTTCACTTGACCTCATCAGACATTAATAAAGTATTAGTAGTAAGAGAACAGTTTTTGAGATACATGTCTCTGTGATTGTCTTGTACATTGTTGAGAAAGAAATGTCCAACTGGTGTCAAGCATCTTCATGGTGACTGTTACTCTACTGTTACTGTTGGTTACAGAGATTGTGAAAGTCTGTGTGGTTGTTGTCAAGTATCTTCCATGATGTATGACTTGTCTAACCTGTTGGTGTGATCATTCTTTGTGAATGTTTGTCCAACTGTTGTCAAGATCTTCTCATGTTGTCTTGTTCAACCAGTGTAAAATACAGTTGTTGTTGTTTATGTTCAATACAATGGTACAATTGTCAATGTGATCATTTGTCCA
Source organism: Cepaea hortensis (assembly GCA_963921405.1). Lineage (NCBI taxonomy): Eukaryota > Metazoa > Mollusca > Gastropoda > Stylommatophora > Helicidae > Cepaea > Cepaea hortensis. The sequence goes on from OY992877.1 coordinate 219,928,708, forward strand.
AGTGTCTTGTGTCACTTGAAAGAAGTAATGAGATCAAAAATGAGGTTGGCGACCAGAGCAAAGTCAGCTGGAAGATGAGAGAACTGCTTTCATTGGTTACTGTGGCTAACTGCCAAGATCTCTCTATATATATATGGCCTAGAAGAGAAATCATCTATAAATAATTCTGTGTAGAACTTAACTTAGGTCTAATTTCTCACAGTGGGGGTACTCGGTGAGCCAAAATTCTGAATGGTTTCTCTACAAGGGTTAGGCGAGAATAAATATCAATACCTCTAGACAACACTTGCTGTTACTAACCTGTATCTTTTATAGAGAGATATACTTTATAGAACTTCACTCATTGGAACTTCTGTAATTCTCTATAAACCTACACAAAAAAAAAACTCACATGTTGGGGGCTCGTATCCGCGATTGAACCCCGGGAACACCCCTAAAGGTGATCACATGTTGTGGACCTGTATCCGCGACTGGACCCCGGGAATATCCTGCTAAAGGGGATCACATATTGTGGACTAATATAGGCAATTAGAACCCTGGGAACACCCCTCAAGGTAATCACATATTGAGTGCTCTATGCACTAATTGAACCCTGGGAATACCTTTTATGGGATTCACATAACGAGGTCTGGAGACTCGGGATGTAAACTATGGGTATACCTTGTCTGGGACTCCTGTGGAGGATATCTATGTTTGTATTAGAATCAGGGAGTAACCTCTCGCAAAATTAAACCTATTGCTTAGAGTTTTATGATGTGGTTAATGGATCTCGTCACATAAATGTGGACAAAAGGTCCAGATGTTTAAACCCACAAGTAAATCTCGGGTGGTGGTTGTTTCATCAATGGTGGTAATATTGCATGTATCACTGTTCACAAATGTCACATTGTACAATGTAGTTGAACAAAAATGTTAATTATCTTATGGGTCAACATGTGTGCTATACCCATGATAATGTTGTGTTTCAAGATGGGCTGATGTAATGGACTGTCAATGATGTTGTGTAATTTTGTGCATACTGTGTTCACTATGAGTATCAAAGGTACCTGAGAACCAGAAGACACAAATTATTTTTAAATAACATAGACAGCTAATTTCAGGATAAATTTGATTTTTCTTGAGATAAATTAAGACACTTGATCCAGGGAATAAATAGGGGGCCTACTCCATTTTCTAACTTATTGGCTAGCATGGGAGAAAGGGGAATTAGTGTATTTACATTTTAATATCACTGCATCACATCATATAATGGGTACTTAATTCCTCAGTCCCCATAACATGTTGGCAACACTGAGAGCAGAGAGTGTGAACCCTGATGGAAAAATTGGGCAACCATTAAGACACCTCACTAACCATCTCTCTCAGTATAGTCAGTATTCGTACCGGCTAATGTCCAGTGTCAATTCGACGTTGGGTTTATTCTTCAGTTGTGTAATCTTGTCGATAGCCCTGATCAAGCTGCTGAGAAAGTGAGCACAATTGGAATCTCCAGGAGAAACATCCTTATCAACTCAGTCACTTGCCATTCCTGATTTAATGGTATTATTCAGCGTACTTGATACGTAATGGACGAGATGAAGGGAAGATTCTACCTGATGTCATGGTCAGTCACTCATGACCCGACCACAGTCTGGTGTCTATAAGACATTAGTCTATTGTTCGATGGTGTGATCTCTGGTGTACTAGGATCCAAGTCACTAGGAGTGAACTCACTGAATCTTCAGGAAGGCCATCAAAATAACTGGACCCCTAGCCATTCAAATGGAAGTGGAGAGCGTACGCAAAAGTATGTGTCCAGGAAACGAGGGATAACCAACCTGATGTCATTGGCGTATCATACGACTAGGAGCATAACGTGGACAACCTGAAAAATTTCATGAAGAGATAAAACAGGATCCGTCTCCGACGTCTGCCGTCAATTCATCCTCAGTTGAGAAAGCATTTCTGCCTGAAATGGTGGAGATTAAAGGACGGACAAAGTTGAGTACAGCTGATGTCATTCCCCTTTTTCATTCTCAATTGGGAAGACCTTTCTGCCGGAAGAAGGTGGGAATATAAATAAGGATTACTGTCTCCAAACAGTTAACTCTTATATGGTAGAGCTCACTGCAACTCCAGCAGTGACACTCTATACACAATGTCTGCGAAAGTGGACTAACGAAAGATCAGTTTCAAACAGCTGACTCCTTTCAAGATAAAGATCCCTGCACTACAGCAGTCGACTCTTTATATAATAAGAACCATGCATTCCGCAGTGGAATCTTATATTATTACTGATCTGCGAGATGTCTTCACAAGACCTGGCCAGTCCTATCCTCAAAGTCAGTAAAATTGGCTTCCAAAGTTCCAGTCAATATTGGTAACTAAGAAGCTAACCCACATAATCACACACCTTCAAAGGTAGCTGTGATAATGACGGACTTCTCTATGGCTGAGAAGAAACGCCTTATTCGCCAAAAGTAAACGTTTTGCTCATGTGGGAGAGAAAGAACGGATACTCCAGCCACTCAAAAGCATTTAGCTCAAGCATGGCTGAAGACAACTAGTTGGGATTCTATATTGGTTGTAGTAGATGTCACAGTCTGGCTGCATCTACAAATTCGGTTGCTACGTTAGAAAATAGAGCAACTAAGGAGAGAAAATGCTGTCACTTCTCACAACAAATCAAAATAGAGGCCTAACGGAATGAGGAAATCTCAACCAATAAGTGCACCTCTAAATCTATGGTAAGACTACAGAAATAAGTCAAGGAAATATAATGGGAAATTGCTACTATCTGCAAACACAAGAGGCTTATTGGAAAGGTAGACCCTGTGTCCAACGCTAACCAAATCTGCACTTAGTAGATTTTAGTCTTAAGTTCTGCAGCGGCTGCTATACAGTTCACCCGGAAGTGATTGTTTTTGCTCCGGTGATGATCAAAAATTTTAACCCAGTTCCAAATGCCAAGAATACTGTTGGAGAAAGTGTTCAGTTAAATATACTCTCACAGGATTATCATTCTCCAGAGGCGAGGGGAAGAATGAAGTTCTGATAAAGATAAATGAGTGAGAGACATATGGAATTATACCACTCTCATCAGACATCTGGAAGTTGGTTTAATTGCAAAGCCATTACTTCTCATAATGAATCTCAATGGTACTCATGCTTTGAAAGTGTGTGACTCTGAGAGATCATTCATCATGGACAAGAAAAATAGCATGGAGATTGACTGTGGAGCATTGTCAGAAATGAGTTGGAGAGCAGTTCACTGATAAGTGTGGTCATAACTCTTCATACTTCCAGTGACTAAATGGAACTTCATGCAGGACTAACTTCATGGTCTTTGCAGATGCCACCAAATTCATGACTGATGGATGAATATTGGAGCAGATTTTTCAGGGAAAGAATCAATTGGTTCCATATGCACAGCTCTTGTTGGAGTAATGGGAGATGAGTAAATGATGACACCACTTAAAGGATCTGGGAACTGTGAACGCCTGACCTATCAGTCATGGTATCCATGACAGTTTTATGGGGAGGCTATGTGGCATGATGTCTTCAGACGTTCGCATCCCCAGTCCATTTACATTTCTCAATACTCAGTAGTTAACCACGTAAGCCGTCGTGATACCCTAACTAAAAATAGAGTCGTAGATTCTAGATCGAGGGAGGGTAGATGAATGGTGGGGTCTCAATTTGATTGGGTAACCCTTGGGCTGGTAACGCTCCTTAATACATAATTAGCCCGCCAGTCGAAGCCTTGATTCCATCCCGTAAGGACATGTTCAAGATGCAGTGGTAAAATTTGCCCAAAAGCATTCTTTAGGATGTGGTCATCTGCACTCCAGGTACCTAAATCATTTAATATGTTATGTGTAAACCTGATGAAGTGAGAGAGAGACGAATGGCCGAGTATTTTCTTGAGAAAATGTAAAAAGAAGACAGGACTTCGGTACAGTGACTCTAAAACTGCCGCTCAAAACCTGTCATGTCTACCGCAGTGAAACATTCTTACCATGTCTATTGTCTGTCTGATTTGATGATTTGCATATGCTTATGACTGTAAACCACGCTCAATGCATATGGCAAAACCTTTGTGCGCTCTGAACATTCGTTGAGTGCCTATCATGACCATTCTTAACCAAACTGTACATCGCTCTTGAGAGTTACCTTTGGCAGTTATGTTTCAGAATGTGTGATGCTATATACTGCATGTAATTTCTCCCTTATAATGGCTGAGAATGTTTGAATGAATGAGATGGTAATTATATAATTAACTTCTCATATTTGTAAAAGTAAAGACACTTATTATATCCATGTTTACAGGACTGCATTGCACTGTAGAAATTAACCTAGTGTCTGTCAGATGAATACATGGGAAGGCTCATGCTATTTGTCAGGGAAAATTCATGTTTTCTTTCATTATGTGTATTCCACATGTGAAAGCATTTCTAGTGCATGATTTCTGCCATACAATGCCTACTTCTTGGTGCTTAATCACACTGTCTGTTCTCATGGTACACCGGTCCCTGTGATCTACTCATTGTGAGAATTTACAAGATAATTGTGTGAAGCTGCCTCTGATTAGGAGTATGTGCCTATGACTTCACGGTTTTGGGGATGAACCTGGAGAAAGGATATCACCCCAAACCCCCAAATAAAATTGCACTTCATCATCAGTGAGAGGCGGGTGTTCGAATATCACACTCCTCTTTCCCCTCCCATTCCTCTCTGAATCTGTGATAGTACTGTATAACTGTGACAATGGTTCAATAGATGTAAAACACATGTTGTGCCTTTGTTTATTAACAGAGAATGAGGAAGATGGAGGAGGCCCTTTTCAATTACCAGGACAACTCCAGGGAAGTCCTGAGCTCTAGCTTCAACTCCAGCTGAAAAGTCAGACTCCAAAAAGACCAAAATGAACAACAGGTTGCAAAGATTCAGCCTGAATCCACTAATTCTGGCCTATACAGATGGCACTGAAGAAAAGTCTTTCTTAAAAGCCTAAGACAGGGATACTCTCCAATTTTGTAAAAGCTCCAGGCTATATCTTCAAGATAACTTCAAGAAGAAATCTTAAGAGGAGAGATCACCTGGTCTTCAGCATGTCACAAAGTGCACTTGGAGCTGACCCTATCACAGCTTAGTATTGATAATGGCTGAAAGCTGAAGGAGCAGAAGTTAATAAATAGAGCAAATTCAAAAAATGGATTGGTGTTAAGTCGGTGTGGTGATTCAGTTCCATCAGAAATCTTAGGAGTGATAGACTGTGAAGAAAGACAGCTGGGACATATTGTTTCTTTTTAGATCTTCCTCCACTGGAAAAGCAAAAGAACAGTCTTGGGTGTCAACTTCATGAACAGACAAATTTAGGTGAGATAGACAGAAAGAAGAATGCTAGGACATATTGTTTCTTTTTAGATCTTCCTCTACTGGAAATGTAAAAGAACAGTCCTAAGTGTCAACTTCATGAACTCACCAGTGAAAAGATAGAGCTTTAAAATTTCTTTCAAGATTGTGACAGCAGGGAATAGCCTGAATTGGAAAACCATCATGGGGAGAACTGTAACCTGAGCTGTCCAACACCATCATAGGTGCTAAAAGGATGAAACAGACCAGTGGAGCAGAACGTCCCTATGCTTGCCCCATTTTATGGCTTATCTGGTGTTTCCCTCAGTAACAGTCGAAGAAAGGATTTAAGTCTAAAGTGTGGTGTAGGATAACTTATGGAGTAGAGATGTGAAGGAGGAGAGTTTATTTAGATTGATGTTTCAGTGGGGATATTGAGTGATGTGTTTGGGTTTTCATAGATAATGTCACTATAATTTGCATATAAACATATTTGAGATGTAAATTGTTGGCAGAATATGAAGCCTGAGTCTTCACTTGACCTCATCAGACATTAATAAAGTATTAGTAGTAAGAGAACAGTTTTTGAGATACATGTCTCTGTGATTGTCTTGTACATTGTTGAGAAAGAAATGTCCAACTGGTGTCAAGCATCTTCATGGTGACTGTTACTCTACTGTTACTGTTGGTTACAGAGATTGTGAAAGTCTGTGTGGTTGTTGTCAAGTATCTTCCATGATGTATGACTTGTCTAACCTGTTGGTGTGATCATTCTTTGTGAATGTTTGTCCAACTGTTGTCAAGATCTTCTCATGTTGTCTTGTTCAACCAGTGTAAAATACAGTTGTTGTTGTTTATGTTCACTACAGTGGTACAATTGTCAATGTGATCATTTGTCCAAGTGTCTTGTGTCACTTGAAAGAAGTAATGAGATCAAAAATGAGGTTGGCGACCAGAGCAAAGTCAGCTGGAAGATGAGAGAACTGCTTTCATTGGTTACTGTGGCTAACTGCCAAGATCTCTATATATATATATGGCCTAGAAGAGAAATCATCTATAAATAATTCTGTATAGAACTTAACTTAGGTCTAATTTCTCACAGTGGGGGTACTCGGTGAGCCAAAATTCTGAATGGTTTCTCTACAAGGGTTAGGCGAGAATAAATATCAATACCTCTAGACAACACTTGCTGTTACTAACCTGTATCTTTTATAGAGAGATATACTTTATAGAACTTCACTCATTGGAACTTCTGTAATTCTCTATAAACCCACAAAAAACCTCACACTCATCTAGACACACACACAGACAGACACATGCATCAGCCGGGTACATGATTGCTCACCTAGACACACACACACACACAGATGCATGCATCAGTCGGGTACATGCGTGCTCACCTAGACACACACAGACAGACACATGCATTAGTCGGGTACATGAGTGCTCACCTAGACACACACAGACAGACACATGCATCAGTCGGGTACATGCGTGCTCACTTAGACACACACACACACAGTCAGACACATTCGTAAGTCGTGTACATAAGTGCTCACCTAGACACACACACACAGAAAAAGACAGACACATGCATCAGTCGGGTACATAAGTGCTCACCTAGACACACACACACCGACAAAGACAGACACATGCATCAGTCGGGTACATAAGTGCTCACCTAGACACACACACACACAGACAGACACATGCATCAGTCGGGTACATGCGTGCTCACCTAGACACACACACAGACAGACACATGCATCAGTCGGGTACATAAGTGCTCACCTAGACACACATACACATACCCACAGACAGACACATGCATTAGTCGGGTACATAAGTGCTTACCTAGACACACACACACAGACAGACACATGCATCAGTCGGGGAGTGTTCACCTAGACATACACACACACAGACAGACACATGCATCAGTCGGGTACATGAGTGCTCACCTAGACACACACCCACAGACAGACACATGCATCAGTCGGGGAGTGTTCACCTAGACACACACACAGACAGACACATGCGTCAGTCGGGTACATGCGTGCTCACCTAGACACACACACAGACAGACACATGCATCAGTCGGGCACATGCGTGCTCACCTAGACACGCACACAGACAGACACATGCATCAGTCGGGTACATGCGTGCTCACCTAGACACACATACACACACCCACAGACAGACACATGCATCAGTCGGGTACATGCGTGCTCACTTAGACACACACACACAGACAGACACATGCATCAGTCGGGTACATGCGTGCTCACCTAGACACACACACAGACAGATACATGCATCAGTCGGGCACATGCGTGCTTACCTAGACACACACACACACAGACAGACACATGCTTCATTCGGGTACATGAGTGCTCACCTAGACACACACACACATACAAAGACAGACACATGCATCAGTCGGGTACATGAGTTCTCACCTAGACACACACACAGACACATGCATCAGTCGGGTACATGAGTGCTCACCTAGACACACAGACACAGACACATGCATCAGTCGGGTACATGCGTGCTCATCTAGACACACACACACAGACAGACACATTCATCAGTCGGGCACATGCGTTCTCACCTAGACACACACACACACAGACACATGCATCAGTCAGGTACATGCGTGCTCACCTAGACACACACAGACAGACACATGCATCAGTCGGGTACGTGCGTGCTCACCTAGACACACACACACACAGACAGACACATGCATCAGTCGGGTACATGCGTGCTCACCTAGACACACACACAGACAGACACATGCGTCAGTCGGGTACATGAGTGCTCACCTAGACACACATACACACACCCACAGACAGACACATGCATCAGTCGGATACATGCGTGCCCACTTAGACACACACACACAGACAGACACATGCATCAGTCGGGTACATGCGTGCTCACCTAGACACACACACAGACAGATACATGCATCAGTCGGGCACATGCGTGCTCACCTAGACACACACACACACACACACAGACAGACACATGCTTCATTCGGGTACATGAGTGCTCACCTAGACACACACACACACAAAGACAGACACATGCATCAGTCGGGTACATGAGTTCTCACCTAGAAACACACACAGACACATGCATCAGTCGGGTACATGAGTGCTCACCTAGACACACAGACACAGACACATGCATCAGTCGGGTACATGCGTGCTCACCTAGACACACACACACAGACAGACACATTCATCAGTCGGGCACATGCGTGCTCACCTAGACACACACACACAGACACATGCATCAGTCAGGTACATGCGTGCTCACCTAGACACACACACACAGACAGACACATGCATCAGTCGGGTACGTGCGTGCTCACGTAGACACACACACACACACAGACAGACACATGCATCAGTCGGGTACATGCGTGCTCACCTAGACACACACACAGACAGACACATGCATTAGTCGGGTACATGAGTGCTCACCTAGACACACACAGATAGACACATGCATCAGTCGGGTACGTGCGTGCTCACCTAGACACACACACACACAGACAGACACATGCATCAGTCGGGTACATGCGTGCTCACCTAGACACACACACACAGACAGACACATGCATCAGTCGAGTACATGAGTGCTCACCTAGACACACACACAGACACATGCATCAGTCGGGTACATTAGTGCTCACCTAGACACACACACACACATACAGACACATACTTCAGTCGGGTACATGAGTTCTCACCTAGACACACACACACACAGACACATGCATCAGTCGGGTACATGAGTTCCCACCTAGACACACACACACAGACACATGCATCAGTCGGGTACATGAGCGCTCACCTAGACACACACAGAGACAGACACATGCACCAGTCGGGTACATAAGTGCTCACCTAGACACACACACACACAGACAGACACATGCATCAGTCGCGTACATGAGTTCTCACCTAGACACACACACAGACAGACACATGCATCAGTCGGGTACATGCGTGCTCACTTAGACACACAAACAAATACAGACACATGCATCAGTCGGGTACATGCGTGCTCACCTAGACACACACACACACAGAGACAGACACATGCATCAGTCGGGTACATGAGTGCTCACCTAGACACACACACACACAGAGACACATGCATCAGTCGGGTACATGTGTACTCACCTAGACACACACACACACACAGACACATGCATCAGTCAGGTACATGAGTTCTCACCTAGACACACACACACACAGACAGACACATGCATCAGTCGGGCACATGCGTGCTCACCTAGACACACACACAGACAGACACATGCATCAGTCAGGTACATGAGTTCTCACCTAGACACACACACACACAGACAGACACATGCGTCAGTCGGGTACATGCGTGCTCACCTAGACACACACACAGACAGACACATGCGTCAGTCGGGTACATGAGTGCTCACCTAGACACACATACACACACCCACAGACAGACACATGCATCAGTCGGGTACATGCGTGCTCACTTAGACACACACACACACAGACAGACACATGCATCAGTCGGGTACATGCGTGCTCACCTAGACACACACACAGACAGATACATGCATCAGTCGGGCACATGCGTGCTCACCTAGACACACACAGACAGACACATGCTTCATTCGGGTACATGAGTGCTCACCTAGACACACACACACATACAAAGACAGACACATGCATCAGTCGGGTACATGAGTTCTCACCTAGACACACACACAGACACATGCATCAGTCGGGTACATGAGTGCTCAAATAGACACACAGACACAGACACATGCATCAGTCGGGTACATGCGTGCTCATCTAGACACACACACACACAGACAGACACATTCATCAGTCGGGCACATGCGTGCTCACCTAGACACACACACACAGACACATGCATCAGTCAGGTACATGCGTGATCACCTAGACACACACAGACAGACACATGCATCAGTCGGGTACGTGCGTGCTCACCTAGACACACACACACACACAGACAGACACATGCATCAGTCGGGTACATGCGTGCTCACCTAGACACACACACAGACAGACACATGCGTCAGTCGGGTACATGAGTGCTCACCTAGACACACATACACACACCCACAGACAGACACATGCATCAGTCGGGTACATGCGTGCTCACTTAGACACACACACAGACAGACACATGCATCAGTCGGGTACATGCGTGCTCACCTAGACACACACACAGACAGATACATGCATCAGTCGGGCACATGCGTGCTCACCTAGACACACACACACTCACACACACAGACAGACACATGCTTCATTCGGGTACATGAGTGCTCACCTAGACACACACACACACAAAGACAGACACATGCATCAGTCGGGTACATGAGTTCTCACCTAGACACACACACAGACACATGCATCAGTCGGGTACATGAGTGCTCACCTAGACACACAGACACATGCATCAGTCGGGTACATGCGTGCTCATCTAGACACACACACACAGACAGACACATTCATCAGTCGGGCACATGCGTGCTCACCTAGACACACACACACAGACACATGCATCAGTCAGGTACATGCGTGCTCACCTAGACACACACACACAGACAGACACATGCATCAGTCGGGTACGTGCGTGCTCACGTAGACACACACACACACACAGACAGACACATGCATCAGTCGGGTACATGCGTGCTCACCTAGACACACACACAGACAGACACATGCATTAGTCGGGTACATGAGTGCTCACCTAGACACACACAGATAGACACATGCATCAGTCGGGTACGTGCGTGCTCACCTAGACACATACACACACAGACAGACACATGCATCAGTCGGGTACATGCGTGCTCACCTAGACACACACACACACATACAGACACATGCATCAGTCGGGTACATGAGTTCTCACCTAGACACACACACAGACAGACACATGCATTAGTCGGGTACATGAGTGCTCACCTAGACACACACAGATAGACACATGCATCAGTCGAGTACATGAGTGCTCACCTAGACACACACACACACATACAGACACATGCATCAGTCGGGTACATGAGTTCTCACCTAGACACACACACACACAGACACATGCATCAGTCGGGTACATGCGTGCTCACCTAGACACACACACACACACACAGACAGACACATGCATCAGTCGGGTACATGAGTTCTCACCTAGACACACACACACAGACACATGCATCAGTCGGGTACATGAGCGCTCACCTAGACACACACAGAGACAGACACATGCACCAGTCGGGTACATAAGTGCTCACCTAGACACACACACACACAGACAGACACATGCATCAGTCGCGTACATGAGTTCTCACCTAGACACACACACAGACAGACACATGCATCAGTCGGGTACATGCGTGCTCACTTAGACACACAAACAAAGACAGACACATGCATCAGTCGGGTACATGCGTGCTCACCTAGACACACACACACAGAGACAGACACATGCATTAGTCGGGTACATGAGTGCTCACCTAGACACACACACACACAGAGACACATGCATCAGTCGGGTACATGAGTACTCACCTAGACACACACACACACACAGACACATGCATCAGTCAGGTACATGAGTTCTCACCTAGACACACACACACACAGACAGACACATGCATCAGTCGGGCACATGCGTGCTCACCTAGACACACACACAGACAGACACATACATCAGTCGGGTACATGAGTGCTCACCTAGACACACACACACAGACAGACACATGCATCAGTCGGGTACATGAGTGCTCACCTAGACACACACACACAGACACATGCATTAGTCGAGTACATAAGTGCTCACCTAGACACACACACACAGACAGACACATGCATCAGTCGGGTACATGAGTGCTCATCTAGACACACACACAGACAGACACATGCATCAGTCGGGTACATGCGTGCTCACCTAGACACACACACAGACAGACACATGCATTAGTCGGGTATATGAGTGCTCACCTAGACACACACACAGACAGACACATGCATCAGTCGGGTACATGCGTGCTCACCTAGACACACACCCACAGACTGACACATGCATCAGTCGGGGAGTGCTCACCTAGACACACACACAGACAGACACATGCATCAGTCGGGTACATGCGTGCTCACCTAGACACACACACAGACAGACACATGCATCAGTCGGGTAAATGCGTGCTCACCTAGACACACACACACAGACACATGCATTAGTCGGGTACATGAGTGCTCACCTAGACACACACACACACAGACACATGCATCAGTTGGGTACATGAGTGCTCACCTAGACACACACACACAGGCAGACACGTGCATCAGTCGGGTACATGCGTGCTCACCTAGACACACACACACACAGACACATGCATTAGTCGGGTACATGAGTGCTCACCTAGACACACACACACACAGACACATGCATCAGTCGGGTACATGAGTGCTCACCTAGACACATACACAGACAGACAGACACGTGCATCAGTCGGGTACATGCGTGCTCACTTAGACACACACACACAGACAGACACATGCATCAGTCGGGTACATGCGTGCTCACCTAGACACACACACAGACAGACACATGCATTAGTCGGGTACATGAGTGCTCATCTAGACACACACACACAGACAGACACATACATCAGTCGGGCACATTCGTGCTCACCTAGACACTCACACAGACAGACACATGCATCAGTCGGGTACATGAGTGCTCACCTAGACACACACACACACACAGACAGACACATGCATTAGTCGAGTACATGAGTGCTCATCTAGACACACACACAGACACATGCATCTGTCGGGTACATGAGTGCTCATCTAGACACACACACACAGACACATGCATCAGTCGAGTATATGAGTGCTCACCTAGACACACACACACAGACAGACACATGCATCAGTCGGGTACATGCGTGCTCACTTAGACACACACACAGACACATTCATCAGTCGAGTATATGAGTGCTCACCTAGACACACACACACAGACAGACACATGCATCAGTCGGGTACATGCATGTTCACCTAGACACACACACAGACAGACACATGCATTAGTCGGGTACATGCGTGCTCACCTAGACACACACAGACAGACACATGCATCAGTCGGGTACATGAGTGCTCACCTAGACACACACACACAGACACATGCATCAGTCGGGTACATGAGTGCTCACCTAGACACACACACACAGACAGACACATGCATTAGTCGAGTACATGAGTGCTCATCTAGACACACACACAGACAGACACATGCATTAGTCGGGTACATGAGTGCTCATCTGGACACACACACAGACAGGCACATGCATCAGTCGGGTACATGAGTGCTCACCTAGACACACACACAGACAGACACATGCATTAGTCGGGTACATGAGTGCTCATCTAGACACACACACACAGACAGACACATGCATCAGTCGGGTACATGTGTGCTCACCTAGACACACACACACAGACAGACACATGCATCAGTCGGGTACATTATTGCTCACCTAGAAACACACACACAGACAGACACATGCATCAGTCGGGTACATGCGTGCTCACTTAGACACACACACAGAGACAGACACATGCATCAGTCGGGTACATGCGTGCTCACCTAGACACACACACACAGACAGATACATGCATCAGTCGGGTATATGCGTGCTCACCTAGACACACACACAGACAGATACATGCATCAGTCGGGTACATGAGTGCTCACCTAGACACACACACACAGACAGATACATGCATCAGTCGGGTACATGCGTGCTCACCTAGACACACACACACACAGACAGACACATGCATCAGTCGGGTACATGCGTGCTCACCTAGACACACACACACACAGACAGACACATGCATCAGTCGGGTACATGCGTGTTCACCTAGACACACACACACATTCAGACAGATGCAGAGATGGAACGATCGAATAAACTGTATAACTGGTTGAGGTGACAGATAGGGGACAGATAAGTAGCAGCCAGATGTAAGAGTACTGTGTCCCGCACACCCGTGAGACAGATACCATCAGGGTCATGTACGAATGAAAGAAGTTCTGTGTCAACTGGTTATTGTAAGAAAATATCTGTATACAATAACCATGATCTAGTACAGTGGTTCTCAACCTTTATTGGCCTATGCCCCTTTTTACCATTCTCCCCCTTCACCTTTTCGAATTTCCTCCCTATAAATCCCCCCACCCTTACACAGTATACATAAAAATGGAAGCTGAATTTAATAACACATACTAGAACAAGTCTAGACATCTACATAAAACGTGATTTGCGGGTCTAAAATATGTTTTGCATATCCTTTACAGGACATCGCTATCAACATCAGCATCTTTCAGCTGCTTGTTGATTTCTTGGCAAGATTACGCTCAGTAGTTTAGAATTGCTTTCCTAGCGACCGGCTCCATACTCTCATAAATCACTGACGCGACTCGAACCGCTTCCAGTTCTCGTGAGCTCACGTCAACCACGAGAGTATTCGGGGTTACGGAGAAAGCGGAGTGACGTCAATGTTCTGGGCAGACACACATAATGACGTCACTATTCTGGGCAGACCCACATAGTGACGTCATTGTTCATTTTCTCAGTTCTATATTTTTATTCGACGACTCTCCTTGAATATCAAGAAAACAGTAATAATGGTGATATCAAAGAAAATGTGACATAGAAATAGAAGGGACAATTCTTAACCAAGTGGATAATTTTAAATACCTAGGGGCATTTATAACATCAGATGGAAGATGTACAACAGAGATTAGGAGCAGAATAGGGCAGGCAAAAGCCGCATTTAAGAAAATGAAGAGTATCTTATGCAATAGGTCACTATCACTGAGTGTAAGAAAGAGAGTGCTGAAATGCTATGTAGAACCAGTTTTGCTGTATGGTAGTGAATCTTGGAATGTAAATGAACAAATTAAGAAGAAATTAGAAGCAACAGAGATGTGGTTCCTGAGACGAATGTTGCAAATTCCTTGGACTGCCAGAGTAACTAACGACGACTGCCTGAAAGAGGCTAATGAAACTAGAACACTATATATCCATTGGCACCTTGCCGTCTTGACAGACGATAGTTTGTGCTTTAAAAAGGCATAATAACTTTTAACTATGGCGGTAGCGAGTGTGACTGATAAGGCCAATTTGCGCTGTAAATGTCCGTTCACAGTGGGTGCATCTGAACACGTGGTCATTTCCACCATCATGCACCATCTTACGTCTCAAACGCTTGGTGTGTGACTTTTCTGCAATAATTTTCTCCTTTGACTTTATTCCATTTCTGATATTTGCCCTCCATGCAACACGTTCAGCGGCGACTTGCTCCCAATGTGCATTATCAATGCCTGTATCAATCATGTCCCGCTTACACACATCTTTGTATCGTAGTAGAGGCCGACCCTGAGATCTCTTACCCATCTGTAATTCACCAAAAAAGATATCCTTTGGTATTCTACCATCATCCATCCTCCTAAGATGTCCTATCCATCTAAGTCTACGAAGACTGAGCATGGAATAAACTGTCACACAACCTGATCTTTCCAATACTTCAGTATTTGTGATTTTGTCTTGCCACTTAATACCAAGAATTCTTCGCAGACACCGCATATGAAAGCTGTTTAAATTGTTCTCTTGGTGTGAGTAAGTTGTCCAGGTTTCACTGCCATAGAGAAGAGTACTAAGGACACAGGCTTGATAGACAAGGACTTTTGTTTTGGCAGTAAGCTTCCTGTTCTCCCAGACTCTTTTTCTTAACCTGTTCATTGTTGTTGCTGCCTTACCAATCCGGATGTTGATTTCCTGATCTAGGGATAATTTGCTATTTACCACTGATCCTAGATATGTAAAATGGTCTACTATCTCTAGTTCAGCGTCGTCAATAAAGATTGATGGTACCCCATGTGCACCTTGTGACATAATCTGTGTCTTCTTTTTGCTAATTGTTAAACCAAATTCAGAACAAGCATTGGAGAACGCAGATAGTAGACATTGCAATTCTTCCTCAGAGTGGGTCGTAACTGCAGCATCATCTGCAAAAAGCAACTCTCTGATCAGTACCCTCCTAATTTTGGTCTTAGCCTTCAATTTCTGAGCATTGTAGAGGCCGCCATCTGAGCGTGAGTGAATGTATATACCACCATCCTGATCACGAAATGCATATTTCAGTAGAAGTGAAAAGTATATTCCAAAGAGGGTGGGAGCTAGTACACAACCTTGCTTAACTCCACTCTTGATTTCAAATTCTTCAGAAGTTGCACCATCAAACTTGATTATACCCTTCATGCCTGTGTGGAACGATTCCACAATGGACAGAAGAGTTGGTGGGCAGCCAATCTTCTTTAGTGCCTTGAACAGACCCTCACGACTGACCAAATCAAATGCCTTTGTGAGGTCGATGAAGGCAATAAACAGTGGTTGATTCTGTTCACGGCATTTTTCTTGCATTTGTCGCAATGAGAATATCATATCAGTGGTAGACCGGTTCTGTCGAAAGCCACACTGTGATCCGGGGTAGATTTGATCTCCTAGGACTTGAAGTCTGCGCAGAACAATTCTGGCAAATACTTTTCCAACAATACACAGAAGTGAGATACCCCTATAGTTGTTGCAGTCGCTCCGATCGCCCTTGTTCTTGTACAGTGTTATGATGTTTGAATCTTTGAAATCCTGTGGGACTTGTCCTTCTCGCCAGCATAGCTCTATTAGCTGGTGGATCTGTATAGTGAGTGTGTCTTGCCCACTCCTGATAACCTCTATTGGAATCCCATCCTTACCTGGAGCCTTGCCAGATGCAAGTTCATTTATAGCACACTTAACGTCTGTTATGGTGGGAAGTGTGTCCAGGTGGTCAAGAGTTGGTAGAGCCTCTATGGCGTTGAGGGCATTATCCGCTAGTTTGGTCTCACTTGAGTAAAGCTCCAAATAGTGCTCTACCCATCTGTCCATCTGCTGTTTCTTATCAGTGATGACTTCTCCAGTCAAGGTTTTCAATGGTGCACTTCTTTTGATCACTGGACCACAGGCTTTCTTTATTCCTTCATACATGCTTCTTATGTCTCCCTTATCACTTGCGATTTGAATGGACTCACATAACTTGATCCAATAATCATTTGCACACTGCCTGGCAGCCTTTTGCACATCCTTCCTAGCTTGCCTTAGCTCACTCAGAGTGTTACGCGTTGGTCTTTCCTTGTTTCTTAAGAGAGCTTTCTTCTTCTTATCAATCAAGGGCTGCAGAGTCTCGCTGTTGGCCGCAAACCAGTCCTGCCTCTTATGATCCACAGTGCCGTAAACCTTTACGGCAGTTTTACAAAGAGTTTCCTTAAGTTTATTCCATTTATCATTTACTGTACAATTTTCTGGTGTATCAGTGAAAGCGTCTTCAAGTTGCTGTTGAAACTGAAAGCACTTTTCAGGATCATGAGTGTTAATAATATTAATCCTGGGGCTAGATTTGTGTTTAGCTGTGTAGATTCTCTTTGATCTCAGTCTAACCCTTGCAACAACCAAAGAATGATCCGTATCACAGTCAGCACTGTGGTAACTACGAGTCAATGATATATGGTTGAGATGTTGTCTCCGTGTGATGATGAAGTCCAGCTGGTGCCAATGGCCGGATCTTGGATGTTTCCATGTGACCTTATGCATCTCTTTTGTTTTAAAAAAAGAGTTTGTAATACATAGGTCATTACTGGTGCAATGCTCCAGCAGCCTTTGCCCATTTTCATTCATGCGACCGATGTTGTATTTTCCAAGGCACACTGGCCATGAACTCGAGTCCTTGCCCACACGAGCATTGAAATCACCGAGCATATAAATGTAGTCAGAATTTGGAAATGCCTTGATCACGGAGTCTAACTCCTCATAGAACAAATCCTTCACATCATCAGAGGAATCGAGTGTCGGTGCATATGCAGTAATAATGGTGGCAAACCCACAAGAGGTTGCCAAGCGCAGGGATAATAGTCTTTCATTTCCTTCTGCTGGAATTTCAATCATTCCCAGTAGCGAATTCTTCACTGCAAAGCCCACACCGTGTTGCCTTTTTTCTGCCTACCCTTTACCCTTCCAGAAAAAGGTGTAGTTGTTTTCCCTGAGTGACCCTTCCTCAGCGAGGCGAGTCTCCTGCAGGCCAGCAATATCAATGTTAAGACGATTGAGTTCGGCATCAATCACAGCCGTTTTTCTCACATCGTCAATATTGGTCAAGTCAGTGGAAAATCCTGGACACATGGTTCTCACGTTCCAGGTTGCAAGCCGTAGCTTGAGGTTTCTATTTATATTTTTGTTTGTACCTGGTGCATTGGTTTTACAGCCTGAGATTCAGATTTTGTCCTAGCCCCAAGCACCCATTGAAGCAGGCAGGCTGTGGCGGATCAGCACCCAATTGGCTGGGGGGTGCCCAGCTTGAGGCGGGCGGTAGCTGATCAGTGACACCTATAGGTGTCTCCCACCGTCAGAGGCAACGCGTGGCGCCCCATGTCTACGCCAACTGACAAGGACTTATAACCCGTAACATTTGCCTCTCGCTTTGATTCCGAGACCAGTTAAGACCAGGGATGGAGTTATTGCCTCTCCATAGCACAAAGCCTGGGCTAAAATATAGAGATCATGTGTTGCCCATGCAGCATGATCCCTCTCTCGGCCTGCGTAGTTCACTCCAGAGGAAAGGTAACACCCCTACATCTGGAACAAGACAAGCTGCAGAAGCTGCCGGATCAGCAAAGCAATGCTCTAACTGTCCGCCTGTCGGAGCTTCGATCCTAGACCAGTCGCCAACCAAGGCTTAGGGCCTGGTCTGCCCTGCCATGACAATTTTGTCTTTAGCTTGCATTTCCTCGCACCAGGGTAAGGCTTGTACCCTCCCAATTGCGCTCTTCCGCCCGAAGCCGTTGGCACAATGTGGGGTGTCGGGTTTGGTAAGCGCCGGCCAACGTTCGGCGCTAACACAATAAGAAAGAGACAAACAGCTTTCTTTGGTCATTTAATGAGAAGAGTGGCATTGGAGAACATCGTGACAACTGGAAAGATCGAGGGGAAGAGAGGCAGAGGCAGACCAAGAGAAATGATGCTGGATGGATTGAGACGGTGGCACGGAGGAATATCAGCAGCAGAGTTGATCCAGAAAACCAAAGACCGAGATCTGTGGAGAGCCATGAACGCCTACGCCAGTTGGCAGGGCACTTGATGATGATGATATTTTAATTCTTAGTTTGTATTTTTTATTATATCAGCTAATGAGGCCCTGCAAGGGATGCATTTTACACTAAATAATTTGGGGCCGTCGTTCGGAGGAGTGCCCAACATTGTTTGGTCACGTTATAAAAAGAAATAAATTGGAGCACTTGGTGACAACTGACAAGATTGAGGGTAAAAGTACAAGAGGAAGGCCGAGAGGTAAATACCTGGATGGCTTGGCCACGTGGCATGTTCGAGACAAGAACACTGAGCTGATCCACGACTCTGGTGATCGAGTGAGATGGTGAAACATGACCGCCCACACTTACCGGCATGGCACATGATGATGATGACTTGTTGGTGTATTGTGGGAACACAAGGCTGTGGAACGTCTGTGTTGCTGGGTGTCTGGGGGAACTGGTTGCTGGGTGTTTGAGGGAACTGGTTGCTCGGGGTCTGGCTGTCAATCAGTCCCTTGCTGGGTCTGCCAGCGGTATTGATGTGCTTGGGTAAAGTCAACACAAGATAAGCACTATACCGTCACATTGATCTATAACACTTTGAGCTGTGTCAACACACAGTAAGCACCAGACTGTCACACTGATCTGCAACACTTTGAGCTGTGTCAACACAGCCGCAGAATACCAGCCCACCAAGCACCAACTCCGCTCACTGGTTCAACGGGAAAAGTGAGAAGAGTATCAGATAATGTCAGGTTTATAAAGCTCCAGCTTAGAGAGTACAGACAATGTTTGCTTCGTAAAGCTCCAACTTGGAGAGTACAGACAATGTTTGGTTTATACAGCTCCAGCTTGGAGATTACAGACAATGTTTGGTTTATACAACTCCAGTTAGAAGAGTTTTTTTTTTTTTTTTCCGCGTTTCCATCCTGTTTCAGGATATTGCGGTCAACACCAGCATCTTTCAGCTGTATGTTGATTCCTAGGCTAGATTACGCTCATCAGCACGCCACGACTTTCTGAGCGACCGGCTCCATACTCTCATAAGTCACTTTTGCAATTCGAACCACTGCTAATTCTCGTCGCGTCACGTGACGAGAGTATTCGGGGTTAGCGGAGAAAGCTGCTAACTCCTCGGCCATGGAGCCGGCCAGTTAGAAGAGTACAGACAATACTTGGTTTATAAAGTTCCAACTTGGAAAGTTCAGACAAAGTTTGGTTTATAAAGCTCCAACTTGGAGAGTACAATGTTTGGTTTATAAAGCTCCAGCTTGGATAATACAGATAATGTTTGGTTTATGCAGCTCCAGTGGAGGTGTGAGGAGATCGTGTCTGTAGAATTAGGCACTTGCATACCTTCTAAACCTGCCTGACAACGTCCTTGACATGACCCGCTGATCGATCAGTCACGTGACATCGCGGTATTTGCTGTGAGAGATATATTCATAGGTACTGGTGGGCACTTATAGAAGTAAAGTACGGACGTAGACATCAGAGAGGATACTCGTTGTCGTCATCAGCAGTACAGACGTAGACATCAGAAGGGATACTTGTCATCATCGTCGTCGTCGTCGTCGTCATCATCATCATCATCATCATCATCATCATCATCATCATCATCATCATCATCATCATCATCATCATCATCATCATCAGTAGAGATGTAGACACCAGAGGGGATACTCTCTGTCGCCCTGACTGTGCTCTGACTTTACTCTGACTGTACTCTGATTGTACCCTAACCTATCCTGACTGTACTCTGATCGTACGCTGACCTACCCTGACTGTACTTTGATCGTACCCTGGCCTATCCTGACTGTACCCTGACTGTGCCCTCACTGTACTCTGATCGTACTCTGACCTATCCTGACTGTACTCTGACTGTGCCCTGACTGTACTCTAATCGTACCCTGATCTATTATGACTGTACCCTGACTGTACTCTTATCGTACCCTGACTTATCCTTACTGTACCCTGACTGTACTCTAATCGTACCCTGACTTATCCTGACTGTACTCTGACTGTATCCTAAATGTACCTTGAGCATATGTTGATGCAGTCTATATAAATCTGAAGTGCCGCCTGCAAGCAGCAGCAACAACGGTTTCAAAAATCATTTTCCTACAAGAATTCTCGGGAAGGTCCGAGATCAGGTGTCATATATCTGTGGGTGACAGCTCTAACACTGGACACATGTGTTATATATCTGCGGGTGACAGTTCTAACACTGGACACATGTGTCATATATCTGTGGGTGACAGCTCTAACACTGGACACATGTGTTATATATCTGTGGGTGACAGCTCTAACACTGGACACATGTGTTATATATCTGTGGGTGACAGCGCTAACACTGGACACATGTGTTATATATCTGTGGGTGACAGTTCTAACACTGGACACATGTGTCATATATCTGTGGGTGACAGCTCTAACACTGGACACATGTGTCATATATCTGCGGGTGACAGTTCTAACACTGGACACATGTGGCATATATCTGTGGGTGACAGCGCTAACACTGGACACATGTGTCATATATCTGTGGGTGACAGCTCTAACACTGGACACATGTGTCATATATCTGTGGGTGACAGCGCTAACACTGGACACATGTGTTATATATCTGTGGGTGACAGTTCTAACACTGGACACATGTGTCATATATCTGTGGGTGACAGCTCTAACACTGGACACATGTGGCATATATCTGCGGGTGACAACTCTAACACTGGACACATGTGTCATATATCTGCGGGTGACAGCGCTAATACTGGACACATGTGTTATATATCTGTGGGTGACAGTTCTAACACTGGACACATGTGTCATATATCTGCGGGTGACAGCTCTAACACTGGACACATGTGTCATATATCTGTGGGTGACAGCTCTAACACTGGACACATGTGTCATACATCTGCGGGTGACAGCGCTAATACTGGACACATGTGTTATATATCTGTGGGTGACAGCTCTAACACTGGACACATGTGTTATATATCTGCGGGTGACAGTTCTAACACTGGACACATGTGTCATATATCTGTGGGTGACAGCTCTAACACTGGACACATGTGTTATATATCTGTGGGTGACAGTTCTAACACTGGACACATGTGTCATATATCTGTGGGTGACAGCTCTAACACTGGACACATGTGTTATATATCTGTGGGTGACAGCGCTAACACTGGACACATGTGTTATATATCTGTGGGTGACAGTTCTAACACTGGACACATGTGTCATATATCTGTGGGTGACAGCTCTAACACTGGACACATGTGTCATATATCTGCGGGTGACAGTTCTAACACTGGACACATGTGGCATATATCTGTGGGTGACAGCGCTACCACTGGACACATGTCTCATATATCTGTGGGTGACAGTTCTAACACTGGACACATGTGTTATATATCTGCGGGTGACAGCTCTAACACTGGACACATGTGTCATATATCTGTGGGTGACAGCGCTAACACTGGACACATGTGTCATATATCTGTGGGTGACAGCTCTAACACTGGACACATGTGTTATATATCTGTGGGTGACAGCTCTAACACTGGACACATGTGGCATATATCTGCGGGTGACAGTTCTAACACTGGACACATGTGTTATATATCTGTGGGTGACAGCTCTAACACTGGACACATGTGTCATATATCTGTGGGTGACAGCTCTAACACTGGACACATGTGTCATATATCTGTGGGTGACAGTTCTAACACTGGACACATGTGTTATATATCTGTGGGTGACAGCGCTAACACTGGACACATGTGTTATATATCTGTGGGTGACAGCGCTAACACTGGACACATGTGTTATATATCTGAGGGTGACAGTTCTAACACTGGACACATGTGTCATATATCTGTGGGTGACAGCTCTAACACTGGACACATGTGTTATATATCTGTGGGTGACAGTTCTAACACTGGACACATGTGTCATATATCTGTGGGTGACAGCGCTAACACTGGACACATGTGTCATATATCTGTGGGTAACAGTTCTAACACTGGACACATGTGTCATATATCTGTGGGTGACAGCGCTAACACTGGACACATGTGTTATATATCTGTGGGTGACAGGTCTAACACTGGACACATGTGTTATATATCTGTGGGTGACAGCGCTAACACTGGACACATGTGTCATATATCTGTGGGTGACAGCGCTAACACTGGACACATGTGTCATATATCTGTGGGTGACAGCTCTAACACTGGACACATGTGTTATATATCTGTGGGTGACAGCTCTAACACTGGACACATGTGTTATATATCTGTGGGTGACAGCGCTAACACTGGACACATGTGTCATATATCTGTGGGTGACAGCGCTAACACTGGACACATGTGTCATATATCTGTGGGTGACAGTTCTAACACTGGACACATGTGTTATATATCTGTGGGTGACAGTTCTAACACTGGACACATGTGTCATATATCTGTGGGTGACAGCGCTAACACTGGACACATGTGTTATATATCTGTGGGTGACAGTTCTACCACTAGACACATGTGTCATATATCTGTGGGTGACAGTTCTAACACTGGACACATGTGTTATATATCTGTGGGTGACAGCTCTAACACTGGACACATGTGTTATATATCTGTGGGTGACAGCGCTAACACTGGACACATGTGTCATATATCTGTGGGTGACAGCGCTAACACTGGACACATGTGTCATATATCTGTGGGTGACAGCTCTAACACTGGACACATGTGTTATATATCTGTGGGTGACAGTTCTAACACTGGATACATGTGTTATATATCTGTGGGTGACAGCTCTAACATTGGACACATGTGGCATATATCTGCGGGTGACAGTTCTAACACTGGACACATGTGTTATATATCTGCGGGTGACAGCTCTAACACTGGACACATGTGTTATATATCTGTGGGTGACAGCTCTAACACTGGACACATGTGTTATATATCTGTGAGTGACAGCTCTAACACTGGACACATGTGTTATATATCTGCGGGTGACAGCTCTAACACTGGACACATGTGTTATATATCTGTGGGTGACAGCTCTAACACTGGACACATGTGGCATATATCTGCGGGTGACAGTTCTAACACTGGACACATGTGTCATATATCTGTGGGTGACAGCTCTAACACTGGACACATGTGTTATATATCTGTGGGTGACAGCGCTAACACTGGACACATGTGGCATATATCTGCGGGTGACAGTTCTAACACTGGACACATGTGTTATATATCTGTGGGTGACAGCTCTAACACTGGACACATGTGGCATATATCTGCGGGTGACAGTTCTAACACTGGATACATGTGTCATATATCTGTGGGTGACAGTTCTAACACTGGACACATGTGTTATATATCTGCGGGTGACAGCTCTAACACTGGACAAACGTGTTATATATCTGTGGCTGACAGTTCTAACACTGGACACATGTGTTATATATCTGTGGGTGACAGCTCTAACACTGGACAAATGTGGCATATATCTGCGGGTGACAGTTCTAACACTGGACACATGTGTCATATATCTGTGGGTGACAGCTCTAACACTGGACACATGTGTTATATATCTGTGGGTGACAGTTCTAACACTGGATACATGTGTTATATATCTGTGGGTGACAGTTCTAACACTGGACAAATGTGGCATATATCTGCGGGTGACAGTTCTAACACTGGACACATGTGTTATATATCTGTGAGTGACAGTTCTAACACTGGACAAATGTGGCATATATCTGCGGGTGACAGTTCTAACACTGGACACATGTGTTATATATCTGTGGGTGACAGTTCTAACACTGGACAAATGTGGCATATATCTGCGGGTGACAGTTCTAACACTGGACACATGTGTCATATATCTGTGGGTGACAGCTCTAACACTGGACACATGTGTTATATATCTGTGGGTGACAGTTCTAACACTGGATACATGTTGCATATATCTGCGGGTGACAGTTCTAACACTGGACACATGTGTCATATATCTGTGGGTGACAGCTCTAACACTGGACACATGTGTCATATATCTGTGGGTGACAGTTCTAACACTGGACACATGTGTTATATATCTGTGGGTGACAGTTCTAAGACTGGACACATGTGTCATATATCTGTGGGTGACAGTTCTAACACTGGACACATGTGTTATATATCTGTGGGTGACAGTTCTAACACTGGATACATGTGTCATATATCTGCGGGTGAAAGTTCTAACACTGGATACATGTGTCATATATCTGTGGGTGACAGCTCTAACACTGGACACATGTGTTATATATCTGCGGGTGACAGCTCTAACACTGGATACATGTGTCATATATCTGTGGGTGACAGCTCTAACACTGGACACATGTGTTATATATCTGTGGGTGACAGCTCTAACACTGGACACATGTGTTATATATCTGTGGGTGATAGTTCTAACACTGGACACATGTGTTATATATCTGTGGGTGACAGCTCTAACACTGGACACATGTGTTATATATCTGTGGGTGACAGTTCTAACACTGGACACATGTGTTATATATCTGTGGGTGACAGCTCTAACACTGGACACATGTGTTATATATCTGTGAGTGACAGCTCTAACACTGGACACATGTGTTATATATCTGCGGGTGACAGCTCTAACACTGGACACATGTGTTATATATCTGTGGGTGACAGCTCTAACACTGGACACATGTGGCATATATCTGCGGGTGACAGTTCTAACACTGGACACATGTGTCATATATCTGTGGGTGACAGCTCTAACACTGGACACATGTGTTATATATCTGTGGGTGACAGCGCTAACACTGGACACATGTGGCATATATCTGCGGGTGACAGTTCTAACACTGGACACATGTGTTATATATCTGTGGGTGACAGCTCTAACACTGGACACATGTGTTATATATCTGTGGGTGACAGCTCTAACACTGGACACATGTGGCATATATCTGCGGGTGACAGTTCTAACACTGGATACATGTGTCATATATCTGTGGGTGACAGTTCTAACACTGGACACATGTGTTATATATCTGCGGGTGACAGCTCTAACACTGGACAAACGTGTTATATATCTGTGGCTGACAGTTCTAACACTGGACACATGTGTTATATATCTGTGGGTGACAGCTCTAACACTGGACAAATGTGGCATATATCTGCGGGTGACAGTTCTAACACTGGACACATGTGTCATATATCTGTGGGTGACAGCTCTAACACTGGACACATGTGTTATATATCTGTGGGTGACAGTTCTAACACTGGATACATGTGTTATATATCTGTGGGTGACAGTTCTAACACTGGACAAATGTGGCATATATCTGCGGGTGACAGTTCTAACACTGGACACATGTGTTATATATCTGTGAGTGACAGTTCTAACACTGGACAAACGTGGCATATATCTGCGGGTGACAGTTCTAACACTGGACACATGTGTTATATATCTGTGGGTGACAGTTCTAACACTGGACAAATGTGGCATATATCTGCGGGTGACAGTTCTAACACTGGACACATGTGTCATATATCTGTGGGTGACAGCTCTAACACTGGACACATGTGTTATATATCTGTGGGTGACAGTTCTAACACTGGATACATGTTGCATATATCTGCGGGTGACAGTTCTAACACTGGACACATGTGTCATATATCTGTGGGTGACAGCTCTAACACTGGACACATGTGTCATATATCTGTGGGTGACAGTTCTAACACTGGACACATGTGTTATATATCTGTGGGTGACAGTTCTAAGACTGGACACATGTTTCATATATCTGTGGGTGACAGTTCTAACACTGGACACATGTGTTATATATCTGTGGGTGACAGTTCTAACACTGGATACATGTGTCATATATCTGCGGGTGAAAGTTCTAACACTGGATACATGTGTCATATATCTGTGGGTGACAGCTCTAACACTGGACACATGTGTTATATATCTGCGGGTGACAGCTCTAACACTGGATACATGTGTCATATATCTGTGGGTGACAGCTCTAACACTGGACACATGTGTTATATATCTGTGGGTGACAGCTCTAACACTGGACACATGTGTTATATATCTGTGGGTGACAGTTCTAACACTGGACACATGTGTTATATATCTGTGGGTGACAGCTCTAACACTGGACACATGTGTTATATATCTGTGGGTGACAGTTCTAACACTGGACACATGTGTTATATATCTGTGGGTGACAGCGCTAACACTGGACACATGTGTTATATATCTGCGGGTGACAGCTCTAACACTGGACACATGTGTTATATATCTGCGGGTGACATTTCTAACACTGAATACATGTGTCATATATCTGCGGGTGACAGCTCTAACACTGGACACATGTGTTATATATCTGTGGGTGACAGCGCTAACACTGGACACATGTGTTATATATCTGCGGGTGACAGCTCTAACACTGGACACATGTGTTATATATCTGCGGGTGACAGCTCTAACACTGGACACATGTGTTATATATCTGCGGGTGACAGCTCTAACACTGGACACATGTGTTATATATCTGAGGGTGACAGGGCTAACACTGGACACATGTGTCATATATCTGCGGGTGACAACTCTAACACTGGACACGTGTGTTATATATCTGCGGGTGACAGCTCTAACACTGGACACATGTGTTATATATCTGCGGGTGACAGCTCTAACACTGGACACATGTGTTATATATCTGAGGGTGACAGGGCTAACACTGGACACATGTGTCATATATCTGCGGGTGACAACTCTAACACTGGACACGTGTGTTATATATCTGCAGGTGACAGCTCTAACACTGGACACATGTGTCATATATCTGCGGGTGACAGCGCTAACACTGGACACATGTGTCATATATCTGCGGGTGACAGCGCTAATACTGGACACATGTGTCATATATCTGCGGGTGACAGCTCTAACACTGGACACATGTGTCATATATCTGTGGGTGAAAACTCTAACTCTGGACACATGTGTCATATATCTGTGGGTGACAGTTCTAACACTGGATACATGTGTCATATATCTGTGGGTGACAACTCTAACACTGGACACATGTGTCATATATCTGTGGGTGACAACTCTAACACTGGACACATGTGTCATATATCTGAGGGTGACAACTCTAACACTGGACACATGTGTCATATATCTGTGGGTGACAGTTCTAACACTGGATACATGTGTCATATATCTGTGGGTGACAACTCTAACACTGGACACATGTGTCATATATCTGCGGGTGACAGTTCTAACACTGGATACATGTGTCATATATCTGTGGGTGACAGCTCTAACACTGGACACATGTGTCATATATCTGTGGGTGACAGCTCTAACACTGGACACATGTGTCATATATCTGTGGGTGACAGCGCTAACACTGGACACATGTGTCATATATCTGCGGGTGACAGTTCTAACACTGGACACATGTGTCATATATCTGCGGGTGACAGTTCTAACACTGGACACATGTGTCATATATCTGTGGGTGACAGTTCTAACACTGGACACATGTGTCATATATCTGCGGGTGACAGTTCTAACACTGGACACATGTGTCATATATCTGTGGGTGACAACTCTAACACTGGACACATGTATCATATATCTGTGGGTGACAACTGTAACACTGGACACATGTGTCATATATCTGAGGGTGACAGCGCTAACACTGGACACATGTGTCATATATCTGCGGGTGACAACTCTAACACTGGACACATGTGTCATATATCTGCGGGTGACAGCGCTAACACTGGACACATGTGTCATATATCTGCGGGTGACAGCGCTAACACTGGACACATGTGTCATATATCTGCGGGTGACAGCTCTAACACTGGACACATGTGTCATATATCTGCGGGTGACAGCGCTAACACTGGATACATGTGTCATATATCTGTGGGTGACAGCTCTAACACTGGACACATGTGTCATATATCTGTGGGGGACAACTCTAACACTGGATACATGTGTCATATATCTGCGGGTGACAGCGCTAACACTGGACACATTTTCATATATCTGTGGGTGACAGCTCTAACACTGGACACATGTGTTATATATCTGTGGGTGACAGCACTAACACTGGACACATGTGTCATACATCTGTGGGTGACAGCGCTAACACTGGACGTCGTCTGGACGCGACATTTTCGTGCGTCGTCGTCGTTCATGCCTTAACAAGTCAAGAAGCCTGATACGGGGGGAAATGTCACGGCGCAAGAATACCAAGAAACACGCGGTATCCAAGATGTGCAGCATGGGAGCCGACAATAAGACGAGCGGAGAGAATCTACCGGCGAGCTGCAGCAAACAACAAGAAACTCAAGCAACCTTTAACGAAACTACTACGGGGGAGACCGGTGACAGCCCACTACAGACAAGAGCCAAAACTACTGAGAAGCAGAAAGAGGAGAAAGACACCAGAGCCGGAAACACCGACTCACAGACAAGCAAGTGGGTTGTCAAGCGTATCCAAGTGGAGCTATCAGACGAAGAAATCCTGAAACAGCTACGAGAAGAGAATCTCCACATCCGATTCTTGAAGGCGGAGCAGCACCTTACCTACTCCAAGATACCTACAACCTTGGTGGTGGTAACGACAGAGGGCAGCGAGATGCCGACCACAATATCAATCAACAACAAGAGAATACAACAGCCAGAGAGATTCATCCCAAGGATCACCCAATGTTCCAGATGTCAGAGGGCCGGCCACAGCAGATCAACATGCCACAGTAAGACGGAAATCTGTCGGTATTGCGCCGATCACGACGCCTTCAAGGAGTGTCCGCTGGCGAAGCTCTACACGGACTTCCGAGCACCCAACAACAAAAGAAAGTGCGTCAACTGCCAGGGCAAGCATGGAGCAAGATACTTGGGCTGTCCGTACTTGCAACGACACAGAGACGTGCTAATGTTTACCATCAACAAAAAGACACCATACAACGAAGCAAGGCTGAGGTGCGAGACAGCCACAAGCATCTCACAAGCGGAAAAAGCTCAACTGCAAGACCAGATAGATGAGCTAAAGAAGCAAATCAAGCTGCTTCAAACACCGGCACATACCAGCGACAATGAAAAGCTGCTGGCTGATACTACACAGGGGACATGTAGTGGAAAACAGGGGACGTGTAGTGGGAAACTGGGGACGTGTAATGAGAAACTAGGGACGTGTAGTGAGAAACTGGGTACATATAGTGGGAAACTGGGGACGTGTAGTGGGAAACTGGGGACGTGTAGTGAGAAACTGGGGACGTGTAGTGGGAAACTGGTGACGTGTAGTGAGAAACTGGTGACGTGTAGTGAGAAACTGGTGACGTGTTGTGGGAAACTGGTGACGTGTTGTGGGAAACTGGGGACGTGTAATGGGAAACTGGGGACGTGTAATGAGAAACTAGGGACGTGTAGTGAGAAACTGGGTACATATAGTGGGAAACTGGGGACGTGTAGTGGGAAACTGGGGACGTGTAGTGAGAAACTGGGGACGTGTAGTGGGAAACTGGTGACGTGTAGTGAGAAACTGGTGACGTGTAGTGAGAAACTGGTGACGTGTTGTGGGAAACTGGTGACGTGTTGTGGGAAACTGGGGACATGTAGTGGGAAACTGGGGCCGTGTAGTGAGAATCTTGGGACGTGTAGTAAGAATCTGGGGACGTGAAGTGAGAATCTGGGGACGTGTAGTGGGAAACTGGGCACGTGTAGTGGGAAAGTGGAGGCGTGTAGTGGGAAACTGGGGACGTGTAGTGAGAATTTGGGGACGTGTAGTAAGAATCTGGGGACGTGAAGTGAGAAACTGGTGACGTGTAGTGAGCAACTGGAGACGTGTAGTGAGAAACTGGGGACGTGTAATGAGACAACTGGGGATGTGCAGTGAGACAATTCAGAACGTGTAGTGAGACAACTGAGGATGTGTAGTGAGACAACTGAGGATGTGTAGTGAGACAATTTAGGACATGTAGTGAGACAACTGAGGATATGTAGTGAGAAATTGGTGACGCGCAGTGAGACAAATGAGAACGTGTAGTGAGACAACTGGGGATGTGTAATGAGACAACTGCGGATATGTAATGAGACAACTGCGGATATGTAGTGAGACAACTGAGGACATGTAGTGAGACAACTGAGGACGTGTAGTGAGACAACTGAGGACGTGTAGTCAGACAACTGAGGATGTGTAGTGAGACAACTGAGGATGTGTAGTGAGACAACTGAGGACATGTAGTGAGAAATTGGTGACGCGCAGTGAGACAAATGAGAACGTGTAGTGAGACAAATGAGGACGTGTAGTGAGACAACTGAGGATGTGTAGTGAGACAACTGAGGACGTGTAGTGAGACAACTGAGGACATGTAGTGAGACAACTGAGGACATGTAGTGAGACAACTGAGGACATGTAGTGAGACAACTGAGGACATGTAGTGAGACAACTGAGGACATGTAGTGAGACAACTGAGGACATGTAGTGAGACAACTGAGGACATGTAGTGAGACAACTGAGGACATGTAGTGAGACAACTGAGGACATGTAGTGAGACAACTGAGGACATGTAGTGAGACAATTGGTGAAGTATAGTGAGACAACTGAGGATGTGTCGTGAGACAACTGAGGATGTGTCGTGAGACAACTGAGGATGTGTCGTGAGACAACTGAGGATGTGTCGTGAGACAACTGAGGATGTGTAGTGAGAAATTGGTGAAGTGTAGTGAGACAAATGAGGATATGTAGTGAGACAACTGAGGACGTGTAGTGAGACAACTGCGGATGTGTAGTGAGACAACTGAGGACATGTAGTGAGACAACTGAGGACGTGTAGTGAGACAACTGCGGACGTGTAGTGAGACAATTTAGGACATGTAGTGAGACAACTGAGGATATGTAGTGAGAAATTGGTGACGCGCAGTGAGACAAATGAGAACGTGTAGTGAGACAACTGGGGATGTGTAATGAGACAACTGCGGATATGTAATGAGACAACTGAGGACATGTAGTGAGACAACTGAGGACATGTAGTGAGACAACTGAGGACATGTAGTGAGACAATTGGTGAAGTGTAGTGAGACAACTGAGGATGTGTAGTGAGACAACTGAGGATGTGTAGTGAGACAACTGAGGACATGTAGTGAGACAACTGAGGATGTGTAGTGAGACAACTGAGGATATGTAGTGAGACAATTGGTGAAGTGTAGTGAGACAACTGAGGATGTGTAGTGAGACAACTGAGGATGTGTAGTGAGACAATTGGTGAAGTGTAGTGAGACAACTGAGGATGTGTAGTGAGACAACTGAGGATGTGTAGTGAGAAATTGGTGAAGTGTAGTGAGACAAATGAGGATATGTAGTGAGACAACTGAGGACGTGTAGTGAGACAACTGCGGATGTGTAGTGAGACAACTGAGGACATGTAGTGAGACAATTGGTGAAGTGTAGTGAAACAACTGAGGATGTGTAGTGATACAACTGAGGATGTGTAGTGAGACAACTGAGGATGTGTAGTGAGACAACTGAGGACGTGTAGTGAGACAACTGAGGACGTGTAGTGAGACAATTGAGGACATGTATTGAGACAACTGAGGATATGTAGTGAGAAATTGGTGACGCGCAGTGAGACAACTGAGGACATGCAGTGAGACAACTGAGGACGTGTAGTGAGACAATTGAGGACGTGTAGTGAGACAATTGAGGACATGTAGTGAGAGAACTGAGGATATGTAGTGAGAAATTGGTGACGCGCAGTTAGACAACTGAGGACATGTAGTGAGACAACTGAGGATGTGTAGTGAGACAACTGAGGATGTGTAGTGAGACAACTGGGGACGTGTAGTGAGACAACTGAGGATGTGTAGTGAGAAACTGGGGACATGTAGTGGGAAACTGGAGATGTGTAGAGAGAAACACACCACAATCGGCGTGGAACCCATTTATCTCAACCCCAAACATGACAATTTGACTCTGCTTGTCTGCAACACAGAACCATCGGCCGTTAAGTCAGGGCATTGATTGACTGTCTCAGAATGGTTGTCTGTCACACTGAACCATCGTCCGTTAAGTCAGGGCATTGATTGACTGTCTCAGAATGGTTGTCTGCCACACAGAACCATCGTCCGTTAAGTCAGGGCATTGATTGACTGTCTCAGAATGGTTGTCTGCCACACAGAACCATCGTCCGTTAAGTCAGGGCATTGATTGACTGTCTCAGAATGGTTGTCTGCCACACAGAATCATCGGCCGTTAAGTCAGGGCATTGATAATAAAGAGAGAATGAGGTCACAAAATATAATAAATAGAGAATGGTGTCAAAATAAATAATAAATAGAAAATGGGGTCACAAAATACAATAAAACGAACGAACGAACGAACGAACAAACTTTATTTTCAAAGGGTTAAGAATTGAGCACGCAGGCCCGTCTAACATTCTGCCCTTCTATCACTCTCTTTCATACATTATTTCATTCACACATCATTCAAGGCTAACAGAGAACAGCAACAATATAAAAGATATGCATTATAAAGGCATGGGCAAAATGCGAACATCAAAACTACACGACACAGTAAAATTAGATAATGGTCTGACACTTGTTATTA
Source organism: Cepaea hortensis (assembly GCA_963921405.1). Taxonomy (NCBI): domain Eukaryota; kingdom Metazoa; phylum Mollusca; class Gastropoda; order Stylommatophora; family Helicidae; genus Cepaea; species Cepaea hortensis. Next base: position 219,962,936 of record OY992877.1, read on the forward strand.
GCTATGTGGAATATACTGGCCTACCAAAAGGGGACTGGCTGTTATACTAGGGTTTTGTTATTATTATTATTATCTCTATTATTAAGGGGGAAGATAATTCGTACTGAGATAGTGTTCGAGTAATTTGCGATTATATGAATAGGGATTGGTGATGTCTTTGATTTCTTGTGGAAGATTGTTCCACAGCTGAGCAGCAGAGTACGTTAAGCTTGTTTTGTATAAGTCAATCCTAGGCTTCGGAATGTGTAATATATTTAAACGTTTACTGTGTCTAGCATTATATTTAAACAATGTCCAAAGGTAATTTGGGGCATTCCGATGCAGGATTTTGTGAATTAGTTTAGCTTTATTGAAAAGCAGGCGTTTGCGGAGTGGTAGTAACTGAAGGCGTTTATACAGGCTAGGATTGTCAGATAAATGTTTGTTATAAATTAGACTCATGGCCCGTTTCTGGAGTGAGTAAAGTCGCTTGGTGTTTGAATTAGAACAACCGTCCCAGATTGTAGAGCAGTAGTCAAAGTGTGTCTGTATATGAAAAGTATAGAATAGTTTCCTTGTGTCCTCATCAAGGAAGTTTTTAATTTTGGCGAGTTGGTAGACTTTTTTCGCTGTTTGTTTAATAAGCGCTTGAACGTGGGAATTAAAGGTTAGGTTTCTATCAATGATTATGCCTAATGTTTTGTGCTCAATTACACTTTCTACTGGCATGTTATCGATGTGAAGTTGAAGTGATGTGTGTGTGTTTAGAGTTTGAAGTCTTTGTCTGGTTGTTAGTAACATTGATTTTGTTTTAGTGATGTTAATTTTCATACGGTTTGAATAGCTCCACCTAACTACATTATTTAATTCTTGTTGTAAAGACGACTCCAATAAAATACAGTTTTCAGCATTTGTGTACACTGTACAGTCGTCTGCAAATAGATCGCAGGAAGACGAAAGATGCAAAGGTAGATCGTTAATATATATGGCAAACAATAGAGGGCCAAGAATAGAGCCTTGCGGTACTCCAATATTGAAGGTAGTGGTATGAGACAGACATTTATTATGTGATACTACTTGCTTTCTGTTTGATAGAAAAGATGATATTAGAGTGACTACATTAGGGCCAATTTTCATTGTCTCAAGTTTTTTAATTAAAATAACATGGTCTATCATATCAAATGCTTTCTTGAAATCAATAAACACAGTTCCACATAGACTGTTGTTGTTTATATTCTGGTGCCAATTTTCTATCATGTTTGTTAGGGCCGTATGGCAAGAATATTTTGGTCGAAATCCTGATTGGTTGTCAACAATAAGCTTGTTGCGAACTAAATACTGTAATGTCACTTTATGGATGTGTTTTTCTAGTGGCTTAGATAGTGATGATAGTAAGGAAATGGGTCTGCAATTGTTCGGGAGATCATTGTCCAATGAACCAGATTTAAGAAGAGGGTACACTTTAGCGATTTTGAGAGCTGATGGAAAGTGGCCTTTGGTGAGACACTGATTATATACATAGGTTAGTGATATACAGATTACTGGCGCAGCACAACGGAGAATCCGGTTGCTGATTCCATCTAACCCAGATGAGGTTGTGTTTTTTAGGTTACTGAGGTAAGTGGATACCTCAGTGATTGTCATTAGCGGTATGTCGGAAAGAATATCGCCGGAGCATCTATTCTCGCAAAACGATGACAGTAAAGATAAGTTGCAAGGAGAATTAGGTATTGAAGCCTTCAACTGGTCTATGTCAGTTTGAAAAAAATTACTGAATTGGTCGCATGTAATATGATTTGATGGTAAAGAATTTCGGAAGTTATTCTTGTTTGTCAAGGTGTTAATTGCCTTCCATATATCCTTACTATTTGTTTTATCCATTACTAAGTTCTTAAAGTAATTTTTCTTTTCCCGTCGTATGGTATATTGAACTTTGTTTCTAAGAGTACGGTATGCGCTGAGATCCCGCTTTTTATGTGCTTTATCTCTGTCTCTCATAATTTCAAGTATTTCCTGGGTGATCCAAGGTGGCTTGACGTGGTGTTTTACTCGAACTTCCTTGATTGGCACATGTCTATCAAAAACATCAATAAATGTTTTCATCCAGAATTCCAGAGCATCATCCGGGTCAGGAAGCTGACAAACATTGTCTAGAGGTGAACTGAGCAAGTCCTGTAAAAATGCGTTTTGGTTGAAATGTTTGTAACTTCTATATTTTACACTTATGTGTTTATGTTTAGGAGTTTTAATTCCTTGTTTAGACCACGTGCAGCATATTGGGTAGTGATCGCTCATTGCACAATTGGGTACAGCGCATTCTATGATGTTGTCTGAGCAAGTTACATAAATGTGATCTATGACTGTTGAAGATGACTTTGTTACTCTAGTAGCCTGTTGTACTATTTGTTGGAAATTGTATGATGCAATTATATTTCCCCATATTATGTTGGATTTGTTGGTGTCAATGTTAAAGTCTCCGAGTAGTATAATTTCCTTCCCGGAAGCGAAAACCACATCCATCATGGTAGTGAAGTTTTCGTACCAGACGTGTCCAGCACTGGGATTTCGATAGAGGTAGTCAATTATCAGGGGTGTGCGGTTTTGAAGTTTTAGCTCTAACCACATACATTCTATTTCGCAAGTTTCAAAGTCTAGCCTACGGTGAGCATTTAGTAAATTAGAAACATAGGTTACTATGCCTGTCTCTTGTTTCCTACAGGGATCCCTTCTAAAAACTTTGTACCCTTTAATAGATATGTCCTCATCTGAAATGTTATCATTAAGTCTACTTTCACTAAGGCCGAATAAATGAAAATTTTGATTAAGAATAGAAGATAACTCTGGTAGCTTGTTAAATAAGCTGCAAATGTTTAAGTGTCCAAGGCGTATTCCTGACTTATTGAGCCAGTGATGCCACTTCTCAGACATTTCATCCATGAAGAAAGTGTAAATTAGTCAAAGTTAAGCAAAAATACAAGATCATAAAAAAATCACAATTACATTAACTTACAAAATATCAGTAATACAAATAGGGATTGTTGATGACAATAAATGACAATATTATAACGATATAACTAATTAGACCAACGAATATAATGCAAACACGGAACAAAACGAATTAAAGAACATACAACAAATAATTAACCTGAAAAAAAAAAAAAAAAACTACTACACAAGCTAAGTAACCAACTGTTATCCAAAAGAATTAATAAATGACCATACAAGTCAATGTTTCTGTTTAAAGCGGAGTATCCCACACGGGAAATAAAACGTTAAACAGTAAGCAGAAGGAAGAACAGTGAAGGCCCCCTCACTCACAGTAAAAACACAATGAAAAGTATTATAAAAGCTATACAGCTAAGTACTATCAATTAATATAAAGTCAAAACAAGTCAATGTTTGTAGTTGCTTATAACCTAATACGTTACTAGATCAAGTAGTAACCAAATATGCAGATAAACGTTCAAGGAGAGGCTCTTTCTTGTACCGAGATCCGGTGTAGCTTTGTGCTAAGTTGCTAGTAAATACCAGGTTGTGTTGGTTGTTCGTATAGCGACATTATAAGTGCTTGACGAAGTGTAGCTGGGCTATACCGTGTGAGGTGCAACCATTCTGGGTTACAATGAAGTGGGTACTGATGATGTCTCATGGGTATGTAATGACTACCAACTAGAGCCTCTGGTTGGTGGCTAACAGGAGGTTGTGGTGGTACATCGTTGTTGCTGAGAGTTGGTTCCTTTCTGGGGAGAATAGGAAAAATATCTTCGTAATTATTACCCTCCTGTGTGAAAGTATTTAACGGACTTGGTGTAGTGGTAGTGTCCCGTCTGGCTTGGATTTCAGGTGCAGTGGTTATGAGTGGTCTGCACACTTCTGTCCTATTGGTACTTGATGTGACGGGAGTATGTCGTCTGGCTTGAGTTTCAGGAGTAGCTAAAAGTGTCCGGCGCGATCCCGTATTGGATGTATGGTATGTCCGTTCAGGATATTTGATATTCTTGGCGAGAAAACTGGTGCCCAATGTAGACAAATGTATTTGATCCTTATAAAGACTCTTTTTTGGTGCACCAGCCTGTGAAGTAAATGATGCTGTGTTGTTGATGAATTGTATCATGTTTTGAGAACAGAACTTCTGCAAAATGTTGTTATTTATGTCAGCTAGACGGCGCTGCTGTCCATAACTTGGTGATATGATGGAGGAGAAGAAAATGGATGAGTTAGGAAAAGTGTGACGTAATCCGTTAGAGAGTGCCAGTAGTTGAGACCCTGTGATTTGTTGGTTGTTCATGGTGTCGGTGATACCAATGTGTACGCTTGCCCTTCTAACGCTATGATTAACAGCCAACCTGCTAATCTTGTCTGTTAGCCGGTCTACACCAGCCCCAGGCAGTGGGATTATTGAAACAATGTCTTTGTCTGACGTGGCCATCCTGTCACTGTATAAACCTTTCATTAAGTTAGTTAGTTAGTTATCAGTTGGGGTATCTTCGTTGCACTCCGGACATGTCCATAGGTGCTCAGATCCTCCCCCCAGCATATGCATCAGCGTCCGGTGGCTAATAGTGCCAGTTCTGTGTTGGTTGACGAGGCGCTTTGTTTTCCCGATGTACCTCTCGCGTCTGGCTGTGCCGATTCTTACTCCCAGGTCTTTCATCCTGGAAAGCGATGTGGAATCACTGGCGTCAAAATCCTCTGTTCTCGCCATATCTTTAAGGGCGTTAATAACATCGGCACGATCCATGGGCTGGCCATCTACAGGGGGTGCAGAGCCAGCCAATTTATCAGCTCGTTCATTTCCCTCGACTCCCGCATGTCCCGGGACGAAGATGAAGGTGACTTTGCGGACAACAGACTTCCGCAGCGACTCAGTCCACTGTCTACGTACAGATCCAGCTTCGACCTTCTGAATCATGCTCATTGAATCACTTAGTACACACACGTTGGTATAATGCTGTGATTCCAGCCATATGAAAGCCTGTGTAACTGCCATCACCTCCATCGTCATGCTGCTCGTGGTCATGGAGTGGGCACCACTGGATTCTTGAACGGTTCGGCCCGCTGAGCGGGCTGTAAATGCCCACGCACTTCGCTGCTGCTTTACAACAGATCCATCTGTATAGATGAGCACTTCGGGGCTATCTGAGTGATCATAGATGAGCGCGTTAACCTCTGCATTGACAGCGGCAGGGTTCTGCTCTCTGCACCGTCTGTCGAGTGTGATAATGCAGGAGAAGGTACACTTAAAGGCTGGAGGCACCGGCACCCATTCCTTGCCGGGGTTGATACTGGTAAGACTGCAGACCTGTCCGACGACATCTTCCGCCCGACCCATCCATGATTTGCCCCTCTTTAGCCTGTCACCCTTTTCTCTGAATACAGCGTCATGCAGAGGGTGCTGCTCATCTGCACTTATTTTTAAGTATGCACGAGCTCTCCAGATCTTGATTCTGTGTTCCATTGTCGGGAAGTCAAGGAGGTATCTCATTGCTACACAGCTGGTGTCTTTCGTGCAGCCCAAAATGATGCGCATGGCTTCGTTTTGTACCTTTTCAAGTCTTCCAATCTGTGTAGGGCTGACAGTGAGGATGGCCAGGGCATACTCGATGCGTGAAAGCACAAGTCCTTGGAACAGAAGTAATAGCAGTCTTTGCTCGATATTGGCACTCGCCATGACTCTCATTGCTGCCAAACCTTTTCGAGCCTTCGTTATGACATAATCGACATGATCTCTGAAGGACAGGCTACGATCAAGCCTCACGCCAAGATATGTCATTGACTGGGTTCTACTCAGAATGCTCCCATCCATTCTTACTGCCGGCAGGTCTGTTTTCACAATATGGTTGTTTAGTGAGAACCATGTAACCGTTGCCTTTGCAGGGTTGACAAGGGCATCGGCATCAGCACACCATGAGGAAATTCGATCTAGTTCGCCCTGCATATAGTTGGCAACCGCCTGTCTATCTCGACCCTGTCGATACACGAGGATGTCGTCAACGAATGATAGAGTCCTACCCCTCCCATCCAACTGTTGTTCAGTGATCGGCACCGTATACACGTTGAATAGTACTGGTGACAGTGGTGAACCCTGCGGCAATCCTGGACATATCGTTATCGGCTCAGAAGACCAACTCCCGCATCTTAGCACCACCTTCCTTTGGAGTAGAACTGCAGCTATCCATCGTACAAGGTGAGGGTGCACTTTCAGTCTGAGGAGGGTTTGCATCAAGTGCTCGAAAGATACTCTGTTATATGCGTCCTCTAAGTCTATGGCGGCCGCACATGTCTCTTCTCTGACCTGAAATCCTTCGTAAACATCTTGAGCAAAGACCGCCGCATTCAGCCATGACTCTTTGTTGCGTCTGTATCCTCCAAGTGTGGGCGGGAAGCAGCCGAGCTGTTCCAAGTCCCAAGCAAGTCTGTGTGCTACAATTTTCTCCAGTAGCTTGCCAACAGTATTCTGCATCGTAATGATTCTGTAGCCGCTTATCTTGGAGTGGTCTTTGTTCGGTGGTCAAAGAAGAATGGCTACACAGCTACCTGCTGCCGCTGCCAAAACCGAACAAACCTTTCATTAAGGAATCGCCTAGTATAATATGTGTACAGTCAGGTCGTGCTGTCTGTATATGTTGGTTTTCAGCACGTCTCGCCCGTTGTTTCATCCATTTCCGATTATCAGCAGTCTTTATGTCTCCATGTGGTTCTCTCGATGTATCTTGTAGGCTTGTCTTGCCCGTTGGCAGCATGTTAGAGCACTGTAGGTTTTCTGGTGACTTTTCTTGAAGTACTTCGAACCTATTGCTTATTTTAACGTCAATGGGGTAGACTGCTTGTTGTTGTTTATCTTCGTCTGCGCATTGAGGTGTTTGTTGTTGTTTATCTTCCTCTGCGCATTGAGGTGTTTTCATAGCGCTTATCTGTTCTGGGTGGGATTGAGCTTCCCCAAGATTTCCTAAGGATGAAGTGGTTGCTTGGGAATTATATGCTTCTTCGGTTTGGTTGGTAGAGGACACATTCTGCAAGATTTGAACTGTATTTCTCAGCAGTAAATTTTCGTCTCGCAGGAGTGCGACTTCTGTCTTGAGAGTATTGTAATCACTGCTTATCTTGTTGTTTGCTTCAATGTTGGTTGAAACAGTGACAATGAGCGCCTTTAGTGATTGTTCTAGTTCCTCAATGCGCTGTTTACAGTCGCACGAATGTCCATTGATAGTTAAGATGCTATTGTTATCTGAGGCAGGTACTTCTTCAACAATGTCAACATTTGGGTTCTATGTTGTTTTGGATACGCTCCATTGGGTATTCGATGGCCAAGAGCACTGGTGGGTTGGCAGGCCTCGCGTTGATGTTGTCATGTACACTCATCGTATGAGTTAATTGACGAACATTGTTAGCTGGTGTGCTGTCGACAGCTGTATTTGTGGGCTGCGTAGATTCGGTGAATGCCTGTGTCGAGTTTTCAAGTTCAACAAAATCTACTTTTAGCCAGGAATTAATGTTTTCATTACTGCCCTGTGTCATCAGTTTATTTTTACTGTGGTATAAATGTATCGTAATCACTGGCGTCGTAATCAGATCCTCAACGTGGGCCCCGTGCTTATCTTGCCTGTGTTCAATTAGTTCAAGCCTGTAGTAGTTGAGTAGGCAAGTTCGGAATGCCTTATAATAGAGTGTGTTGTTGAAGGAAATAGTAACACACTGTCCTGAGTTGGTGTGTTTGACGACTAGGCCGTTGGGATTTATGCACTTGGATAGCTTATTCTTCACGGCCCTCTCTTTGTTTAGTATGTAAGTTTTATTGACAGCCGATCGTAAACCTGAGCGAGTCCTTTCACCATTCACTTCCAATACGGAGCACTCTCCTTCCCCTGACATTATTGCATAATATTATGACTAACTAAACTTGAAGAACGCAGCAATCGCATTGTTATCTAGCCACGCCGCGGGCAATTTGAGGTCCCGTGGTTGTATCTGACACGCCTCGTGCACTTGATTGGTTGAAATTTAATAGTGTTCAACTATCACTCGAAATGAATATTAGATATAACCCACATTTTTGCGATAATAAACACTTGTATTAATCTAAAAACTATTTCACCACATCCTCAGAATCACAACGAGCACATTGATATAAAAATCCATGATAGGTGATTCAGCTTGCAGTAATAATAATCCGAGAAGTAAGAGACACGAAAACACGTCTTCACTCTCCAGCAGACAGTAGATAGATGAGAGATTGAGAGAGATTGAGAAAGAGAGATTGAGATCATTATATACACTGCTTAGAGAATGAAGTGGATGGTTTCAATCACTCACCCTGTCTCTGGTATACAGGTGTTTATTAAAGGCTAGTGTGACGTCATGTTTCTCAGCGTAGATCGTCATCCACTGCAGCTCGCTGGCTGATCGCATTGTTCTATGGCTGCAGTTGTCGATCATGGCTGCCATCAGCCGTTGGAGGTAGACGGCCAGGCGGACCGTCTGTCGGAACCTGTCCAGTGGCTGCAACAGGAGACAGACGGGAGAGGCGGACGTATGAGTGCCAGTGGCAGAAGGGCATACACAAGATGGAATGAGCAATTAGAATACGCACAACAAATGCAACTTATTTAACATGAAACGAGGAGCCAGCAGAAGTCAGTGTAAGGTTACTGTACAGGCATAACTAGCATTGGTCAGTCTTACAAGGAGAACTAGCAGTGGTCAGTCTTACAAGGAGAACTAGCAGTGGTCAGTCTTACAAGGAGAACTAGCAGTGGTCAGTCTTTACAAAGAGAACTAGCAGTAGTCAGTCAGTACAAAGAGAATAAGCAGTGGTCAGTCTGTACAAAGAACTAACAGTGGTCATTCTAAACAAAGAACTAACAGTGGTCATTATGTACAAAGAAATAACAGTGGTCAGTCTGTACAAAGAGAACTAGCAGTGGTCAGTCTGTACAAAGAGAACTAGCAGTGGTCAGTCTGTACATGGCTGCATGTGTCGACAACATCAGCTGAGATGATAGCAGAGTGTAGTAGTCAGCACAAAAACTCTATATCTGACATCGGAACCTTCATCTCGCAAACCGGTGCTGCTACTTGTCTGACATGACAAAAGTAACAAGTGCTCACTGGTAGTCTAAACACGACTAACTATATACTCGGTAGTCTCTATCCCACATGTCCCTCAATGTGCAGGAGCTAGGATACAGCTGAGGTCAGCTTGTCAGGTCTCCCCTCCCCCAGATGAGGTCAGCTTGTCGGATCTCCCCATGCCCCATATGAGGTCAGCTTGTCAGACACCCCCCCCCCCCCCCCCCCCCCCCCCCGATGGGGATCAGCTTGTGATGCGACTGGCAGTGAGATACCACAGCAGACCTAACTTCAGGAACCACGACTGCAAGAACACGGGCAGTAACTCCCAACTGATCCTTGCGGTCTAACTGGCTACAGTTATGACAAGACACTGGACAGGACGGGCGATCATGAAGCGGGAGGAAATTAGACTAATCTGCACACATTACCTTCAGGTGTGAGGCGCTGGCGTGTACAGGTGCTCCCGTCGTCGTCTGGTGGTCGCTCCCCTTCAGGTGCCTACTGCTGGTGTCTGACTGAGGCACGGAGGGCATCGCACGGGAGGTGGCCGAGGACGCTCGACGCACTCTGTACATGGCACGAAGCCGCTCCAGCACGTAACTGTAGACAGAGGGTTGGTTGCAGTTTACAATGAATACTGACGATAAAAAGATCTCACTGATTCAGACAAGTGAAACACATGGATACACTCGAGTGGCAGGTATTCATCTTCTGTTACCAGACATCACACTTAACATGTAGAGACAGACACCGTCGCACATGACATGTAGCCACAAACGTCACACTTGACATGTAGCCACATACAACATCACACATGACATGTAGCCACAGACGTCACACTTGACATTTAGCCACATACAACATCACACTTGACATGTAGCCACAGACAACATCACACTTGACATGTAGCCACAGACAACATCACACTTGACATGTAGCCACAGACAACATCATACTTGACATGTAGCCACAGACGTCACACTTGACATTTAGCCACATACAACATCACACTTGACATGTAGCCACAGACAACATCACACTTGACATGTAGCCACAGACAACATCACACTTGACATGTAGCCACAGACAACATCATACTTGACATGTAGCCACAGGCAACATCACACTTGACATGTAGTCGCCGACAACATCACACTTGACATGTAGCCACAGACAACATCACACTTGAAATGTAGCCACCGACAACATCACACTTGACATGTAGCCACAGACAACATCATACTTGACATGTAGCCACAGGCAACATCACACTTGAAATGTAGCCACCGACAACATCACACTTGAAATGTAGCCACCGACAACATCACACTTGACATGTAGCCACCGACATCACACTTGACATGTAGCCACCGACAACATCACATTTGACATGTAGCCACAGACAACATCATACTTGACATGTAGCCACAGGCAACATCACACTTGACATGTAGTCACCGACAACATCACTCTTGACATGTAGCCACAGACAACATCACACTTGAAATGTAGCCACCCACAACGTCACACGTGACATGTAGCCACCGACATCACACTTGACATGTAGCCACCGACAACATCACATTTGATATGTAGCCACCGACAACATCACATTTGACATGTAGCCACCGACAACGTAACACTTGACATGTAGCCACCAAAAACATCACACTTGACATGTAGCCACAGACAACATCACACATGACATGTAGCCACCGACAACATCACACTTGACGTGTAGCCACCGACAAAACACTTGACATGTAGCCACAGACAACATCACACTTGACATGTAGCCACAGACAACATCACACTTGACATGTAGCCACAGACAACATCACACTTGACATGGTAGCCACCGACAACATCACATTTGACATGTAGCCACCGACAACATCACATTTGACATGTAGCCACCGACAACATCACACTTGACATGTAGCCACCAACAACATCACACTTGAGATGTAGCCACCGACAACATCACACTTGAGATGGGTCTGTCTGAGGTGTAGAAATCGCTTCTGGTCCACGGGTATCAGCAGTCCTGTACAGTACTCCATTGGTGTTATGCCCCTACAGCAGTCCTGTACAGTACTCCATTGGTGTTATGCCCCTACAGCTCTACTGTACCGTATTCCATTGGTGTCCTGCCCCTACAGCAGTCCTGTACAGTACTCCATTGGTGTTATGCCCCTACAGCTCTACTGTACCGTATTCCATTGGTGTCCTGCCCCTACAGCAGTCCTGTACAGTACTCCATTGGTGTTATGCCCCTACAGCTCTACTGTACCGTATTCCATTGGTGCCCTGACCCTACATCAGTCCTGTACCGTACTCCATTGGTGTCCTTGTCCTACAGCAGTGTCCCTGGAACGAGTTCTTGGCCAAAGACAGACTAGAAATTGTAGCAGGCTTGCCTACACGACGGAGGCGCCACCTTAGGTGACCACGTGACTTCCCTCAGAGATGGTCGATGCTGCCAGCATGGGTCAGGGTTTGTGTTGGAAGTTGAGGATGTAACGTGACCGTCAGAGTCACGTGACGACAGAACTGTGGTTTCTCCAGGACAGAGGTTCTCAACCTGTATTGGCCCATGCACCCCTTCACCATATGTTCAGAATGTCATTCCCCCCTTTCGTATTTACTCCCTAACCCAACCCCCCCCCCCCCACACACACACACACACTCACTCACACACAGTATATATAAAAATGGAAACTAAATTTAATAACACATACTTGAACAAGACTAGACGTCTACATGAAATGTGATTTGCAGGTTTAATTACGTTATAAAATGAATTTCAGAAGAGCGAAAACTAAAGAACCGTAAAGTATGCAGGAAAAAAAATATCAAATTATCCCTTCCTGTATTAACGCTATCTTGAAATTATCTTAATCCCCCCCACCCCCACTCTGTAAACTCTAAAATCCCCCTGGGGTGGGGGGTGGGGGTGGGAATTCCCCACTAGTTGAGAACCACTGCTCTAGGACCTGGCGAGAGTGGGTTAGAGGCCTCGAGTGCAGACAGGATAACGAACAAGTGGACATACACCTGGGCTGACAATTCCGAAGGTATGCTTACATACAGACGGCTGGACGTACAGGTATACACACATACACTCACACGTGTGCACACACATACACATAGACACACAGACGGCTGAACGTACAAGTATACACACATACACTCACACGTGTGCACACACATACACATAGACACACAGACGGCTGAACGTACAAGTATACACACATACACTCACACGTGTGTGCACACACATACACATAGACACACAGACGGCTGAACGTACAAGTATACACACATACACTCACACGTGTGCACACACATACACATAGACACACAGACGGCTGAACGTACAAGTATACACACATACACTCACACGTGTGCACACACATACACATAGACACACAGACGGCTGAACGTACAAGTATACACACATACACTCACACGTGTGCACACACATACACATAGACACACAGACGGCTGAACGTACAAGTATACACACATACACTCACACGTGTGTGCACACACATACACATAGACACACAGACGGCTGAACGTACAGGTATACACACATACACTCACACGTATGCACACATATACACATAGACACACATACACATAGACACACAGACGGCTGAACGTACAAGTATACACACATACACTCACACGTGTGCACACACATACATATAGAGACACAGACGGCTGAACGTCCAAGTACACAAACACACATACACTCACACGTATGCACACACATACACATAGACACACAAACGGCTGAACGTACAGGTATACACACATACACTCACACGTATGCACACACATACACATAGACACACAGACGGCTGAACGTACAGGTATACACACATACACTCACACGTGTGCACACACATACACATAGACACACAGACGGCTGAACGTACAGGTATACACACATACACTCACACGTATGCACACATATACACATAGACACACATACACATAGACACACAGACGGCTGAACGTACAGGTATACACACATACACTCACACGTATGCACACACATACACATAGACACACAGACGGCTGAACGTACAGGTATACACACATACACATAGACACACATACACTCACACGTATGCACACACATACACATAGACACACATACACTCACACGTATGCACACACATACACATAGACACACATACACATAGACACACAGACGGCTGAACGTACAGGTATACACACATACACTCACACGTATGCACACACATACACATAGACACACATACACACACACACACTCACAAGTATACACACACACACACACAGACACACATACACACAGACGTGGCCTTGTTGATTTGTTTTTGTTTTCATATCCTATTTACAGGACATCGCTGTCAACACCAGCATTGTACTGCTGTTGTTGATGTCTTGGCAAGTTTTACGTTCAGTAGTTTTCCGTTGTTTTGTGAACGACCGGCTCCCATACCAACACGTTAAAACCCCAGCACGACACAGCCTGCTGCCAAATCGGTCACCGCCGCGTTTCTAACGCCTGGTAAGCGGCTAACGAATCGCGTTCGCAAACCTTTAGGCCACAGAGACCCGGCTATCGTTGATTCCATGCTCCAAATCTCCATGTGAGATAGATCAACGTTGTGAGAACACACATACACACACACACACAGTCACACAAGCACAGACACACAGACACACACACACACACGCACGCACACACAAGGAGAGCTGTGTTTACTGCCTGCTCACCTGTTCCATGATTCAGTTCCTGGAGTATGTCTCTAGCCCCTCCACCTCCCTCCCCCCCCCCCACATGTCACATGTGTTTCTATTTAGAGTCTGTTCTATGGCACGTGTTATTGTTCTTTCCAAGGCGAATGTTGTTGTTGTTATAGTTTGTATTGTTGTTTTGTTGCTGTTATTGCTGTTATATTTTTGTTTTTGTTGTTAAAGTTTATGTTATTGTTATTATTGTTTGTATTGTTGTTGTTATAGTTTACGTTGTTGTTGTTTTGTTGCTGTTGTTACTTGCCATAACCTAATTTAGAGTAGGGCAAAGGTTATGGCTGTGTTCAGCAAGTCAACAACACCAGAACGTGAAAAGCGGGTGCTTTTCACGCAGCGTGAAAACATTGCGACGCACTTCCCAAGTGACAGAAAGTGGTTATTGTTGTTATTATTGTTGTTATAGTTTATGTTATTGTTATTGTTATAGATCATGTTGGTGTTGTTGTTGTTGCAGTTTAGGTTGTTATTATTGTTGCTATTGTTGTTATAGTTTATGCTGTTTTGTTGCTGTTATTGCTGTTATAATTTCTGCTGTTTGTGTTACAGTTCCTGTTGCTGTTGTTGTTATTGTTTTAGTTTCTGCTACTTTTGCTGCTGTTAGGTTCTATTGTTGTTGTTGCTATTATAGTCTCTTTTGTTGTTACTGTTATAGTTGCTGTTGTTGTTATTGTTATAGTTTCTATTATTTTTGCTGCTGACATAGTCTCTATTGTTGTCGCTGTTATAGATTTTGTTGGTGTTATTGTATAGTTGCTGTTGTTGTTGTTGATGTTATAGTTTCTGCTGTTGTTGCTGTTATAGTTTCTGCTGTTGTTGCTGTTATAGTTTCTGCTGTTGTTGCTGTTATAGTTTCTGCTGTTGTTGCTGTTATAGTTTCTGTTGTTGTTGCAGTGTTACTATTACATTGTACCAGTATGTCCCGTCTGCCGGTACTTCAATCCCCTCTGTCCACGATTGATGGTCTCTAGATCACAAACCTGACGTCTAGATATTCCCGCCTGTGCCATCTAGGACCTGTCTCGTCTTAGTCTATGACCCAGATTCATTATTGGTATTATGTCTAACTTTATGGCTGGAAGCCTGCCTTCTCATCGATTAGTTGTATGTCAATTTCAGCTCTTAATATATCAGGAGCGATCCCGATTAACATTTCGCAAGCGACCAACAAGAACAACATCCTCCTATAATTGCCACACTCCTGTAGGAACTCATGTTTTGTCAGCTTCACCAGATATTTCAGCCGTCAGTCTGTTTGTGTTTCTTAAGTGTCCCACACTCTGCTAAATCATGTATGAAGTAGTTCCAATGAGGTGTTAGGAATGACTAAAGTAACATCTACTGGAATACTATCTGGACCAGCAGCTATCCGCGTTTTGACTTCTTTATTATCTTCTGTGTTTTGTGTTTTCTTCTGAGCGCTCACTTTATTTAAATCTGTTTAACAAATGTTTCCTTTCTGATATTTTCTTCGGGGATTCCAGCGTGATTCGTGCTTTATCTGTCCGTTCACTGTTTGCAAGGACATCTGCCGTCAACAACCTTCTGTGGTGTCCCGTCTACTAACTGTTGCAAGGACATCTTCCGTGTTGTCCCGTCTACTAACTGATGCAAGGACATCTTCCGTGTTGTCTCGTCTACTAACTGTTGCAAGGACATCTTCCGTGTTGTCCCGTCTACTACCTGTTGCAAGGACCTCTGCCGTGTTGTCCTGTCTACTAACTGTTGCAAGGACATCTTCTGTGGTGTCCCGTCTACTAACTGTTGCAAGGACATCTTCCGTGTTGTCCCGTCTACTAACTGCTGCAAGGACATCTTCCGTGTTGTCTCGTCTACTAACTGTTGCAAGGACATCTTCCGTGTTGTCTCGTCTACTAACTGTTGCAAGGACCTCTGCCGTGTTGTCCCGTCTACTAACTGTTGCAAGGACATCTTCCGTGTTATCCCGTCTACTAACTGTTGCAAGGACCTCTGCCGTGTTGTCCCGTCTACTAACTGTTGCAAGGACATCTGCCGTGTTGTCCCGTTTACTAACTGTTGCAAGGACCCCTGCCGTGTTGTCTCGTCTACTAACTGTTGCAAGGACCCCTGCCGTGTTGTCTCGTCTACTACCTATTGCAAGGACCTCTGCCGTGTTGTCCCGTCTACTAACTGTTGCAAGGACCTCTGCCGTGTTGTCCCGTCTACTAACTGTTGCAAGGACCTCTGCCGTGTTGTCCCGTCTACTAACTGTTGCAAGGACCCCTGCCGTGTTGTCTCGTCTACTAACTGTTGCAAGGACCTCTGCCGTGTTGTCCCGTCTACTAACTGTTGCAAGGACATCTGCCGTGTTGTCCCGTCTACTAACTGTTGCAAGGACATCTTCCGTGTTGTCCCGTCTACTAACTGTTGCAAGGACATCTTCTGTGTTATCCCGTCTACTAACTGTTGCAAGGACATCTTCTGTGTTATCCCGTCTACTAACTGTTGCAAGGACATCTTCCGTGTTGTCTCGTCTACTAACTGTTGCAAGGACGTCTTCCGTGTTGTCCCGTCTACTAACTGTTGCAAGGACATCTTCCGTGTTATCCCGTCTACTTACTGTTGCAAGGACATCTTCCGTGTTGTCCCGTCTACTAACTGTTGCAAGGACATCTTCCGTGTTGTCCCGTCTACTAACTGTTGCAAGGACATCTTCTGTGTTATCCCGTCTACTAACTGTTGCAAGGACATCTTCCGTGTTGTCCCGTCTACTAACTGTTGCAAGGACATCTTCCGTGTTGTCTCGTCTACTAACTGTTGCAAGGACATCTTCCGTGTTGTCCCGTCTACTAACTGTTGCAAGGACATCTTCCGTGTTATCCCGTCTACTAACTGTTGCAAGGACATCTTCCGTGTTGTCCCGTCTACTAACTGTTGCAAGGACATCTTCCGTGTTGTCCCGTCTACTAACTGTTGCAAGGACATCTTCTGTGTTATCCCGTCTACTAACTGTTGCAAGGACATCTTCTGTGTTATCCCGTCTACTAACTGTTGCAAGGACATCTTCCGTGTTGTCTCGTCTACTAACTGTTGCAAGGACATCTTCCGTGTTGTCTCGTCTACTAACTGTTGCAAGGAAATCTTCCGTGTTGTCTCGTATACTAACTGTTGCAAGGACATCTTCCGTGTTGTCTCGTCTACTAACTGTTGCAAGGACATCTTCCGTGTTGTCCCGTCTACTAACTGTTGCAAGGACATCTTCCGTGTTGTCTCGTCTACTAACTGTTGCAAGGACATCTTCCGTGTTGTCTCGTCTACTAACTGTTGCAAGGACATCTTCCGTGTTGTCTCGTCTACTAACTGTTGCAAGGACATCTTCCGTGTTGTCTCGTCTACTAACTGTTGCAAGGACATCTTCCGTGTTGTCTCGTCTACTAACTGTTGCAAGGACATCTTCCGTGTTGTCTCGTCTACTAACTGTTGCAAGGACATCTTCCGTGTTATCCCGTCTACTAACTGTTGCAAGGACATCTTCAGTGTTGTCCCGTCTACTAACTGTTGCAAGGACATCTTCTGTGTTATCCCGTCTACTAACTGTTGCAAGGACATCTTCCGTGTTGTCTCGTCTACTAACTGTTGCAAGGACATCTTCCGTGTTGTCTCGTCTACTAACTGTTGCAAGGACATCTTCCGTGTTGTCCCGTCTACTAACTGTTGCAAGGACATCTTCCGTGTTGTCTCGTCTACTAACTGTTGCAAGGACATCTTCCGTGTTGTCTCGTCTACTAACTGTTGCAAGGACATCTTCCGTGTTGTCCCGTCTACTAACTGTTGCAAGGACATCTTCCGTGTTGTCTCGTCTACTAACTGTTGCAAGGACATCTTCCGTGTTGTCTCGTCTACTAACTGTTGCAAGGACATCTTCCGTGTTGTCTCGTCTACTAACTGTTGCAAGGACATCTTCCGTGTTGTCTCGTCTACTAACTGTTGCAAGGACATCTTCCGTGTTGTCTCGTCTACTAACTGTTGCAAGGACATCTTCCGTGTTGTCTCGTCTACTAACTGTTGCAAGGACATCTTCCGTGTTATCCCGTCTACTAACTGTTGCAAGGACATCTTCAGTGTTGTCCCGTCTACTAACTGTTGCAAGGACATCTTCTGTGTTATCCCGTCTACTAACTGTTGCAAGGACATCTTCCGTGTTGTCTCGTCTACTAACTGTTGCAAGGACATCTTCCGTGTTGTCTCGTCTACTAACTGTTGCAAGGACATCTTCCGTGTTGTCCCGTCTACTAACTGTTGCAAGGACATCTTCCGTGTTGTCTCGTCTACTAACTGTTGCAAGGACATCTTCCGTGTTGTCCCGTCTACTAACTGCTGCAAGGACATCTTCCGTGTTGTCTCGTCTACTAACTGTTGCAAGGACATCTTCCGTGTTGTCCCGTCTACTAACTGTTGCAAGGACATCTTCCGTGTTGTCCCGTCTACTAACTGTTGCAAGGACATCTTCCGTGTTGTCCCGTCTACTAACTGCTGCAAGGACATCTTCCGTGTTGTCTCGTCTACTAACTGTTGCAAGGACATCTTCCGTGTTGTCTCGTCTACTAACTGTTGCAAGGACCTCTGCCGTGTTGTCCCGTCTACTAACTGTTGCAAGGACATCTTCCGTGTTATCCCGTCTACTAACTGTTGCAAGGACCTCTGCCGTGTTGTCCCGTCTACTAACTGTTGCAAGGACATCTGCCGTGTTGTCCCGTTTACTAACTGTTGCAAGGACCCCTGCCGTGTTGTCTCGTCTACTAACTGTTGCAAGGACCCCTGCCGTGTTGTCTCGTCTACTACCTATTGCAAGGACCTCTGCCGTGTTGTCCCGTCTACTAACTGTTGCAAGGACCTCTGCCGTGTTGTCCCGTCTACTAACTGTTGCAAGGACCTCTGCCGTGTTGTCCCGTCTACTAACTGTTGCAAGGACCCCTGCCGTGTTGTCTCGTCTACTAACTGTTGCAAGGACATCTGCCGTGTTGTCCCGTCTACTAACTGTTGCAAGGACATCTGCCGTGTTGTCCCGTCTACTAACTGTTGCAAGGACATCTTCCGTGTTGTCCCGTCTACTAACTGTTGCAAGGACATCTTCTGTGTTATCCCGTCTACTAACTGTTGCAAGGACATCTTCCGTGTTGTCTCGTCTACTAACTGTTGCAAGGACGTCTTCCGTGTTGTCCCGTCTACTAACTGTTGCAAGGACATCTTCCGTGTTATCCCGTCTACTTACTGTTGCAAGGACATCTTCCGTGTTGTCCCGTCTACTAACTGTTGCAAGGACATCTTCCGTGTTGTCCCGTCTACTAACTGTTGCAAGGACATCTTCCGTGTTGTCTCGTCTACTAACTGTTGCAAGGACATCTTCCGTGTTGTCCCGTCTACTAACTGTTGCAAGGACATCTTCCGTGTTATCCCGTCTACTAACTGTTGCAAGGACATCTTCCGTGTTGTCCCGTCTACTAACTGTTGCAAGGACATCTTCCGTGTTGTCCCGTCTACTAACTGTTGCAAGGACATCTTATGTGTTATCCCGTCTACTAACTGTTGCAAGGACATCTTCTGTGTTATCCCGTCTACTAACTGTTGCAAGGACATCTTCCGTGTTGTCTCGTCTACTAACTGTTGCAAGGAAATCTTCCGTGTTGTCTCGTATACTAACTGTTGCAAGGACATCTTCCGTGTTGTCTCGTCTACTAACTGTTGCAAGGACATCTTCCGTGTTGTCCCGTCTACTAACTGTTGCAAGGACATCTTCCGTGTTGTCTCGTCTACTAACTGTTGCAAGGACATCTTCCGTGTTGTCTCGTCTACTAACTGTTGCAAGGACATCTTCCGTGTTGTCTCGTCTACTAACTGTTGCAAGGACATCTTCCGTGTTGTCTCGTCTACTAACTGTTGCAAGGACATCTTCCGTGTTGTCTCGTCTACTAACTGTTGCAAGGACATCTTCCGTGTTGTCTCGTCTACTAACTGTTGCAAGGACATCTTCCGTGTTATCCCGTCTACTAACTGTTGCAAGGACATCTTCAGTGTTGTCCCGTCTACTAACTGTTGCAAGGACATCTTCTGTGTTATCCCGTCTACTAACTGTTGCAAGGACATCTTCCGTGTTGTCTCGTCTACTAACTGTTGCAAGGACATCTTCCGTGTTGTCTCGTCTACTAACTGTTGCAAGGACATCTTCCGTGTCGTCCCGTCTACTAACTGTTGCAAGGACATCTTCCGTGTTGTCTCGTCTACTAACTGTTGCAAGGACATCTTCCGTGTTGTCTCGTCTACTAACTGTTGCAAGGACATCTTCCGTGTTGTCCCGTCTACTAACTGTTGCAAGGACATCTTCCGTGTTGTCCCGTCTACTAACTGTTGCAAGGACATCTTCTGTGTTATCCCGTCTACTAACTGTTGCAAGGACATCTTCCGTGTTGTCCCGTCTACTAACTGTTGCAAGGACATCTTCCGTGTTGTCTCGTCTACTAACTGTTGCAAGGACATCTTCTGTGTTATCCCGTCTACTAACTGTTGCAAGGACATCTTCCGTGTTGTCCCGTCTACTAACTGTTGCAAGGACATCTTCTGTGTTATCCCGTCTACTAACTGTTGCAAGGACATCTTCCGTGTTGTCCCGTCTACTAACTGTTGCAAGGACATCTTCCGTGTTGTCTCGTCTACTAACTGTTGCAAGGACATCTTCTGTGTTATCCCGTCTACTAACTGTTGCAAGGACATCTTTCGTGTTGTCCCGTCTACTAACTGTTGCAAGGACATCTTCTGTGTTATCCCGTCTACTAACTGTTGCAAGGACATCTTCTGTGTTATCCCGTCTACTAACTGTTGCAAGGACATCTTCCGTGTTGTCCCGTCTACTAACTGTTGCAAGGACATCTTCCGTGTTGTCTCGTCTACTAACTGTTGCAAGGACATCTTCCGTGTTGTCCCGTCTACTAACTGTTGCAAGGACATCTTCCGTGTTGTCTCGTCTACTAACTCTTGCAAGGACATCTTCTGTGTTATCCCGTCTACTAACTGTTGCAAGGACATCTTCCGTGTTGTCCCGTCTACTAACTGTTGCAAGGACATCTTCCGTGTTGTCTCGTCTACTAACTGTTGCAAGGACATCTTCTGTGTTATCCCGTCTACTAACTGTTGCAAGGACATCTTCCGTGTTGTCCCGTCTACTAACTGTTGCAAGGACATCTTCCGTGTTGTCTCGTCTACTAACTGTTGCAAGGACATCTTCTGTGTTATCCCGTCTACTAACTGTTGCAAGGACATCTTTCGTGTTGTCCCGTCTACTAACTGTTGCAAGGACATCTTCTGTGTTATCCCGTCTACTAACTGTTGCAAGGACATCTTCTGTGTTATCCCGTCTACTAACTGTTGCAAGGACATCTTCCGTGTTGTCCCGTCTACTAACTGTTGCAAGGACATCTTCCGTGTTGTCTCGTCTACTAACTGTTGCAAGGACATCTTCCGTGTTGTCCCGTCTACTAACTGTTGCAAGGACATCTTCCGTGTTGTCTCGTCTACTAACTCTTGCAAGGACATCTTCTGTGTTATCCCGTCTACTAACTGTTGCAAGGACATCTTCCGTGTTGTCCCGTCTACTAACTGTTGCAAGGACATCTTCCGTGTTGTCTCGTCTACTAACTGTTGCAAGGACATCTTCTGTGTTATCCCGTCTACTAACTGTTGCAAGGACATCTTCCGTGTTGTCCCGTCTACTAACTGTTGCAAGGACATCTTCCGTGTTGTCTCGTCTACTAACTGTTGCAAGGACATCTTCTGTGTTATCCGGTCTACTAACTGTTGCAAGGACATCTTCCGTGTTGTCCCCTCTACTAACTGTTGCAAGGACATCTTCCGTGTTGTCCCGTCTACTAACTGTTGCAAGGACATCTTCCGTGTTGTCCCGTCTACTAACTGTTGCAAGGACATCTTCCGTGTTGTCCCGTCTACTAACTGTTGCAAGGACATCTTCCGTGTTGTCTCGTCTACTAACTGTTGCAAGGACATCTTCTGTGTTATCCCGTCTACTAACTGTTGCAAGGACATCTTCCGTGTTGTCCCGTCTACTAACTGTTGCAAGGACATCTTCCGTGTTGTCCCGTCTACTAACTGTTGCAAGGACATCTTCCGTGTTGTCCCGTCTACTAACTGTTGCAAGGACATCTTCCGTGTTGTCTCGTCTACTAACTCTTGCAAGGACATCTTCTGTGTTATCCCGTCTACTAACTGTTGCAAGGACATCTTCCGTGTTGTCCCGTCTACTAACTGTTGCAAGGACATCTTCCGTGTTGTCTCGTCTACTAACTGTTGCAAGGACATCTTCTGTGTTGTCTCGTCTACTAACTGTTGCAAGGACATCTTCTGTGTTATCCCGTCTACTAACTGTTGCAAGGACATCTTCCGTGTTGTCCCGTCTACTAACTGTTGCAAGGACATCTTCTGTGTTGTCCCGTCTACTAACTGTTGGAAGACCATGTATTTAGTAGAGACTCCATCCATCCAGTTGCCCTTAGTGTCTTTATTTCTGAGATTACTTCATTGTACTGATGGCTATTGTTTAAGATGGTATGTATCTCTTGAGTTTCAACGTGATTTTACTTACCAGAAGCTGATCTGAATATACATTTCCAAAAACGTTTACATCATGTAGAGAAGATTTTAATTTATTTGGTGTTCTGTTTTCTTACCTGGTGATTCCCACGTTGTTTGATGTATTCTTGTATTTGGGAAACACTTCCTCCAATTACATATTTATTTACTGCGCTAGAATTGTTGAAACACTGTCCATGATGGTTCAAAGCCCCTAGTCCGTGTTTACCCAGTAACTCTTCATTGCCCGTGTTATCCGGTCCTATCTTGCGGCCTAGCTCACCCATAACAACCTTGATATTGCCATTTCTTTGATTACCTCCATTTCTTTGATTACCTCCATTTCTTTGATTACCTCCATTACTTTGAAATTTCATGTACGTCCTCCAGAACTGAGTCATCTTTGTCACACGTTGGCGTCATCACCTACCACATTACTGTTTAAGTTATAACTGAAAAATTGTTTAATGTTCTAATATTGTTGTTGTTATTAAAGAACTGAATGCTTCCCACTCTAATTATGCTTTCTCTATCTCTTTAGATAACATTATGGTCACATCCTAACTGTGGAGGAGTTCTTTTTGGAAAACATTATGGTCACGCTCTCACTGTAGGGGAGTTCTCCTCTTTAGATAACATTATTGTCCCGCCCTCACTGTAGGGCCGGTTTCCTGGCCTAGAGGCTAGCCACTTTTCTCCATAATCTCGCATACTCTCGTAAATAACGTGACGACGGTGAGAATCAACAGTGGTTTGAAACGCGTCGGTAACTTACGGGGTATGTGAGCCGGCCGCTCAGAAAGCAATGGCAAACTACTGAGCGTAATCTTGCCAAGCAATCAGCAATCAGCTGAAAGATGCTGATGTTGACAGCAATGTCCTGTAAAGGATATGCAAACATTTTTTCCCTCACTGTAGGGGAGTTCTCCTCTTTAGATAACATTATGGTCACACTCTCACTGTAGGGGAGTTCTCCTCTTTAGATAACATTATGGTCACGCTCTCACTGTAGGGGAGTTCTCCTCTTTAGATAACATTATTGTAACGCTCTCACTGTAGGGGAGTTCTCCTCTTTAGATAACATTATGTCACACTCTCACTGTAGGGGAGTTCTCCTCTTTAGATAACATTATGGTCACGCTCTCACTGTAGGGGAGTTCTCCTCTTTAGATAACATTATGTCACGCTCTCACTGTAGGGGAGTTCTCCTCTTTAGATAACATTATGTCACGCTATCACTGTAGGGGAGTTCTCCTCTTTAGATAACATTAGGTTCACGCTATCACTGTAAAGGAGTTCTCCTCTTTAGATAACATTATGGTCACGCTATCACTGTAGGGGAGTTCTCCTCTTTAGATAACATTATGGTCACGCTCTCACAGTAACGGAGTTCTCCTCTTTAGATAACATTATGGTCACGCTCTCATTGTGGGAGAGTTCTCCTATTTAGATAACATTATTGTCACGCTATCACTGTAGGGGAGTTCTCCGCTTTAGATAACATTATGTCACACTCTCACTGTAGGGGAGTTCTCCTCATTAGATAACATTATGGTCACGCTCTCACTGTAGGGGAGTTCTCCTCTTTAGATAACATTATTGTCACGCTCTCACTGTAGGGGAGTTCTCCGCTTTAGATAACATTATGGTCACATCCTCACTGTAGGGGAGTTCTCCGCTTTAGATAACATTATGGTCACATCCTCACTGTAGGGGATTTCTCCGCTTTAGATAACATTATGGTCACGCTCTCATTGTGGGAGAGTTCTCCTCTTTAGATAACATTATTGTCACGCTCTCACTGTAGGGGAGTTCTCCTCTTTAGATAACATTATGTCACACTCTCACTGTAGGGGAGTTCTCCTCATTAGATAACATTATGGTCACGCTCTCACTGTAGGGGAGTTCTCCTCATTAGATAACATTATGGTCACATCCTCACTGTAGGGGAGTTCTCCTCTTTAGATAACATTATTGTCACGCTCTCACTGTAGGGGAGTTCTCCGCTTTAGATAACATTATGGTCACGTTCTCACTGTAGGGGAGTTCTCCGCTTTAGATAACATTATGGTCACATCCTCACTGTAGGGGAGTTCTCCTGTTTAGATAACATTATGGTCACGCTCTCACTGTAGGGGAGTTCTCCGCATTAGATAACATTATGGTCATATCCTCACTGTGGGGGAATTCTCCGCTTTAGATAACATTATGGTCACATCCTCACTGTAGGGGAGTTCTTCTCATTAGATAACATTATGGTCACATCCTCACTGTAGGGGAGTTCTCCTCTTTAGATAACATTATGGTCACGCTCTCACTGTAGGGAAGTTCTCCGCATTAGATAACATTATGGTCACATCCTCACTGTAGGGGAGTTCTCCGCTTTAGATAACTTTATGGTCACGCCTTCGCAGTAGAGGAGTTCTCCTCAGTACGGCCTGAGAGCAGCACTGTTTCACCTGTGCGAGAAGCTATGTCTGTTTCACAAAGTCCCATAACTCTAATGTTGTAATATGTCACTGGTCTGCCACCCGTCTTGTCTCTCCAGGTTCACACTTTTAACATCTCAGGCGCCAGTGGCGGACACCTTCTAGGCCAGATATCGCAACCGGTGTGGTCCAGGAGGGGGAGGGGATTTTAGGTTTTCCGGGGGGGGGGGGGATTAAAATTATTTCAAGATCGCGTTAATACAAGAACCGATTACATGATATTTTTTTTTCCTTCCATACTTTATGGTTCTGTACGTCTCACCCTCTGAAATTCATTTTATTTCGTAAGTAGACCCGCAAATCACGTTTTATGAAGACGTCTAGTCTTGTTTTAGTACGTGCTATTAAATTTAGCTTCCATTATTATGTATACCGTGTAAAAAAAAAAAGGGGGGGGGGAGGGGGAATTTTAGGGTGGAAATACGAAAGTGGGGGGGGGGATGACGTTGCGAAAATATGGTGAAGGGGGGAACGGGCCAAAAAAGGTTGAGAACCAGTGTTCTAGGCGAAAGGACGTTATTCAGCGATGCAGACTGTTTGCGAATTTCTCTGTCTCCAGTCGTACCTCTTCAAGAAGATCCTGCTTTTCTCACAGGCGACTGATTTATTATGTTTTCTGTATATATATATATATTAAATATTGAGCACAACCCACTACTGGCAACGCTGATCGCATTCTGGTATGAACCTAAGGCCTATCCACGTCAATATGGAAGCACTAGACTCGAGTTTCGCCCTCGTTTGAGCTCGTCAGTAGTGCATATCCCTGACCGGATCCGGAAACAAGCCCCGGATCACTGGCGTGTGAAGCGGGTGTGTAACCACGCGGCACACGTTGGACACACAGCCAAATTATCACAACAGAATACCACAACGTCACCCACCGTAGGCTATGCTCAGGCTATATATATATATATATATGTGTGTGTGTGTGTGTGTGTGTGTGTGCGTAGGTGGGTGTGTGTGTGTGTGTGTGTGTGGGTGCGTGTGTGAGTGTGTGTGAGTGAGTGTGTGTGTGTGTGTTTTACTCGACGGATCAACATCACGGCACACGGGTGTAACCCATAAGTGCTCCGTTCTACTCCTAACTCAAGCCTGAGTCCGGAGAATCTCAGCTCAATGCACGAACTCCGTAGCACCGGCGAGGATCCTGAAATAGTTTTGGTAGATTGTTAACTGGAAATTTTGCCCGGGCAGCGCCGTTAGGCTGCACTTTTTCAATTTCCAACTGCCAAGAGATTTTTTTTACGTACGTAACAATATACACGGGCGTCCGATCTCACTACCCAGCGACCAGGGAAAATGTTGTTACTAGAAGTCCACGTGAAAAATTCCCGGCCATCGCAGGGGCTTAAACCCGGGACCTCCAGCACTCGAAGGGGTCACCTTACTTCGAAACCACTCAGCCTCGCTAATGGTGTGCGTGTCTGTGTGTATGTGTGTGTGTGTGTCTGTGTGTGTGTGGTGTGTATGTGCGTAAGTGTTTGTATATAAAGTCAGGTAACATATATGAACACACAAGCACGGCCAGGCTACAGTCAGGCAACACACAGACGACTTACCGGTGGCTCTGCGCATTACTCAGGTTGGCGCTGACAGGCCGGATGTGTCTGCCCGGCTGCCCTGATCTGCCACTTGCCCACGGAGTCTGGCCATTGGTGTCGTCGTTGTTATGGGTGTTTCCCTGGCCACAACCTCTTGTAGACAACGGCCTGTCAGACGTGCCAAGTCTGGGACGTGCACCGGAACTTGCTCCAGATGATGAGTTAGAACATGCCCGAGATGCCCCAGAAGAAGATGCCCGAGTTGGTGCAGAAGCTGCCCGGAATGACGGAGCAGGGTCCACACAAGCAGACGCTGAATCCCCGCACTCCGGCACTGGTCCAGCAGGATTGTGTAAATGTCTGCCAGGTTGATGGTTGCTCTCTGTCTCGCCAGCTACATGCGGGCTACCTTGGTCACCGACGTGCCTGGTCTCTGAAACAGGACTCGGGTTTGGAGAGACGTGTGTTGTTTCGCCCAGCGATTGCCCCTGTGGGTGTATGTTCACGGGTTCAGACGGCACATTATCGCTGACGTCTGTATCAGCAGAGGTAACGGCTCCAGCCATCGCTGCTTTGACAGCCACATCTGTGGTCCTCAGGCCAGGATTATTGTCTCGGCTGTAGGCCGTCTCCGCCATGTCTGCTCCCAACACATTCTCGCGGCTACTGACATGTGATTTCCTGGCACCTGGCCAGATATGCGTATCCGAGGGCGGCCAAACCGGCCCAGTGCTAGATGTGGGGTCGTAGGTCACATCCACGACCTCTGCCAGGTGTCTTGTGTGGGAGAGTTGAGTGGATCTCGCCACACAGGGCTGGTGGGGAAGACTGCTAGTATTGTGTGAAGACGCTAATACACTGGGCTGGCAAGGAAGATCTGCACGTCGTGGTCGCCTGTCGCTGCTGACCGGGGCACGGTTAACTTTTCCTCATTGTTTGCTGTGTCGAGTGGAAGACAGGCAGTCTGAAATTGTGACCAAAATGTCACGGTGAAGACAACACTACATTCTAAACAGACAAATAATATGCAAGCCAACATGCTAACAACACACATGGAACGGCCACATAAATAGAACTCAAAGGTACGTACATACACACATTGCATAAAAGCACATACAGAATCACGCAAAGAAATACAAACAAACAATAAACACAAACATAAATATTAGCAAACTACATAAAACACAAATAAATATACAAAAGGCTAAATGTATGTCAACAAGCAAACATGTAAACAAACAAACACAGATAAACACAAATAAATAACACATCGACATTTACAGCAGCAAGAAACAAACAATTCAATATCTGACCAGAGAGGAGAAAACAGAGACGACCCCCCCCCCCCCTCGAACCATATACAGAACCACATTGTGTACTATAACCCCGCGTGCGTTATTCAAATATGATAACTATCACATTCAGGCACAAGACCCGAAACTTCACACTTCCCAAAGCACAAAGGACAAAACAATACCGCAGGTTTGAGAAATTACAACCTTTCAGATAAGAACTGTGGTGTGAAACTATTAGCGCTAGCACTCCCTGGTTCCGCACTTCACAACTAATTTCACACATTGGGAGACGTCCAGGTAACAGGGCAGCTTCACACATTGGGAGACGTCCAGGTAAAAGGGCACCTTCACACATTGGGATACGTCCAGGTAACAGGGCAGCTTCACACATTGGGATACGTTCAGGTAACAGGGCAGCTTTACACATTTGGAGACGTCCAGGTAACAGGGCAGCTTCACACATTGGGAGACGTCCAGGTAAAAGGGCAAATACACATTCGGAAACGTCCAGGTAACAGGGCCCCTTAACACAATAAATGAACGAACGAACGAAAGAACGAACGAAAATCTTTATTTTCAAAGGGTTTAGAATTATGCACGCTATGTCTGACATTCTGCCCTTCTTCTTTATTTCCTCTCATGCATTCTTTCATTCAACATCTCTTATGAAGCAAATCTTTGACCAAAAAAAAAACAAAAAACAATAAGCATTAAAACGCATGAAAAATAATTAGTAATACATGACTCACCAAAGCAGTGTTTAACATGGGCATTATAAATACCCAAGGAAGATGCAACGTGCCATACATATGGGAATGTTTTTTTGGCTAGTTGTCGTTCGAGATAATTTACAATTATTATTGTCTTAGTTTTTTTGTTTTTTTTAATGTGGTATGTAGGCTATCCTGAGGTAGTGTTCAAACAGGTTGCGACTGTATATATAATGATTGGTAGTGTCTTTGATTTCTTGTGGAAGATTGTTCCACAACTGAGTGGCAGAGTATGCTAAGCTTGTTTTATGTAAGTTTATCCTAGGTTTAGGGACATGAAGTATATTTAGTCGTTCGCTATGTCTTGCGTTATACTTAAACAATGGCCAAAGGTAGCTTGGAGCATTTTGAAATAGGATTTTGTGAATTAGTTTAGCCTTATTGAAAAGTAGGCGTTTGTGGAGAGGCAGTAACTGAAGACGTTCATATGGGTTAGAATTGTCTGTAAGTTTATCACCATTGATTAAAAGACGCTGCCCTATTCTGGAGTGAATACAAGCGTTTTGTTATTGATTTGGAGCATCCATCCCAGATTGTGGAGCAATAATCAATATGTGTTTGTATATGGGAAGTATAGAATATCTTTCTTGTGTTTTCGTCGAGGAAATTTTTTATTCTGGCAAGGTGGTATACTTTTTTGGCTATTTGTTTAACTAGAGCATGAACATGTGAGTTAAATGTTAGATTTTGATCTATGATAAGACCCAGTGCTTTGTGCTCGGTTATACTTTCTATAGGATTGCTACCAATGTGCAGCTGAAGAGTTCTCTGCAAGTTTAGAGTGTGAAGTCTTTGCCTGGTTCCTATTAACATAGATTTTGTTTTAGAAATGTTTTGCATGCGGTTTGCATGACTCCAGTTAACTACACTATTTATTTCCTGTTGCAAGGATAATTCTAGCACATTACGATCAATAGCGTTTGTATATACTGTGCAGTCGTCTGCAAATAGATCGCAGGACGATGACAGTTATAAGGGAAGATCATTTATATAAATGGCAAATAACAGGGGGCCAAGTATAGACCCCTGAGGTACTCCAATATTAATGGTAATGTCTTGGGATAGAGATTTGTTGTGTGATACTACTTGTTTTCTGTCTATTAATGTCACTATATTAAAGCTTACTTTCATTGTTTCTAGTTTTTTTAAATTAGAATAATATGATCTATCATATCGAATGCTTTTCTAAAGTCTATAAACACCGCTCCACATAGAGTATTGTTGTTAATATTTTGATGCCATCCACCAGCTAATAGAGCTATGTTGGCGTGAAGGACAAGTCCCACAGGATTTCAAAGATTCAAGCATCATAACACTGTACAAGAACAAGGGCGATCGGAGCGACTGCAACAACTATAGGGGTATCTCACTTCTGTGTATTGTTGGAAAAGTATTTGCCAGAATTGTTCTGCGCAGACTTCAAGTCCTAGGAGATCAAGTCTACCCCGAATCACAGTGTGGCTTTCGACAGAACCGGTCTACCACTGATATGATATTCTCATTGCGACAAATGCAAGAAAAATGCCGTGAACAGAATCAACCACTGTTTATTGCCTTCATCGACCTCACAAAGGCATTTGATTTGGTCAGTCGTGAGGGTCTGTTCAAGGCACTAAAGAAGATTGGCTGCCCACCAACTCTTCTGTCTATTGTGGAATCGTTCCACACAGGCATGAAGGGTATAATCAAGTTTGATGGTGCAACTTCTGAAGAATTTGAAATCAAGAGTGGAGTTAAGCAAGGTTGTGTACTAGCTCCCACCCTCTTTGGAATATACTTTTCACTTCTTCTGAAATATGCATTTCGTGATCAGGATGGTGGTATATACATTCACTCACGCTCAGATGGCGGCCTCTACAATGCTCAGAGATTGAAGGCTAAGACCAAAATTAGGAGGGTACTGATCAGAGAGTTGCTTTTTGCAGATGATGCTGCAGTTACGACCCACTCTGAGGAAGAATTGCAATGTCTACTATCTGCATTCTCCAATGCTTGTTCTGAATTTGGTTTAACAATTAGCAAAAAGAAGACACAGATTATGTCACAAGGTGCACATGGGGTACCATCAATCTTTATTGACGACGCCAAACTAGAGATAGTAGACCATTTTACATATCTAGGATCGGTGGTAAATAGCAAATTATCCCTAGATCAGGAAATCAACATCCGGATTGGTAAGGCAGCAACAACAATGAACAGGTTAAGAAAAAGAGTCTGGGAGAACAGGAAGCTTACTGCCAAAACAAAAGTCCTTGTCTATCAAGCCTGTGTCCTTAGTACTCTTCTCTATGGCAGTGAAACCTGGACAACTTACTCACACCAAGAGAACAATTTAAACAGCTTTCATATGCGGTGTCTGCGAAGAATTCTTGGTATTAAGTGGCAAGACAAAATCACAAATACTGAAGTATTGGAAAGATCAGGTTGTGTGACAGTTTATTCCATGCTCAGTCTTCGTAGACTTAGATGGATAGGACATCTTAGGAGGATGGATGATGGTAGAATACCAAAGGATATCTTTTTTGGTGAATTACAGATGGGTAAGAGATCTCAGGGTCGGCCTCTACTACGATACAAAGATGTGTGTAAGCGGGACATGATTGATACAGGCATTGATAATGCACATTGGGAGCAAGTCGCCGCTGAACGTGTTGCATGGAGGGCAAATATCAGAAATGGAATAAAGTCAAAGGAGAAAATTATTGCAGAAAAGTCACACACCAAGCGTTTGAGACGTAAGATGGTGCATGATGGTGGAAATGACCACGTGTTCACATGCACCCACTGTGAACGGACATTTACAGCGCAAATTGGCCTTATCAGTCACACTCGCTACCGCCATAGTTAAAAGTTATTATGCCTTTTTAAAGCACAAACTATCGTCTGTCAAGACGGCAAGGTGCCAATGTAATGTAATGTATTTTGATGCCAGTTTTCTATCATGTTTGTTAGGGCCATATAACAACAATATTTTGGCAGAAATCCTGACTGACTGAATGAGATACGTTCAGGTAACATGGTAACTTCACACACTGGGAGGTGTATATGTAACAGGGACAATTCACACATTCAGAGACGTCAAAGTAATAGGGCAAATTCACACATTCAGAGACGTCCAGGTAGTAGGTACATCATCAAATTAAATCACGAGGAAGTTGGAGTACAAGATCACATTACTACCAAAGACAGGTCAAGACGAGGATTACACATACCCTACCTGAGACAGGTCAAGACGAGGATTACACATACCCTACCTGAGACAGGTCAAGACGAGGATTACACATACCCTACCTGAGACAGGTCAAGACGAGGATTATACATACCCTACCTGAGACAGGTCAAGACGAGGATTACACATACCCTACCTGAGACAGGTCAAGACGAGGATTACACATACCCTACCTGAGACAGGTCAAGATGAGGATTACACATACCCTACCCGAGACAGGTCAAGACGAGGAGTACACATTCCCTACCCGAGACAGGTCAAGACGAGGATTACACATACCCTACCTGAGATAGGTCAAGACGAGGATTACACATACCCTACCTGAGACAGGTCAAGACGAGGAGTACACATTCCCTACCTGAGGCAGTTAAAGAGAAGATTACAGATACTCTACCTGAGGCAATTAAAGAGAAGACGACACATAACCTACCCGATGGCAGTTAAAGAGAGGATTACACATTCCCTAAATGAGGCAGTTAAAGACGAGCATTACACATACCCTATCCGAGTCATTGAAAGACACGCTTTACACATACTCTACCTGATTCAGTGAAAGACGAGCATTACACATACCCTACCCGAGTCGGTGAAAAACGAGCATTACACATACCTTACCTGAGTCAGTAAAAGCCGAGCATTACACATACCATATCCGAGTCATTGAAAGACACGCTTTACACATACTCTACCTGATTCAGTGAAAGACGAGCATTACACATACCTTACCTAAGTCAGTGAAAGACGAGTATTACACATACCTTACCTAAGTCAGTGAAAGACGAGCATTACACATACCTTACCTGAGTCAGTGAAAGACGAGTATTACACATACCTTACCGGAGTCAGTTAAAGACGAACATTACACATATTCTATCTAAGTCAGTGAAAGACGAGCATTACACATACCTTACCTGAATCAGTGAAAGATGAGCATTACACATATTCTATCTAAAATAAATATGTTTGCATATCCTTTACAGGACATCGCTGTCAAAATCAGCATCTTTCAGCTGATTGTTGATTTCTTGGCAAGATTCAATATTCTATTCAATAGTTTGCCATTGCTTTCTGTGCGGCCGGCGCACATACCCCGTAAGTTACCGACGCGATTCGAACCACTGCTGATTCTCACCGTCGTCACGTTACTTACGAGAGTATAGGAGATTACAGAGAAAAGTCGCTAACCTTTTGGCCAGGAAGCCGGCATATTCTATCTGAGTCAGTGAAATACGAGCATTACACATACCCTACTTAAGTCAGTGAAACACGAGCATTACACATACCTTCTTACCTGAGTCAACGAAAGACGAACATTACACATACCATACCCGAGTCAGTGAAAGACGAGCATTACACATACCCTATGTGAGGAAAGTACGGCACAATAATGTGGTGTCAGTGACACCAGCTGGACTGACTCTGTGCGTGTTTATCGCACACGTCCCAACTGTCAGTAGAGCACAATAATTATCAAGGTAACATTTGCATTGAGCTCTTTATCGCATCGCGGCACCTCTGACCCCCAAACCACGGGGGGAAATAAAAGCGGGCGGAATGCCAGATACATAATTAAAGTTGACTGACAGACCCGGCCAAAATATTCTGTTATTGGATTCAAATATTGTGGTTATTAAAGAACGGGTGTGTACATACCTGGTCCAGCAGGTGTCGAATAGTGCTCTCAAGTCATGCCCAACTTCGTGCAGGCAAATCTTTCACGCGTGACTGATCACTCTTTCAGCCACTCTAGACTTTTGTCAGGTTTCAAATTACAGGATATTGATTTTTGTCAACAAAAGGCCCAAACTAAGAGGTCGACTGATATCATTTCGTGTCCGCACAAATCCCAGTCAACCAGGGGCCCTTGCTTGCCAGACGGCAGCAGGCCACAGGAATGTTGCGCTCAGTTCAAATAAAGTATTGATTCACACACAGAGAGGGGGCACAAACATGTTGTATATACTAGAGTTCGTACGCTAGACATTGTGTGTACAAGTACCTATCTAAGTATATACTAGACATTGTGTGTACAAGTACCTATCTAAGTATATACTAGACATTGTGTGTACGTGTACCTATCTAAGTATACACTAGACATTGTGTGTACAAGTACCTATCTAAGTATATACTAGACATTGTGTGTACGTGTACCTATCTAAGTATACACTAGACATTGTGTGTACAAGTACCTATCTAAGTATATACTAGAGTTCGTACACTAGTCATTGTGTGTACAAGTACCTATCTAAGTATATACTAGACATTGTGTGTACAAGTACCTATCTAAGTATATACTAGAGTTCGTACACTAGTCATTGTGTGTACAAGTACCTATCTAAGTATATACTAGACATTGTGTGTACAAGTACCTATCTAAGTATACACTAGACATTGTGTGTACAAGTACCTATCTAAGTATATACTAGAGTTCGTACACTAGTCATTGTGTGTACAAGTACCTATCTAAGTATATACTAGACATTGTGTGTACAAGTACCTATCTAAGTATATACTAGAGTTCGTACACTAGTCATTGTGTGTACAAGTACCTATCTAAGTATATACTAGACATTGTGTGTACAAGTACCTATCTAAGTATACACTAGACATTGTGTGTACAAGTACCTATCTAAGTATATACTAGAGTTCGTACACTAGTCATTGTGTGTACAAGGACCTATCTAAGTATATACTAGACATTGTGTGTACAAGTACCTATCTAAGTAAATACTAGACATTGTGTGTACAAGTACCTATCTAAGTATATACTAGACATTGTGTGTACAAGTACCTATCTAAGTATATACTAGACATTGTGTGTACAAGTACCTATCTAAGTAAATACTAGACATTGTGTGTACAAGTACCTATCTAAGTATATACTAGACATTGTGTGTACAAGTACCTATCTAAGTATATACTAGACATTGTGTGTACAAGTACCTATCTAAGTAAATACTAGACATTGTGTTTACAAGTATCTATCTAAGTACCTATCGCTATCAAAGCCATAAAAACACTTATGTAAAAATAACATGACATATCATCGTTGACTTCTTCATGTTCAACAACTTGTTCTGTACTTCTATTTATCCAGGTATCTAATGCTACTTTGTGACGGAACTATTCTTCGTATCTGGCCCTCTTTTTCTTCCTGTTCTGTGCACCACTCGCTTGAACTTTCTTCATCTGGGACATTGGAAATAAAAACCATCAATAAAAAAGAATAAAGAAACCCACTCTTTGTACACAATTAATGGGACTAAACCTCGGGATGAAGACAAACACACATTTAACATAGATAAGTTCAACTTGGGTCTTGAGTGTTACGGCTAATTGCCGACTTGCGCACTCATGTCTTACTTCGCGATGTATTGTAAGCATAAATATTTGAATGGCGATTTATTGACGGCCGGTTATTAGTAACTTGCAACGAAATAGTTGCAAGAACACAAGATTTATCTAAAGTAAAGACGAATGGTACGCGTATGCCCGCCAAGCGAAAGTCGGCTGATATTAATGGTTGTCTGCAAATGTTTGATTTAATCCTTACAAAATAGACAGAATTTACAACATGCTATCTTTATAATTTCAGTTTGATATGGGATTGCCAACTCTAATAGTTGAAAAATACATAATCATAAGTAAAAATGGATAATAAAGTTTTAAAAAGAAACATATTAGAGCAATGCACAAAGTCTAGTTAAAACGGAATTGACAGGTGTATTTACGTCTTATAAAGTCAGTCTGTACTTCTGTCCAGGACACGGATTTGAGAAGACGAGAGGTGTAGATTCTAGCTTGTGGAGGGAAACATAATATCCAGTAATCGGTTTCTGGTTTAGTGCGATCTTGAAATAATCGGGGAATTTAACATAACGAG
Organism: Cepaea hortensis; assembly: GCA_963921405.1. Taxonomy (NCBI): domain Eukaryota; kingdom Metazoa; phylum Mollusca; class Gastropoda; order Stylommatophora; family Helicidae; genus Cepaea; species Cepaea hortensis. Next base: position 219,998,607 of record OY992877.1, read on the forward strand.
TACTTTATATATCCTTTAGATGGAGACACCAAAACAAGAAAACCAAAATTAACAGGAAAAAAAACTCCGGTAAAATACGGCAAACATAACCGTAGTACCTACTATAAGGGTTCGCATTGCATTAGATACTATTATTAGTACTTAAACTACGGCATACGATTCAAATGATAGGAAATTTGTTCGTCAATACAAGCGAAAGTGATGTGACGGGCCAACGCCAACCGCCTAATTGGATGCCCCCCCCCCCCACCCCCGACTGGATACACGGGGCTGTCGCAGCCCCTGCACCCTTCTTTGCACGCCACTGGTCTCCACAAATTGCGATCCTTCGACAGCATGGATCAGTTCGTGTGTTGACTCCCTTCAGTGCCATGACACAAGACTGTCGAGAATCTTATCACGTTGTCTTCCTCTATCTCTCTGTCCTAAAATCCTATAGGTTGTTACAACATGTTTCAGTTTTTGTCTTCTCATAATGTGGGGAAAAAAACGATGACTGCTTCTTTCTTTAGTTTGTAATAAATTGTCTTTGCCACTCAGCTTCTCTCACAATGTCCGTATTGATCATTCTAGCTGTCCTTGTAATTTTCAGCATTCTTCTATAAAACCACACCTCTAAGGCTTCCAGGGATGTTTTTTCGCCTGTTTACTAACTGTCCAGGATTCACAGCCCCGTACGTTAAAATGTGTTCTATATAACATGTAATAACCATTTTTCTACTTTCAAGGTCGATGACTTATTGCACAAAACGTTCTTCATTTGATAGAATGCAGTTCTTGCTTGTCCTATTCTGTTCTTTATGTCTGTGATACATCTTCCATCTCATGTTATCCATGTGCCTAGATATCTGAATGTCTGCACTTGCCCCAAAATAACGTGCTATACTTTAATTGCACATTTAGGCACAATCTGTTTCTTTGACGTCACCACGACTTCGGTATTTCTATTATTCAAACTAATGCCTTTTTTTCACTTTCTACAACTGCTGTATCTATCATTTCCTTAGTTCTTTCCGACTTGTTGCTATCAAGCATGAGGAAGGGGCTAGAAAAGGTGCCCTAAACATTGTCTGCCCCATCATTATCTAACCAGCTGCTGCGGTTGGTGGGTACCTTATACTGCGGTCGACATAGAAAGTAAAAACAGGCAAAGCTAAAAAAGCAAACTATATTCTCTGGACAATCGGAACTCGGAATGCTCACCCTACTTGACAGAGATGGCGCGTCGGGTCCAGAGAGACGAACAACACTGATTGGGGAAGATCTGGGCAGATACAACATCGACATTGCAGCTTTGAGCGAGACACGACTTGCAGAAGAAGACCAAATCTGTGAAGTAGGTGCTGGCTACACATTCTTCTGGAGAAGAAGGAAAAGCGAGGAAAGACGCCAATCAGGTGTGGGATTTGCCATTAAGTCGGCCCTGGTTAGCAAACTAGCTGGATTTCTAAACGCTATAATCGACAGGATTATGACCATTAAGTTACCCCTGATGAACGAAAGAAAGCATGCAACCATTGTGAATATCTACGCACCAACCATGAACACTGACGTTGACGTCAAGAACAAGTTCTATGAGGACCTGCACAATGTATTAACATCTGTTCCCAAAGGAGACAAACTTATACTCCTTGGGGACTTCAATGCCAAAGTAGGCCCGGACACTCCCTCTTGGGGTGGCATTATTGGAAAGCACGGAGTCGGAAATTATAACAGCGATGGGCTCCTCCTCCTTCATATCTGTGCCGAACACGATTTTATGATTACCAACACAATTGTCCGTCTTCCCACGAGAAATAGGACATCATGGATGCACCCTCTCTCGAAATACTGGTACCTCATTGACTATGTAATCGTCAGGAGGAGTGACAGAGAAGACGTTTGGGTGACAAAATCCATGTTTGGTGAAGAATGTTGGACAGACCACCGCCTCATTATCTCGAAAATAAACATACACATCAAACCACCACGGCCTCCTCGAGGAGTAAAAATGAAAAAAAAAAAAAAATTAAATGTCACCCGCCTAAACAGTATTAAAAAACAATGCAGCTGTCATTTGAAAATATGCTGGAAGACCGCCTCAAGCCCAATGCTGTAACTAAACAGGATGTTGAAACAGAATGGAGAGCCTTAAAGGACATAATGTAAAACACTGCTGTGGAAAACGTGGGTCCAGGCCCCCCCCCCACCCCCGAAAGCATAAAGAATGGTTTAATGAAAATTACGAAGACATCAACCAATTGCTGGCGAAGAAACATCTTCTCCACAGGGCATATTTAAATGACCCGATGTCAACATAAAAAAGATGCCTTCAATAACATCCGGAGAGTTGTGCAGCAGAAACTTCGGCACATGCTGGACTCCTGGCTGAGCAGCAAAGCTGATGAAATTCAGGGCTTTGCTGACAGACATGATATGAAAAACTTCTACGACTCACTGAAAGCGGTCTATGGTCCTACATCACCAGGCATAGTTCCCCTCCTCAGTGCAGACGGGGGAACATTGGTCACCGAAAAGGCAGAGCATTTCAGCAACATCTTAAATGTAACCTCCTCCTTCGATGATGAAACCATCAACTGTCTTCCTCAAGTCCCCACTAATGATACTGTTGATGACCTGCCAACCATAGCGGAAGTAAACAAAGCCATCCAGCAACTTTCCAGCGGTAAGGAACCTGGTCCTGACTCCATCCCAGCAGAGATATACAAGGCAGGTGGGCCGGTCCTAACAGAGCAGCTTCACCAAGTCTTCACAAACATATGGGTGAACGAGACCATGCCACAAGATTTCAAGGACGCGTCAATAGTCCACCTTTACAAACGTAAAGGAAACCGCCAATCCTGTGACAACATGGCATTTCCTTGCTCTCAATTGCAGGGAAGATACTCGCCAAAATTCTTCTCAATCGCCTCACAGCCCATCTCGAATAAGGTCTTTTTCCTGAGAGTCAATGTGGCTTCAGAAAAGAACGTGGAACTGTTGACATGATTTTCGCTGCAAGGCAGCTGCAAGAGAAATGTCAGGAACAGAACTGCGAAATGTTCTCCAGTTTCATTGATCTTACTACACTTACCTCAAACGTCTGCAAACTTTAACAAGCGAGTATTTTGTGTGTTAAACAACACGCGAAAGGTCATGCTCTACTTATCACATAGCCGCGTTTGTGCTGCAACTCTAGTCATTAGGTACAGAACCACACCGATTCCTATCCCAGCTGTAAAAGAGCCTATTCCTCTGTATCTTCTTCAGCGTTCCGAGCCATTGAGGTTCTTTGCTGCAAATACAATCCGTCTCCATTCGTCTCTCTGGTGGACCTTCTCTTGCCAGTCGTTGATTCCAAGTGCTTGTAGGTCTGTACATGTATTATCTCTCCACCGCCTTCTTGGTCTACCTCGGGGTCTACGGTCATTTATTTCCTGAGTGTAAGCGAGTTTTGTTTCCCTATTATCTTCCATTCTTTCTATATGCCCCAGCCATTGTAGTCTATTAGCCTTCATGATACCAGTGATTAGCGGGGACTTAAACAGATCATAAATGTCTTTGTTACTTCTTCTTTTCCACTCTCCACTTTGTGTATCCCTAATGGGTCCAAAGATGCGTCTTAAAATTTTGTTCTCAAAGGTTTGTAACAAGGCTTCGTCTCCTTTCGTTGTACTCCATGTTTCAGAGCCATACAGCACAACTGGTCTGATCAGTGTTTTGTATATTGTGATTTTGGTGTTACGAGATAGCGCCTTTGATTTTAGTAGATGTTGTAGTGCATAGTATATCTTATTTCCAGAGTTGATTCTAGTTTGTATTTCTTCCCTTATGATGTTGGAGCAGTTGAAGATTGTACCCAGGTATTTGTATGTTTCCGTTCTTTTAATGGTCATATTATCTATTTGTATGTGGCCAGAGTTTCTAGCCATTCCGTCTCTTGAAATTACCATATATTCTGTCTTATCTTGGTTGATAACCAGCCCCATCTGTTGGGCTTTTCCCTTTAAGTGAGTCAATATTTCCAATGTCTTTTGTTCACTTTGCCCTATAATATCTATATCATCTGCATAACCAAGCAGCTTGGATGTTCCTCCAATATCACATTCCTCCTTTACCTTCCTTACAACTTTCTCTAGAGCCAGATTGAAGAGTAGCGGCGATAGTGCATCACCCTGTTTCAAGCCAGATGTTATTTGGAAGGGGTCTGATTTCCTGCCTTTATATGTTACTATATTATAAGTATCTTCCATGCATAGTCTGGTCATGTTGATTAACTTCCTTGGTATTCCAAATTCCTGCATAGCATTCCATAGACTATTCCTATGGACACTATCATAAGCCTTTTTAAAATCAACAAAAATGTTATGGAGATCTCTTTTATATTCCCAATGTTTCTCGGCTATTTGTCGTAAGATAAATATCTGATCTATTGTTGATCTGTTTTGTCTAAAACCCGCCTGGTAGTCACCTAATATGTCTTCTGAATATGGTTTTAGTCTATTTAGTAATACTGCGGATAGTATCTTATAGCTTGTGGACAGTAGTGATATTCCTCTATAATTTCCACATTGGAACTTGTCTCCTTTCTTAAAGATAGGTATCAATAATGACTCTTTCCAGTCATGGGGTAATTCTTCTGTCCTCCAGATTTTTATTATTAGTTCGTATAGCTTTAGATGTAATGCATGGCCACCTGCCTTTATAAATTCAGCAGCAATTCCATCAGTCCCAGTTGCCTTATTGTTTTTAAGTCGTGTGATTACATATAGGATTTCTTCAAATGTAGGTTCTTCAATTTGTGGTTCGCATGTTAGAACCTCTTCCTGTGGGAAAATGTGACTTGGAGCTTCACAATTTAGTAATTCAATAAAATATTCTTTCCATGTGTTGCACATTTCCTCATTGGTATTTATCATATTCCCATTTTTGTCTTTTAAACCATATGTGTTTTGTTGGTGCCCTCGTTTCATTGACTTCAGTTCTTTAAAAAATTTTCTGGATTCATTTTTCTGGTGATTAGTTTCCATATCTTTGATTATATTACTCATATATTCTCGCTTCTGCTGTCTGACTATTTTTGTAGCCTCTTTACATTCATTTCTATAATGCTCTTCCTTTTTGATGTTATTGATGTCATTTAACCATACATGTCTGGCATTCTTCTTCCTAATGACTGCTTCTTCACATTTTTGATTGAACCATCTGTTCTTTCTATGCGTGGTTAACACACCGAGACATTCTTCTGCGGTAGACTGAATTGTATTCTTGATGTTCAACCAAGTTTGGTCAACGCTTTCCTCCAAAGGGTTTTGCAGAGTTTCAAGTTTACATTTTATTTCATCTTTAAATTTCTCTTTGACTGTAATGTCTTGCAGTTTTTCTCTGTTATATGTTGGGTGTAATCTTTGTAATTTAGTATAGAAAGCTCTCTTAAGTTTTATTTTAAATTTTGCTCCAACGAGGAAGTGGTCACTGTGGCACTCAGCTCCTCTATAACTTCTGACTTGCTGTATGTTTGATGCATTTCTGTTGTTAATTAAAATGTGATCTATTTGATTATAGGTTCTCTTGTCACATGATTTCCAAGTTTGTTTGTGTATATCCTTTCTTTGTAGTCTGGTACTGCTAATCTGCAGTCCTTTGGCTTCTGCCAGGTTGATGACTCTCCATCCATTATCATTTGAAATTGTATGTAGGCTTTCCATACCGGCCACTTTTTTATTAGTTTGCTCTCTACCTATTTTTGCATTGAAGTCTCCCAGCACAATCAGGATGTCCTGTTTGGGGGTTTCTTCTATGACATCTTCCAGATCATTATAAAAGTCTTCTTTAATATCATCTTCTTTCTCTTCAGTAGGTGCATGTACATTAATCATCGTTATATTTTTCCATTTACCTTTTATTCGTAATTTACTAATCCTGTCATTAAAAGCTTTAAAGTTTAAAACGTTCCCCCATAACTCTTTTTTGATGACAAATCCTGTTCCTAATTCATGTTTATTTTGGGTGTTTCCTCCATATATTATAATCATTCCATTTTGCTCTAAAGTACCCTCTCCTGGCCACCTTATTTCTTGAATTGCTGTTATATCCATTTGATATTCACCCAGCTCCCGGGTAAGTTCTTCGGCCGCTCCAGCTCGATATAGTGTCCGTACATTCCATGTTCCAAATCTCAAAAGTCCTTTAACGTTCCAAGGTCGTTGTCCAGATAAGTCAGTCCGATATCGAGGCTCATGTATTTGTTTCGTAACAAAGAAAGGTTTTTACAAAGGTGGGGATGTTAACCCCACGCTTCAACCCCCAACCTGGAGGACCAGGGTGTTTCTCTTTGTCTGTTCTCTACCCTTTGACCTGTCCGGCTTGGGAGGCCCTGCTGGTAGCTACAGATTCCTCTGTATGCCAAAAATAATTGTATTTTCCAATTCACATGTAGGTGCCAGTCTACCTACATCGGCAGAACAGAGCGGCAGTTGAATAAAGAGTGTCTGAACACATACCTCAATGAGTCGACAAGATACGACACACAGGCGATGGGAGCCTAGCGGGGCCGACACACCGGAAGCTTCCCGCTTCATCAAACACTAGGCATATGCTAGAAAGCGGCCAAGTGATAATAGAGACAGGACCTTTTGCGTGTTGTTTAATGCACAAAATACTCGCTTGTTAAAGTTTGCAGAAGCAATAATGATTAATCTACACAAGCCAGTTTTGTTCAAACAGAAATACATTGTAGTCAGTGTAAAATTATCGTGGTAGACAATTGACATTACTGTGCGAACATGTGTATATTCCAGCTTGAAGGATGTATCTAGTTATTTTACTTTAAGTTGTGTGAATTCTGCAGTATGTTCCTGACGAGATGCAGTGAAATATGCCAGGCAATAAATCGTGCTATCTATTGTTTGTGTCTTCGTTATTCAAATTCACTACGGGAAAACTTGGGAGACTGCTGCCAAAAACCCAAATTTGTGGCGTACATCATTACGCAAGGGTGCAGTCACTTGTGAGGCAACCAGGACTGCAAGAGCTGTGAAGAAAAGGCTGGACAGAAAAACCACTGCAGGAAATCCTCCTCCTGGAAGGTCAAGCATTCTTTGCCCACAATGTCAAAGAACATTTCGAGCCAAAATAGGCCTTATCAGCCATCTTAGAACTCACGTGTCCATGTATGAATGTATGTGTGCCTGCCTGCCTGCCTGCCTGCCTGCCTGCCTGTCTGTCTGTCTGTCTGTCTGTCTAGCCTTCCACCAGAACTGAAAACTCCAATGAGTCCCTACACATTCAACCGAAAACTCTTTCAATACTTACTTCATACAGACTATATGCCTCCATAAGTCACCTACTGGTATCATTTTTCCACTATCATTCTTCACTGTATATGTGTGAGCGAGACAGTGGGTGAGAGAGTGAGTGAGAAAGAGTGAATGAGAGAGTGAGTATGAGACAGAGAAAGTGAGAGAGTGTGTATGCGCGTGTGCCTGCGAGGGTGAAAGAGTAAGTGAATGTCTGTGTGCACGTACGTGTGAGAGATTGAGTGAGAGAATGAGTGTGAGAGAGAGGTTGTGTTGTGTGTATACCTGTCTGTGTGAGAGAGTGAGACAGAAGAGAGAGAGAGAGAGAGAGAGAGAGAGAGAGAGAGAGAGAGAGAGGGAGAGAGAGATCATTCCATATTTTTTGTGGTATTCTCATCTTTCATATTATCATTTTGTAAGCCACTTAATTTTATCATGTATAACATTACTGTAATGTGAGTGAGAGAGTGAGTGGGAGAGAGAAGAGAGAGAGAGAGAGAGAGAGAGAGAGAGAGAGAGAGAGAGAGAGAGAGTGGTGAGATAGAGAAAAGAGAGAGAGAGTTGAATTGCATCACTAATTTTTACGCTACACAATGTATATGTAAAATGTTTTCAACACTTCTTACAATTTTTGCGAGAATTCTCACGACAATCGTCAATGTCTCAATTGTGTGTAAAGTGTGGGAGTTTGTTCTTATTAGTTTCAGTGATCATGTGAGGCATCATGTATGCGTCTAGATGTGAGGATGTGTGTGTGGGTGTGTATGTGAGGAATGTGTGTGTGTGTGTGGGGGGATGTATGTGTGGAGGGTTTGTGTGTGGAGGATGTTTGTGGGTTGATGGGTGATGTGTGGATGGGTGAAGGGATGTGTGGTCGGTAAGGGATGTGTGTGTGTGTGTGTGTGTGTGTGTGTGTGTGATGTGTGTGTGGGTGGGGATATTTGGGAGAATGATTGGAAGTATGTGGGTGTTGGTGGGTTGAGGTGTGGGTAGGGATTGTGTATTTGGGTGGGTGAATGGGTGTGTGAGAGATCTGTGTAGGTTGGGGACTGGGTGTGTGATGGGTGTGGGGGATGGGTGTGGGGGTTGGGTGTTGGGGTGTGTCTGTGAATGGGATATGTCTGTGTGGGGGAGTGTGTGAATTTGGATGGAGTAAATGTGAGTGGGTAGAGGATGCATGTGTGGGTGGTGAGGATGTTTGTAGGTGGGGGATGTGTGGGTGGGTGGGGAGATGTATGTGGGTGAGAGATGTGTGGGCGGGGATGTGTATGGGGAATGCATGAGGGGCGATGTGTGTGTGGGGAGATGTGTTTATGGATGGGGTGTTGTGTGGTAGAGGAGATGTGTGAGGGGTGGTGGAAGTGTGGGATATGCGGGTGGATGAAGGATGTATGTGAGGATGGGGAATGTGTGTTTGGCTGGGTGGTTTAGATGTATGTGGGTGGGAGGTTAGATTAGTAGTTAAGGGATGTGTGATTGTGGATTGGAGATCGGGGAGGGGGAGTGGGGTGGTTGACGAGTGGGTGGGTGGAGGATGTGTGGGAGGGTGAGTGTGTGAAGGTTGTGGGGTGGGTGCGGGATGTGTATATATGGGTGCAGGGTGTGTGGGTGGGGGAGACTGTGTGGGTGGGGGATGTGTGTGTGGGGAGATGTGTGTGTGGGGAGATGTGTTTATGGATGGGGTGTTGTGTGGTAGAGGAGATGTGTGAGGGGTGGTGGAAGTGTGGGATATGCGGGTGGATGAAGGATGTATGTGAGGATGGGGAATGTGTGTTTGGCTGGGTGGTTTAGATGTATGTGGGTGGGAGGTTAGATTAGTAGTTAAGGGATGTGTGATTGTGGATTGGAGATCGGGGGGGGGGAGTGGGGTGGTTGACGAGTGGGTGGGTGGAGGATGTGTGGGAGGGTGAGTGTGTGAAGGTTGTGGGGTGGGTGCGGGATGTGTATATATGGGTGCAGGGTGTGTGGGTGGGGGAGACTGTGTGGGTGGGGGATGTGTGTAAGGAAGGATGTGTGGATGGGTGCGGGAATATGTGTGTGTGTGGGTGCGGGATATGTGGTTGGGGGGTGTGTGTTTGGCTGAGTGGTTGGGGAGGTGTGGGTGGGTGGTGGAGGATATGTGGGTGGGTGAGTGGTGGTAGGTTATGGGATGGGTGGAGGATGTGTGCATGTGGGTGGGGAGATGTGTGAAGGTGGGGGATGTGTGGGTGGGTGTTGGATGGGTGGATGCATGTATGTGTGCCTGGGTTTGTGGGTGGGTGGAGGATGTGTGTGGAGGGATGTGTGGTGGGTGAGAGGTATGTGTGTAGGTGGGGAAATGGTGAATGTGGCTGAACGTGTGGGATGTATGGGTTGGGGGATGGGTGGATGGATGGGGAGCATGTATGTGCCTGTGGGCATGTGTGTGGTTAGGTGGTGGATGTGTGTGTGGGGGACACGCGGATGGATAGGGGATGGGTGGGTGGGTGGGTGAGGGATTTGTCTCACAACATGGTAACATGCATTGTTTATGTTTACAACATTTATTTGACAATGTTTTTTTTTTAATTTTTTTCCTCTCACTATGCACAATTGAACGAAAGATGAGTGATTGGAAGGGCCGAATGTAAGACAAGCCTGTGTGCCCAATTTATTACCCTTTGAAAATAAAGTTCTGTCTGTCTGTCTGTCTGTCTGTCTGTCTGTCTGTCTGTCTGTCTGTCTGTCTGTCTGTCTGTCCGTCCGTCCGTCCGTCCGTCCGTCCGTCCGTCCGTCCGTCCGTCCGTCCGTCCGCCCGCCCGCCCGTCCGTCCGTCCGTCCGTCTGTCTGTCTGTCTGTCTGTCTCTCTGTGTGCTTGCGTGCGTGCGTGCGTGTGTGTGTGTGTGTGTGTGTGTGTGTGTGTGTGTGTGTGTGTGCAGTTATACGTTGCGAGTTGTCGCTGAGTGCTCTGGCTTGTTTCTCCTCATACATGACCTCACGGCCTTGACTGTGTCCCATGTCTCTACTCAGACACGGTCTTCTTGTGTCTCTTGCAGGACTGCCTCGCTGGATTTTCTGTCTGTCCGTGGCATTCATTGCATCGTTAAAAAAAGGACCATTTCGATTGCTGTTAAATATTTCTGATATACTCTCTCTCTCTCTCTCTCTCTCTCTCTCTCTCTCTCTCTCTCTCTCTCTCTCTCTCTCTCTCTCTCTCTCACACACACACACACACACACAAACACACAAGCAAGCACACGGACACATTCACACGCACACACACACACACGCAAGCACACGCACACACCGACATTCACACATTAATTCACGCGAATATACAGACACACACACGCAAGTGCACGTACACACAGACACACAGGCACACTCATCGTGAGCAATAGTTTCCGGTAGCCGTGAAGACACAATGAGGCAACAGCGGAACGAGGACAGCGCAGTTGCAAGTACTGAGACCTTGCTGAGCAGACCATCCCTGCATGCATGCAAGTACTGAAAGCTGGGTGATCACAACATTCCTGCATGCATGCAAGTACTGAGATCTGGGTGAGCAGACCATCCCTGCACGCATGCACTTGACAGGAAGATCAATTGAACAACACCCCAGGCTCCGTGTGACAGCAGCTGAAAATCAATGTCCTGAAACCTCCCATTGCATAAATGATATCATTGTACAGCTGTATATGTATGTTCTACCACTGTACAGGCATATGTGTATGTTCTACCTCTGTACAGGCATATGTGTATGTTCTACCTCTGTACAATCATATGTGTATGTTCTACCTCTGTACAGGCATATGTGTATGTTCTACCTCTGTACAGGCATATGTGTATGTTCTACCACTGTACAGCCATATGTGTGTTCTACCTCTGTACAGGCATATGTGTATGTTCTACCTCTGTACAGGCATATGTGTATGTTCTACCTCTGTACAGGCATATGTGTATGTTCTACCACTGTACAGCCATATGTGTGTTCTACCATTGTACAGCCATGTGGATCCACTCCAACGTGGTGTCATCACACGGTGTCCTCGACCAGGGTGGATGCACTCCGTGATGGTGTCATCACGCTCTGGTTAGTTCCTGTTTGAACAGTTGATTATTACCCACCCCGCTTCATTTGGTGTTGATTCTGACGCTTTCTTTGTTGTCATTTATACCACATATAAATACCACACATCAATACCATACATACATATCACAAATAAATGTCACATATGAATACCACATATAAATATCACTCATAAATATCGCACATAAATAATAAACTGAAATACCACATATAAATGCCACATACCAATAGCACGCATAAATACCACTCAATAGCACATATAAATACCACACATAAATACCACACATAAATGCCCACATATAAATACCACACATAAATACCACACATAAATACCACACATAAATACCACACATAAATACCACACATAAATACCACACATAAATACCACATATAAATACCACACATAAATACCACATATAAATACCACACATAAATACCACACATAAATACCACATATAAATACCACACATAAATACCACATATAAATACCACACATAAATACCACTCATAAATACCACACATAAATGCCCACACATAACTACCACACATAAATACCACACATAAACATTTTCACATATTCACTTCCACACAATATTCTGACACATATTCAAATACATTTACACTCACACACTGACATGCACACAAACGCACACACACATACACATTCTCACACACACACTCACAAACATTTACACACAAACAAACACACACACACACACACACACTCGAGCACACACATATCCTCCTCACACACCCACACGCATCCTCACGCAACCACACGTGTATCAAAGATGTACAACTCAAACATGAACTGAAAAATAATTGCATGTAATTTCAAAGCTCTCGAACTGGTCAGTCTACAACACGTGCGTCCGGTCATGCTGGTGAAAACAGCAATGTCACTCGGACAGTCATGTCACTAGGACAGTCATGTCACTAGGACAGTCATGTCACTAGGACAGTCATGTCACTAGGACAGTCATGTCACTCGGACAGTCATGTCACTATGACAGTCCTGTCACTCGGACAGTCATGTCACTCGGACAGTCATGTCACTAGGACAGTCATGTCACTAGGACAGTCATGTCACTAGGACAGTCATGTCACTAGGACAGTCATGTCACTCGGACAGTCATGTCACTAGGACAGTCATGTCACTAGGACAGTCATGTCACTCGGACAGTCATGTCACTCGGACAGTCATGTCAAAAATACAACAATGTCATCAAGATAGTCATATCACTAGGGCATAAAAATCGCTAAGACAGCCACGTCACTGGGACAGTCATTTTACTAATACAGCCACGTAACAAGGGCAATCATGTCACCTAAACAGTCATGTCACTAGGACAGTCATGTAACAAGGGCAGTCATGTCACCTAAACAGTCATGTCACTAGGACAGTCATGTAACAAGGGCAGTCATGTCACCTAAACAGTCATGTCACTAGGACAGTCATGTAACAAGGGCAGTCATGTCACCTAAACAGTCATGTCACTAGGACAGTCATGTAACAAGGGCAGTCATGTCACCTAAACAGTCATGTCGCTAGGACAGTCGTGTCACTAATACAGTCACGTCAGTAGGACAATCATGTCACTAAAACAGCCACGTCACTAGGGCAGTCATGTCACTAGGACAACCACATCACTAGGAAAGTCATGTAGCTAGGATAGTCATGTAACTAAAACATCCACGTCACTAGGACAGTTATATCACTAGGACACTCATGTCACTAGGACAGTCATGTCACATATAAGTCATGTCACTAGGACAGTCATGTAGCTAGGATAGTCATGTAACTAAAACATCCACGTCACTAGGACAGTTATATCACTAGGACACTCATGTCACTAGGACAGTCATGTCACATATAAGTCATGTCACTAGGACAGTCATTTTACTAGGACAGTCATGTAACTAGAACAGTCATGTCACATATAAGCCACGTCACTAGGACAGTCATGTCACTAGGACACTCATGTCACTAGGACAGTCATGTAACAAGGGCAGTCATGTCACAAAACGGTGCAGTTTTCTCATCACATAAAGTGTTTCCGTTGTGCAGATATAAAAATATAAATATACAAATTTAGGAAACACGTCATCCCACAACTAGGGACATGTCTGACAGTTTGTGGACATTCAACAATGGACATGTCTGACAGAGTGTGGACATTAAACAAGGATCATATAGGACAATGTGCGGAAATTCAACCAGGGACATGTGGGACAGTACGTGGACATTCAACCAGGGACATGTGGGACAGTGTGTGAACATTCAACCAAAGACATGTCGGACAGTGTGTGGACATTCAACCAAAGACATGTTGGACAGTGTTTGGACATTCAGCCAAAGACATGTCAGACAGTGTGTGGACATTCAACCAAAGACATGTCGGGCAATGTGTGGACATTCAACCAAAGACATGTCGGGCAATGTGTGAACATTCAACCAGGGACATGTGGGACAATATGTGAACATTCAACCAAAGACATGTCAGACAGTGCGTGGACATTCAACCAGGGACATGTGGGACAGTGTGTGGACATTCAACCAAAGACATGTCGGGCAATGTGTGGACATTCAACCAGGGACATGTGGGACAGTGTGTGGATATTCAACCAGGGACATGTGGGACAGTGTGTGGAGATTCAACCAGGGACATGTGGGACAGTGTGTAGACATTGAACCAGGGACATGTGGGACAATGTGTGGACATTCAACCAGGGACATGTGGGACAATGTGTGGACATTAAACCAGGGACATGTCGGGTAATTTGTGGACATTCAACCAGGGACATGTGGGAAAGTGTGTGGACATTCAACCACAACCAGGGACATGTGGGACAATGTTTGGAAATTCAACCAGGGACATGTGGGACAGTGTGTGGACATTCAACCAGGGACATGTCGGGCAATGTGTGGACATTCAACCAGGGACATGTGGGACAATGTGTGGACATTCAACCAGGGACATGTGGGACAATGTGTGGACATTAAACCAGGGACATGTCGGGTATTTTGTGGACATTCAACCAGGGACATGTGGGACAGTGTGTGGACATTCAACCAGGGACATTTTGGACAGTGTGTTGAAATTCAACCAAGGACATGTGGGACAGTGTGTGGCCATTCAATCAGGGACATGTCGGTCAATGTGTGGACATTCAACCAGGGACATGTGGGACAATGTGTGGACATTCAACCAGGGACATGTGGGACAGTGTGTGGACATTCAACCAGGGACATGTGGGACAATGTGTGGACATTCAACCAGGGACATATCGGGCAATGTGTGGACATTCACCCAGGGACATGTGGGACAGTGTGTGGATATTCAACCAGGGACATATCGGACAGTGTGTTGACATTCAACCAAGGACACGTGGGACAGTGTGTGAACATTCAAACACAATTCTTTGGTATATTTATGTCACACGACCAGGATATCAGAGTTCACAAAGTACAGCTGGACAGGTGAGAAGCGTGATGACACACAAATTGTCCAGAATATCAGCACACCTGGGTTTATACCTGGCTTGTATAATATTACCACATATGGGTGTACATCTTACCTAATGATATCATCACACCTGGCTTTACACCTGCTGTGTATGATGTTACTACACCTGGCCTGTATGATATCACCACACCTGATGTATATTAGCACACCTGCGTTTACAATTGGTTGTTATGAAATCACTACACCTGGTCTGTACGAAATCCCCACATCTGGTTTTACACCTGGCCTGAATATGATCCCCCCTGAGCATGCTACAAGCAACTTGCCCATCAGGATAGTGACCACAAAGAAAGCTCGCGTGTGTGCGGATAATCTTGGAATGGACATGTTCGGCTGGACCGAGTTTACCAGCCCAAGTCAAGAGTCCAGCTCAAAAGACCGCTTGACCACAGCTGAGTCCTCGTCGTCGGAGAACCCGTCAGGAACAGCATCGTCCTTGCGGTCAGCATATCCCAGGAAGAGGCGTACCACAAACTTGTAGGAGACGATCAGTACCAGGGCAGTGACTACCAGCAGCAGCGTAATCTTGGCTATGATAGAACTGTCGTCCTTGTAGGCTTGCAGAGGGTCAAGGCTGGTCTGTGGGGGCGCCACCGTTGAGGCATTACTCATTGTCAGCCCGGTCTGGTTCCCATCCTGGAGAGAGTCATAGAGGTCAAATATGGTCGGGAATTTACTGGAGTTCCGGACAGCAAGATCAAGGACGGTGTCTGGTTCCGTTGTGTAGTTTAGTGACGACATCGTGAGTTGTGTCTGCTGTTTCTAGAACAACACACTTGATGGGCGGTGCCGACACAGCGGACTATGCCTTCATTCCAGAATGATCACTTTTACCAATTATCGGATTGAGTACACATTCGAGAATGATCACTTTCACTAAGGCTCCGATTGTGTACACATTCGAGAATGATCAGTTTCACCAAGGTGCGAACTGTGTACACATTCCAGAATGATCAAGCGCCAACAAGGCGTGGATTGTGTACACCTATAGAACAGTCTCTCTGTCTAAGGCATGACTGTAGCCGGATCTCACAGTGTCCTCGCTGATTTCCTGAAGACAGACTGTAGCCGGATCTCACAGTGACCTCGCTGATGTCCTGAAGACAGACTGTAGCCGGATCTCACAGTGACCTCGCTGGTGTCCTGAAGACAGACTGTAGCCGGATCTCACAGTGACCTCGCTGGTGTCCTGAAGACAGACTGTAGCCGGATCTCACAGTGTCCTCGCTGATGTCCTGAAGACAGACTGTAGCCGGATCTCACAGTGACCTCGCTGATGTCCTGAAGACAGACTGTAGCCGGATCTCACAGTGTCCTCGCTGGTGTCCTGAAGACAGACTGTAGCCGGATCTCACAGTGTCCTCGCTGGTGTCCTGAAGACAGACTGTAGCCGGATCTCACAGTGTCCTCGCTGGTGTCCTGAAGACAGACTGTAGCCGGATCTCACAGTGTCCTCGCTGATGTCCTGAAGACAGACTGTAGCCGGATCTCACAGTGACCTCGCTGATGTCTTGAAGACAGACTGTAGCCGGATCTCACAGTGTCCTCGCTGGTGTCCTGAAGACAGACTGTAGCCGGAACTCACAGTGTCCTCGCTGATGTCCTGAAGACAGACTGTAGCCGGATCTCACAGTGTCCTCGCTGATGTCCTGAAGACAGACTGTAGCCGGATCTCACAGTGTCCTCGCTGGTGTCCTGAAGACAGACTGTAGCCGGATCTCACAGTGTCCTCGCTGGTGTCCTGAAGACAGACTGTAGCCGGATCTCACAGTGTCCTCGCTGATGTCCTGAAGACAGACTGTAGCCGGATCTCACAGTGACCTCGCTGATGTCCTGAAGACAGACTGTAGCCGGATCTCACAGTGACCTCGCTGGTGTCCTGAAGACAGACTGTAGCCGGATCTCACAGTGTCCTCGCTGGTGTCCTGAAGACAGACTGTAGCCGGAACTCACAGTGTCCTCGCTGATGTCCTGAAGACAGACTGTAGCCGGATCTCACAGTGTCCTCGCTGATGTCCTGAAGACAGACTGTAGCCGGACCTCACAGTGTCCTCGCTGATGTCCTGAAGACAGACTGTAGCCGGACCTCACAGTGTCCTCGCTGGTGTCCTGAAGACAGACTGTAGCCGGACCTCACAGTGTCCTCGCTGATGTCCTGAAGACAGACTGTAGCCGGACCACACAGTGTCCTCGCTGATGTCCTGAAGACAGACTGTAGCCGGACCACACAGTGTCCTCGCTGATGTCCTGAAGACAGACTGTAGCCGGATCTCACAGTGACCTCGCTGATGTCCTGAAGACAGACTGTAGCCGGACCTCACAGTGTCCTCGCTGGTGTCCTGAAGACAGACTGTAGCCGGATCTCACAGTGTCCTCGGTGGTGTCCTGAGGACAAACTGTTCATGGGCCGCAGGTTTGTGGGATAGCAGGTTTGTGGGACAGCAGATTTGTGGGATACCAAAGTTGTGGTGATGAAGTACAACCAGTCTCAGCCGGGATGACGGCCAGCCAGCTCAACCTGGGGGACATGTCAGCGGAGATGTCAGTAACCAGTCCATGATTGGACACATTGTAAATAACACCAACAACACTACCAACAACAATACCAACACGAAGATGAGAAAATCCTCATATCACACACACACACACACACACGCACGCAAACCCACACACAAGCACACACATACACACACAGAGAAAGAGACAGAGACAGAGACAGAGACAGACAGAGACAGGGCCTCTTTTGATTACATAACATAACAAAACATAACAAAGCATGACGTGATATCTTCTTCTTCTTCTTCTTGAGCATTCCGAGCCATTGAGGTTCTTTGCTGCAGATACAATCCGTCTCCATTCGTCTCTCTGGTTGACCTTCTCTTGCCAGTCGTTGATTCCAAGTGCTTGTAGGTCTGTACATGTATTATCTCTCCACCGCTTTCTTGGTCTACCTCGGGGTCTACGGTCATTTATTTCCTGAGTGTAAGCGAGTTTTGTTTCCCTATTATCTTCCATTCTTTCTATATGCCCCAGCCATTGTAGTCTATTAGCCTTCATGATACCAGTGATTAGCGGGGACTTAAACAAATCATAAATGTCTTTGTTACTTCTTCTTTTCCACTCTCCACTTTGTGTATCCCTAATGGGTCCAAAGATGCGTCTTAAAATTTTGTTCTCAAAGGTTTGTAACAAGGCTTCGTCTCCTTTCGTTGTACTCCAGGTTTCAGAGCCATACAGCACAACTGGTCTGATCAGTGAAATGACATAACATAACATAACATAACATAACATAAAAGCATAACATAACATAACATAAACTAACATTACATACATCCTAAATAAATGTATATGTCTGCAACTCGAGTGTGGATTCCCAGAGATGACAGTGTTTAAGTGACATATTATATAACGAGAGGAATATCATTTTCTGTGGAGATTTCAATGCTAAAGGCAGATCATAGGGGAACACTTCTTCCAACAGAGAGAGAGAGAGAGGAACTCAAGGCTGCGCTTGAAACCATTGACCTGGTGTGTATCAACAGTGGCTGTGTCCCCAGGACAGCAAGTCGTCCAGGTGATGAGGACAGTGTTATTGACCTGGCGCAGGTTTCTCCTTCAGTCACTACAGTGTGTAGGTGGGGTGTCCTAATATGCACAGAGATTGGTGATGTCTTTGATTTCTTGTGGAAGTTTATTTCACAGCTGAGCTGTGGAATACGCTAAATTTGTTTTGTATAAGTCTATCCTAGGCTTCGGGATGTCTAATATATTTTATCGTTTACTGTGTCTTGTATTATATTTAAACAATGGCCAAAGATAATTTTGGCCATTCCGATGTATGATTTTGTGAATTAGTTTGGCCTTGTTGAAAGTAGGCGTTTGCGGAGAGGTAGTAACTGAAAGCGTTTATGTAGGCTAGGATTATCAGTTACGTGTTTACTATAAAATTAAACTCGTAGCCCGTTTCTGGAGTGAGTAAAGTCGCTTAGTGATTGAATTGTAACAACCGTCCCAGATTGTAGAACAGTAGCAACAATATGTATGTATGTGAGAAGTATAGAATATCTTCCTTGCGTCGTCATCAAGGGCATTTTTAATTTGGCCAGTTGGTAGACTTTTCTCGCTGTTTGTTTAACGAGCGCTTGAACGTGAGGATTAAAGGTTAGGTTTCTATCAATGATGAAGCCTAATACTTTGTGCGCAATTAGACTTTCTGCTGGAATGCTATCGATGTGAAGTTGAAGTGATCTGTGTGAATTTAGAGTATGAAGTCTTTGTCTGGTTGTTAATAACATTGCTTTTGTTTTAGTGATGTTAATTTGTATACTGTTTGCATAGCCCCATATAACTACTTTTGTTAGAGAGAGAGAGAGAGAGAGAGAGAGAGAGAGAGAGAGAGAGAGAGAGAGAGAGAGAGAGGAGAGAGAGAGAGAGAGAGAGAGAGAGAGAGAGAGAGAGAGAGAGAGAGAGAGAGACCAGAGTGGAGATTTGGAGGGACAGAGCGATAGAATAGTACATTTGAAGAGTAGATTATTCCTTGACTGAGATTTAGACTTGGAACGGGTCAGTCACTCATATACTCTCTCAGTGATTCATTATTTCAATCAATCAATCATGTGCCATGCCGGAAAGAGTGGGTGGTCATGACTCGCCATTTCACTCGATCACCAGTGTCGTGGATCAGCTCAGTGTTCCTGTCTCATCCATGCCATTTGGCCAAGCCATCCAGGTATTTTCCTCTCGGTCTTCCTCTTGGTCTGTTCCCTTCGATCTTGCCAGTTGTCACTAAGTTCTCCAATCCATTTCTTCTCATAACATGTCCAAAATTTTTGACTGTCTACGTCTAATTTCTCTAATCAATTTACGAGTTTCATTTGTCTCCTGTAGTACTTGGTCATTGGTTTTTCTATGGTATTCTTTGCATTTTCCTCAGAAACCACATTTCTGCAGCCATCAGATATTTCAGCTTGACTGCACATTGTCCAAGTTTCACATCCATACAAAAGAACAGGCTCTATATATCCCCTCAACACTCTTTTTCTCGTTTCAGTTGACATCTTTTTATTGGTCAGTATGTTTTTCATCTTGCTAAAGGCTACTTTCGCCATGGCGATTCTTGTTCTAATCTCTTTAAGGCATCTCCCATCAGATGTTATGACTGTTCCGAGATAATTCTATCGATTCACTTTTTGAAGAATATTCCCATTTACTTGTATATTACATTGTGGTACTTCGCTCTTCCTAGTGACTACCATAACCTGTGTCTTTTTACAATTTAATTCTAACCCCAGCTGCTCACTGTGTACAACAACCGCATCTACTAATTGTTGCAGATCCTGCGCATTGTCTGATTCATTATTTGGACACTCATTATTCAGAGTCAGATAGATTGAGATTATCACTCAGGGATGCAGCGATTGATTTATAGATTTAGGAATCCACAATGCGTATATACAATCTAGCTGTTTAGGTGGGGGTAGTAATTTGGAGTCCAACCATTGGGAATCAGTTTAGATGAGAGATGAAAGTTAGTTGGGGAAAGCTGCTGACAGTTAACAGCCTGGCCCCACCGTGTCAGCTCGGATATTTAATATTCCTTTGATTAGACAATGTACTCAAAGTTGCTTGATGGACTGTGAGAAAACATTGGGCAAATTTGCATAATAAAAACCATGTTTGTGGACAAGATGTTGCTTTATAGTTAGAGTTATTGACTAGTATATCAGTGTTACTCAAGTCAAGGAAGAGAAGCAAATCGCATGCTGAAGAAAGAAAACAATAACCAAACCACTATACGATCCAGATTCGGTCATGAATCACCTGATGGTAACAGCGATGTATCATATGCCCGTGAGACCTGGACACTTACTAAATAAGCTGAACAGCACATAAATGCTATTGAATATAAATGTTATAGATGAGTTCTAAGAATATCTTGGATAAAGACAAGAACAAATGCATCCATACTTCAAGAGCTGAATATTGAAGAAGATTGGCTATTAAAGATGATAAAACAAAAAAATTGAAATATTATGGTCACTTGAAACGTCACGAAAGTTTGGAGAGAACAATAATGGAGGGGTATATACCTAAGAAGGGAGGAAGAGGACGACCAAACAGAAGGTGGGTGCAAGATGTGGCGGATGATCTCCAGATGGGTGTATCGGATGCGGGACATCTTGCTAATGATCGAGAGGTTTTCCGGAAGGTTGTTATGGGAGTGAGGTTCTGCAAAGGAAGTGCTACTGAATAAAAAGTCGCTTAAAAGTCGACAGGGTCGACTTCATTGCACCGGGTATTATCCAATATGGCTCAGTCTCTATCCGCAGCGCGGAAAGTGTCGCACAAAGCACGAACTCCGTAGCTCTAGCGACGACCCACAGGAGTCTCCGAAAAATTTAACTCGTGAATCGAAGGACTCGGCCCTGAATCGAACCCACAACCTTCGGAGCACGAGTCAAACGGCTTGACCACTTCGCCACAGAGACTCCCTACTGAATGAATGAGTGAATTAACAACGATCTCAAATACATACTATAACAACCACTACTACAGCCACTGCATCACAAAAACTACAAGGTGCTGTTTCAGATGTGCAGTTTGGCGCCACAACCACTCTTGAGGAATGGGATGTTACATTCTGAAGGAAGATTGTAGTGCTTTTGCCTTTACCACAAGTTATGGAAGTCATGGCAGTAAGAAAAGCAATAACATGGCTCGAGACACAGACATTCACTCGAGTATGTTTCCTTAGTGACTCAATGAGTGTGCTCAGGAAGATAGAGATGGGGTGGATCCGAAGAGAGTGGTTGGTGTCACTGGGGTAATCACGTCTGGCAAAGATTAGTTGCATTTTCGTGCCAGGGCATGCGTGTGTACAAGGAAATGATGCTTGTAGCTAAGGCTACTGTGGAGGGCGGACGATCCATGAACCAGGCTGATATACTGAAAGCTTTACGAGAAGCGAAAAGTAAGTCATTTGCGAGAACCAAGTGATGATTGTGAATCTACATCCATGGTTATACTGCCAGAACAGCAAGTTAAAAGAGGTGTGGCCAAACAAGAAAACTATGCTGGAAGCCAAAGAAGATTAATAAACCAACACAGAACTGGTGTCGTTAGCCGCTAAACGCTGCATGATGTACTGAGGGTCTGAGCACTTACGGACTGAATGGTTCGATGTGCAATGAGGATGATCTGCGACTAACTAACATCCCAAATATTTCTTTGGAAAGTAGATCACATAGGCGTGTTGGTCGTTTTCTCTGGTAGACTGTGTGCGCGCACACACACACACACACACACACACACACACACACACGTGATCTTACAACTTGTTCAACCCCAGAGAAGCCATGCCATGAATGTGGTTAACTAATGAGCCGACCATCTCACGTATCGCCGCATTAGGAAGATTACAGAATCGATTCTCAGATAACTTTGCTATTTCTATATCTAGTGAGGCCAGAATCGATTGAGCTAATGTTGACACCGACTACTTAAGCCAGTAATTACTTTAAAGCGTGAGGTGAGGCTGTTGTCCATTCTGATTACATTACGTCGCCCAACTAGATTTAAGGGCATTCCTTCTAGCCAATCAGAACACACAACAAACACCCGGAGCTAATTAGCGTTAAGTGCGCAGATAGGGATTTATAGGCGTGGAAGACGACTCGTCAATGACTCCTGACTGTTGGCCCCTGTCCACAACTTGTCAATGACGCCTGACTGTTGACCCCTGTCCACAACTTGTCAATGACCCCTGACTGTTGACCCCTGTCCACAACTTGTCAATGGACCCTGACTGTTGACCCTTGTCTACAAATTGTCAATGACCCCTGACTGTTGACCCCTGTCCACATCTTGTCAATGACCCCTGCGTGTGACCCCCAGCTACAATTATTCGTCAATGGCATCTGACTGTTGTTATCCAACAAACAGACACAACCCCAGCAAACAGTAACAACCCCAACAAACAGCCACAAAACCATCAATCTTACATAATTGTAAACAACAACAATAACAACAACAACGACAACATTAAAAAAAAGTAAGGTCAGGTGGCTGCACATCAAAACAACCCACTCTCCGCCTTGTGGGGCATTGCTTGTATGGGGGAGAGAGGGGCGGTCACGTCGTGGCCCTATGTTTCATGGGATCATGTTCTGAGGAGAAATATGGTGACCAGAGATGATGTGTGGAGAAATAAGAGAACAGAGATGATGTGTGGAGGAATAAGAGAACAGAGGTGATGTGTGGAGAAATAAGAGAACAGAGGCGTTGTGTGGAGGAATAAGAGAACAGAGATGATGTGTAGAGAAATAAGAGAACAGAGATAATGTGTGGAGAAATAAGAGAACAGAGATGATGTGTGGAGAAATAAGAGAACAGAGATGATGTGTGGAGAAATAAGAGAACAGAGATGATGTGTGGAGAAATAAGAGAACAGAGATAATGTGTGGAGAAATAAGAGAACAGAGATGATGTGTGGAGGAATAAGGGAACAGACATGATGTGTGGAGGAATAAGAGAACAGAGATGATGTGTGGAGGAATAAGAGAACAGACATGATGTGTGGAGGAATAAGAGAACAGAGATGATGTGTGGAGGAATAAGAGAACAGAGATGATGTGTAGAGGAATAAGGGAACATAGATTATATTTGCAGAAATAAGAGAACGGAGATGATGTGTGGAGGAATAAGAGAACAGACATGATGTGTAGAGGAATAAGAGAACAGAGATGATGTGTGGAGGAATAAGAGAACAGACATGATGTGTGGAGGAATAAGAGAACAGACATGATGTGTGGAGGAATAAGAGAACAGACATGATGTGTGGAGGAATAAGAGAACAGAGATGATGTGTGGAGGAATAAGAGAACAGACATGATGTGTGGAGGAATAAGAGAACATAGATTATATTTGCAGAAATAAGAGAACAGACATGATGTGTGGAGGAATAAGGGAACAGAGATGATGTGTGGAGGAATAAGAGAACAGAGATGATGTGTGGAGAAATAAGGGAACATAGATTATATTTGCAGAAATAAGAGAACAGAGATGATGTGTGGAGGAATAAGAGAACAGAGATGATGTGTGGAGAAATAAGAGAACAGAGATGATGTGTGGAGGAATAAGAGAACAGAGATGATGTGTAGAGAAATAAGGGAACATAGATTATATTTGCAGAAATAAGAGAACAGACATGATGTGTGGAGGAATAAGAGAACAGAGATGATGTGTGGAGAAATAAGGGAACATAGATTATATTTGCAGAAATAAGAGAACAGAGATGATGTGTGGAGGAATAAGAGAACAGAGATGATGTGTAGAGGAATAAGAGAACAGAGATGATGTGTGGGGACATAAAAGAACAGAGATGATGTGTGGGGACATAAAAGAACAGAGATGATGTGTGGAGGAATAAGAGAACAGAGATGATGTGTGGGGACATAAAAGAACAGAGATGATGTGTGGAGGAATAAGAGAACAGAGATGATGTGTGGAGAAATAAGAGAACAGAGATGATGTGTGGAGAAATAAGAGAACAGAGATGATGTGTGGAGAAATAAGAGAACAGAGATGATGTGTGGAGAAATAAGAGAACAGAGGTGATGTGTGGAGGAATAAAAGAACCCAGATGATGTGTAGAGAAATAAGAGAACAGAGATGATGTGTAGAGGAATAAGAGAACAGAGATGATGTGTGGAGGAATAAGAGAACAGAGATGATGTGTGGAGGAATAAGAGAACCCAGATGATGTGTAGAGAAACAAGAGAACAGAGATGATGTGTGGAGGAATAAGAGAACAGAGATGATGTGTAGAGGAATAAGAGAACAGAGAGGATGTGTAGAGAAATAAGAGAACAGAGATAATGTGTGGAGAAATAAGAGAACAGAGATGATGTGTGGAGGAATAAGAGAACAGAGGTGATGTGTGGAGAAATAAGAGAACAGAGGCGTTGTGTGGAGGAATAAGAGAACAGAGATGATGTGTAGAGAAATAAGAGAACAGAGATAATGTGTGGAGAAATAAGAGAACAGAGATAATGTGTGGAGAAATAAGAGAACAGAGATGATGTGTGGAGAAATAAGAGAACAGAGATAATGTGTGGAGAAATAAGAGAACAGAGATGATGTGTGGAGAAATAGGAGAACAGAGATAATGTGTGGAGAAATAAGAGAACAGAGATGATGTGTGGAGAAATACGAGAACAGAGATGATGTGTGGAGAAATACGAGAACAGAGATGATGTGTGGAGAAATAAGAGAACAGAGATAATGTGTGGAGAAATAAGAGAACAGAGATGATGTGTAGAGAAATAAGAGAACAGAGATAATGTGTGGAGAAATAAGAGAACAGAGATGATGTGTGGAGAAATAAGAGAACAGAGGTGATGTGTGGAGAAATAAGAGAACAGAGGCGTTGTGTGGAGGAATAAGAGAACAGAGATGATGTGTGGAGAAATAAGAGAACAGAGATGATGTGTAGAGAAATAAGAGAACAGAGATGATGTGTGGAGAAATAAGAGAACAGAGATGATGTGTGGAGAAATAAGAGAACAGAGATAATGTGTGGAGAAATAAGAGAACAGAGATGATGTGTGGAGGAATAAGAGAACAGAGATGATGTGTGGAGAAATAAGAGAACAGAGATGATGTGTGGAGGAATAACAGAACAGAGATAATGTGTGGAGAAATAAGAGAACAGAGATAATGTGTGGAGAAATAAGAGAACAGAGATAATGTGTGGAGAAATAAGAGAACAGAGATAATGTGTGGAGAAATAAGAGAACAGAGATGATGTGTGGAGGAATAAGAGAACAGAGATGATGTGTGGAGAAATAAGAGAACAGAGATGATGTGTGGAGGAATAAGAGAACAGAGATAATGTGTGGAGAAATAAGAGAACAGAGATCATGTGTGGAGAAATAAGAGAACAGAGATAATGTGTGGAGAAATAAGAGAACAGAGATAATGTGTGGAGAAATAAGAGAACAGAGATAATGTGTGGAGAAATAAGAGAACAGAGATAATGTGTGGAGAAATAAGAGAACAGAGATGATGTGTAGAGAAATAAGAGAACAGAGATAATGTGTGGAGAAATAAGAGAACAGAGATAATGTGTGGAGAAATAAGAGAACAGAGATAATGTGTGGAGAAATAAGAGAACAGAGATAATGTGTGGAGAAATAAGAGAACAGAGATAATGTGTGGAGAAATAAGAGAACAGAGATAGTGTGTGGAGAAATAAGAGAACAGAGATAATGTGTGGAGAAATAAGAGAACAGAGATAATGTGTGGAGAAATAAGAGAACAGAGATAATGTGTGGAGAAATAAGAGAACAGAGATAATGTGTGGAGAAATAAGAGAACAGAGATAATGTGTGGAGAAATAAGAGAACAGAGATAATGTGTGGAGAAATAAGAGAACAGAGATAATGTGTGGAGAAATAAGAGAACAGAGATAATGTGTGGAGAAATAAGAGAACAGAGATAATGTGTGGAGAAATAAGAGAACAGAGATAATGTGTGGAGAAATAAGAGAACAGAGATAATGTGTGGAGAAATAAGAGAACAGAGATAATGTGTGGAGAAATAAGAGAACAGAGATAATGTGTGGAGAAATAAGAGAACAGAGATAATGTGTGGAGAAATAAGAGAACAGAGATGATGTGTGGAGAAATAAGAGAACAGAGATGATGTGTGGAGAAATAAGAGAACAGAGGTGATGTGTGGAGAAATAAGAGAACAGAGATGATGTGTGGAGAAATAAGAGAACAGAGATGATGTGTGGAGAAATAAGAGAACAGAGATGATGTGTGGAGAAATAAGAGAACAGAGATAATGTGTGGAGGAATAAGAGAACAGAGATGATGTGTGGAGAAATAAGAGAACAGAGATGATGTGTGGAGAAATAAGAGAACAGAGATGATGTGTGGAGAAATACGAGAACAGAGATAATGTGTAGAGAAATAAGAGAACAGAGGTGATGTGTGGAGAAATAAGAGAACAGAGATAATGTGTGGAGAAATAAGAAAACAGAGATGATGTGAAGAGAAATAAGAGAACAGAGATAATGTGTGGAGAAATAAGAGAACAGAGATGATGTGTGGAGAAATAAGAGAACAGAGGTGATGTGTGGAGAAATAAGAGAACAGAGGCGTTGTGTGGAGGAATAAGAGATCAGAGATGATGTGTGGAGAAATAAGAGAACAGAGATAATGTGTGGAGAAATAAGAAAACAGAGATGATGTGAAGAGAAATAAGAGAACAGAGATAATGTGTGGAGAAATAAGAGAACAGAGATGATGTGTGGAGAAATAAGAGAACAGAGGTGATGTGTGGAGAAATAAGAGAACAGAGGCGTTGTGTGGAGGAATAAGAGATCAGAGATGATGTGTAGAGAAATAAGAGAACAGAGATAATGTGTGGAGAAATAAGAGAACAGAGATGATGTGTGGAGAAATAAGAGAACAGAGATGATGTGTGGAGAAATAAGAGAACAGAGATGATGTGTGGAGAAATAAGAGAACTGACATGATGTGTGGAGAAATAAGAGAACAGAGATAATGTGTGGAGAAATAAGAGAACAGAGATAATGTGTGGAGAAATAAGAGAACAGAGATGATGTGTAGAGAAATAAGAGAACAGAGATAATGTGTGGAGAAATAAGAGAACAGTGATGATGTGTGGAGGAATAAGAGAACAGAGATGATGTGTGGAGAAATAAGAGAACAGAGATGATGTGTGGAGAAATAAGAGAACAGAGATAATGTGTGGAGAAATAAGAGAACAGAGATGATGTGTGGAGGAATAAGAGAACAGAGATGATGTGTGGAGAAATAAGAGAACAGAGATGATGTGTGGAGGAATAAGAGAACAGAGATAATGTGTGGAGAAATAAGAGAACAGAGATAATGTGTGGAGAAATAAGAGAACAGAGATAATGTGTGGAGGAATAAGAGAACAGAGATAATGTGTGGAGAAATAAGAGAACAGAGATGATGTGTGGAGGAATAAGAGAACAGAGATGATGTGTGGAGAAATAAGAGAACAGAGATGATGTGTGGAGGAATAAGAGAACAGAGATAATGTGTGGAGAAATAAGAGAACAGAGATAATGTGTGGAGGAATAAGAGAACAGAGATAATGTGTGGAGAAATAAGAGAACAGAGATAATGTGTGGAGAAATAAGAGAACAGAGATAATGTGTGGAGAAATAAGAGAACAGAGATAATGTGTGGAGAAATAAGAGAACAGAGATAATGTGTGGAGAAATAAGAGAACAGAGATAATGTGTGGAGAAATAAGAGAACAGAGATAATGTGTGGAGAAATAAGAGAACAGAGATAATGTGTGGAGAAATAAGAGAACAGAGATAATGTGTGGAGAAATAAGAGAACAGAGATAATGTGTGGAGAAATAAGAGAACAGAGATAATGTGTGGAGAAATAAGAGAACAGAGATAATGTGTGGAGAAATAAGAGAACAGAGATAATGTGTGGAGAAATAAGAGAACAGAGATAATGTGTGGAGAAATAAGAGAACAGAGATAATGTGTTGAGAAATAAGAGAACAGAGATAATGTGTGGAGAAATAAGAGAACATAGATAATGTGTGGAGAAATAAGAGAACAGAGATAATGTGTGGAGAAATAAGAGAACAGAGATGATGTGTGGAGGAATAAGAGAACAGAGATGATGTGTGGAGAAATAAGAGAACAGAGATAATGTGTGGAGAAATAAGAGAACAGAGATGATGTGTGGAGAAATAAGAGAACAGAGATAATGTGTGGAGAAATAAGAGAACAGAGATGATGTGTGGAGGAATAAGAGAACAGAGATAATGTGTGGAGGAATAAGAGAACTGAGATAATGTGTGGATGAATAAGAGAACAGAGATGATGTGTGGAGAAATAAGAGAACAGAGATGATGTGTGGAGAAATAAGAGAACAGAGATGATGTGTGGAGAAATAAGAGAACAGAGATGATGTGTGGAGAAATAAGAGAACAGAGATGATGTGTAGAGAAATAAGAGAACAGAGGTGATGTGTGCAGAAATAAGAGAACCCAGATGATGTGTAGAGAAACAAGAGAACAGAGGTGATGTGTGGAGGAATAAGAGAACAGAGATGATGTGTGGAGAAATAAGAGAACAGAGATGATGTGTAGAGAAATAAGAGAACAGAGATAATGTGTGGAGAAATAAGAGAACAGAGATGATGTGTGGAGAAATAAGAGAACAGAGATGATGTGTGGAGAAATAAGAGAACAGAGATGATGTGTGGAGAAATAAGAGAACAGAGATGATGTGTAGAGAAATAAGAGAACAGAGGTGATGTGTGGAGAAATAAGAGAACCCAGATGATGTGTAGAGAAACAATAGAACAGAGGTGATGTGTGGAGGAATAAGAGAACAGAGATGATGTGTGGAGAAATAAGAGAACAGAGATGATGTGTGGAGAAATAAGAGAACAGAGATGATGTGTGGAGAAATAAGAGAACAGAGATGATGTGTGGAGGAATAAGAGAACAGAGATGATGTGTGGAGAAATAAGAGAACAGAGATAATGTGTGGAGAAATAAGAGAACAGAGATGATGTGTGGAGAAATAAGAGAACAGAGATAATGTGTGGAGAAATAAGAGAACAGAGATGATGTGTGGAGGAATAAGAGAACAGAGATGATGTGTTTAGGAATAAGAGAACTGAGATAATGTGTGGAGGAATAAGAGAACAGAGATGATGTGTGGAGAAATAAGAGAACAGAGATGATGTGTGGAGAAATAAGAGAACAGAGATGATGTGTGGAGAAATAAGAGAACAGAGATGATGTGTGGAGAAATAAGAGAACAGAGATGATGTGTAGAGAAATAAGAGAACAGAGGTGATGTGTGGAGAAATAAGAGAACCCAGATGATGTGTAGAGAAACAAGAGAACAGAGGTGATGTGTGGAGGAATAAGAGAACAGAGATGATGTGTGGAGAAATAAGAGAACAGAGATGATGTGTAGAGAAATAAGAGAACAGAGATAATGTGTGGAGAAATAAGAGAACAGAGATGATGTGTGGAGAAATAAGAGAACAGAGATGATGTGTGGAGAAAAAAGAGAACAGAGATGATGTGTGGAGAAATAAGAGAACAGAGATGATGTGTAGAGAAATAAGAGAACACAGGTGATGTGTGGAGAAATAAGAGAACCCAGATGATGTGTATGGAAACAAGAGAACAGAGGTGATGTGTGGAGGAATAAGAGAACAGAGATGATGTGTGGAGAAATAAGAGAACATAGATGATGTGTGGAGAAATAAGAGAACAGAGATAATGTGTGGAGAAATAAGAGAACAGAGATGATGTGTGGAGAAATAAGAGAACAGAGATGATGTGTGGAGAAATAAGAGAACAGAGATGATGTGTGGAGAAATAAGAGAACAGATATGATGTGTAGAGAAATAAGAGAACAGAGATGATGTGTGGAGAAATAAGAGAACAGAGATGATGTGTAGAGAAATAAGAGAACAGAGATAATGTGTGGAGAAATAAGAGAACAGAGATGATGTGTGGAGAAATAAGAGAACAGAGATGATGTGTGGAGAAATAAGAGAACAGAGATGATGTGTGGAGAAATAAGAGAACAGAGATGATGTGTAGAGAAATAAGAGAACAGAGGTGATGTGTGGAGAAATAAGAGAACAGAGATAATGTGTGGAGAAATAAGAGAACAGAGATGATGTGTGGAGGAATAAGAGAACAGAGATGATGTGTGGAGGAATAAGAGAACTGAGATAATGTGTGGAGGAATAAGAGAACAGAGATGATGTGTGGAGAAATAAGAGAACAGAGATGATGTGTGGAGAAATAAGAGAACAGAGATGATGTGTGGAGAAATAAGAGAACAGAGATGATGTGTGGAGAAATAAGAGAACTGAGGTGATGTGTGGAGAAATAAGAGAACAGAGATGATGTGTGGAGAAATAAGAGAACAGAGATAATTTGTGGAGAAATAAGAGAACAGAGATGATGTGTGGAGGAATAAGAGAACAGAGATGATGTGTGGAGAAATAAGAGAACAGAGATGATGTGTGGAGGAATAAGAGAACAGAGATAATGTGTGGAGAAATAAGAGAACAGAGATAATGTGTGGAGAAATAAGAGAACAGAGATAATGTGTGGAGGAATAAGAGAACAGAGATAATGTGTGGAAAAATAAGAGAACAGAGATGATGTGTGGAGGAATAAGAGAACAGAGATGATGTGTGGAGAAATAAGAGAACAGAGATGATGTGTGGAGGAATAAGAGAACAGAGATAATGTGTGGAGAAATAAGAGAACAGAGATAATGTGTGGAGGAATAAGAGAACAGAGATAATGTGTGGAGAAATAAGAGAACAGAGATAATGTGTGGAGAAATAAGAGAACAGAGATAATGTGTGGAGAAATAAGAGAACAGAGATAATGTGTGGAGAAATAAGAGAACAGAGATAATGTGTGGAGAAATAAGAGAACAGAGATAATGTGTGGAGAAATAAGAGAACAGAGATAATGTGTGGAGAAATAAGAGAACAGAGATAATGTGTGGAGAAATAAGAGAACAAATCAAATCAAATCAAATCAACTTTATTAGGGTCACAAATTGGGCGCGCAGGCCCGTCTTACATTCGGCCCTTCCAATCACTCGTCTTTCGTTCATCAAGGGCATTATACATTTACATAGGAAGAAAAATAAACATTGTGAAATGAATGTTGTAAACATAAACAAGGCTAAACATGGAGAAAAATGTGTACATAAAAAGTATGTGACGTAAAAGTAGTGATGCCAGCGCGTCCCACACACACACACACACACCACACACACTCTCTCTCTCTCTCTCATTCACTCTCACTCTCACTCATTCACTCACACACACACACTCTCACTCATTCACTCTCCCGCTCACTCATTCACTCTCCCGTTCACTCATTCACTCTCCCGCTCACTCATTCACTCTCCCGCTCACTCATTCACTCTCACGCTCACTCATTCTGTCTCTCCCGCTCACTCATTCACTCTCCCGTTCAATCATTCACTCTCCCGCTCACTCATTCACTCTCCCGCATTCACTCTCATGCTCACTCATTCACTCTCACGCTCACTCATTCACTGTCCCGCTCACTCATTCACTCTGCCGCTCACTCATTCACTCTCACTCATTTACTCACACGCCCACTCATTCAC
Source organism: Cepaea hortensis (assembly GCA_963921405.1). Classification (NCBI taxonomy): domain Eukaryota; kingdom Metazoa; phylum Mollusca; class Gastropoda; order Stylommatophora; family Helicidae; genus Cepaea; species Cepaea hortensis. The sequence continues at coordinate 220,030,677 of OY992877.1, forward strand.
TCTCACGCTCAATCATTCACTCTCCCGCTCACTGATTCACTCTCACGCTCACTCATTCACTCTCACGCTCACTCATTCCTTCTCACGCTCACTCATTCACTCTCACTCATTCACTCTCACGCTCACTCAATCACTCTCACGCTCACTCATTCACTCTCACTCATTCACTCTCACGCTCACTCAATCACTCACGCTCACTCATTCACTCTCACACTCACTCATTCACTCTCACGCTCACTCATTCACTCTCCCGCTCACTCATTCACTCTCCCGCTCAATCATTCACTCTCCCGCTCACTCATTCACTCTCACTAATTCACTCTCCCGCTCACTCATTCACTCTTCCGCTCACTCATTCACTCTCACGCTCACTCATTCACTCTCACGCTCACTCATTGTCTCTCATTCACACTAACTCACTCTCTCACTCAAACTATAGTAATGAACATAAGTTTAGATTATACATGATAAAATCAAATGGTATTTAACTTATAATATGACAGATGAGAATACACAAACATATGGATTCGCGTGTTACATAACATGCGTGTTACATGACATGCATCTGCTCAGCTCTCTCTCTCTCTCTCTCACTCTTTCTCTCTCTCTCTGTATTCTTTCATATACACACACTCACACGCATGCGTACGCTCTCACACACACACACACACTCTCTCTCTTTCTCTCTCATTCATTCTCACGCTCACTCATTTACTCTCACGCTCACTCATTCACTCTCCCGCTCACTCATTTACTCTCACGCTCACTCATTCACTCTCCCGCTCACTCATTCACTCTCACTCATTCACTCTTCCGCTCACTCATTCATTCTCCCGCTCACTCATTCACTCTCCCGCTCACTCATTCACTCTCACTCATTCACTCTTCCGCTCACTCATTCATTCTCCCGCTCACTCATTTACTCTCCCGCTCACTCATTCACTCTCACGCTCACTCATTCTGTCTCTCCCGCTCACTCATTCACTCTCCCGCTCACTCATTCACTCTCCCGCTCACTCATTCACTCTCCCATTCAATCATTCACTCTCACTCATTCACTCTCACGCTCACTCATTCACTCTCACGCTCACTCATTCACTGTCCCGCTCAATCATTCACTCTGCCGCTCACTCATTCACTCTCACGCTCACTCATTCACTCTCCCGCTCACTGATTCACTCTCACGCTCACTCATTCCTTCTCACGCTCTCATTCACTCTCACTCATTCACTCTCACGCTCACTCATTCCCTCTCACTCATTCACTCTCACGCTCACTCATTCACTCACTCATTCACTCTCCCGCTCAATCATTTACTCTCCCGCTCACTCTCATGCTCACTCATTCACTCTCCCGCTCACTCTCATGCCCACTCATTCACTCTCCCGCTCACTCATTCACTCTCCCGCTCACTCATTCACTCTCCAGCTCACTCATTCACTCTCCCGCTCACTCATTCACTCTCACTCATTCACTCACACACACAGACACTCTCACTCATTCACTCTCCCGCTCACTCATTCGCTCTCACGCTCACTCATTCACTCTCCCGCTCACTCATTCACCCTCATGCTCACTCATTCACTCTCACTCATTCACTCTCCCGCTCACTCATTCACTCTCACTCATTCACTCTCCCGCTCACTCATTCACTCTCACGCTCAATCATTCACTCTCCCGCTCACTCATTCACTCTCACGCTCACTCATTCACTCTCACTCATTCACTCTCACGCTCACTCATTCTGTCTCTCATTCACACTCACTCATTCACTCTCACTCATTCACTCTCCCGCTCACTCATTCACTCTCACTCATTCACTTTCCCGCTCACTCATTCACTCTCCCGCTCACTCATTCACTCTCACGCTCAATCATTCACTCTCCCGCTCACTCATTCACTCTCACTCATTCACGCTCACTCATTCTGTCTCTCATTCACACTCACTCACTCTCTCACTCAAACTACAGTAATGAACATAAGTTTAGATTATACATGATAAAATCAAATGGTATTTAACTGTATAATATGACAGATGAGAATACACAAACATATGGATTCGCGTGTTACATAACATGCGTGTTACATGACATGCATCTGCTCAGCTCTCTCTCTCTCTCTCTCTCTCTCTCTCTCTCTCTCTGTATTCTTTCATATACACACACTCACACGCATGCGCGCGCTCACACACACTAACACATCAACTCTCCCACTGTCTCACTCTCTAACACACAATCCTACACACACACACACACTCACTCTCTTAATCACACTCTCTCACACATACACGTACACATGAACGCATGCACGCACGCACACACTCCCTCACTCACTCTCACACATACACGTACGAATGCATGCACTGACACATTCCCCCACCATTTCTCTCTCAATCACTCTCTCCACACACACGCATGCACACACGCATTCACTCTCTCCCTCTCTCTGACACCCACTCTCTCTCTCTCTCTCTCTCTCTCTCTCTCTCGCTCGCTCCCACACGCACACACATATATAGTGAACAATTATAATGAACAATTATACTGAACAATTATACTGAACAATTATACTGAACAATTATACTGAACAATTATACCAGTAAATGAATTATGGTGGCATATAGTCGGTATGGATTAAGTATTGAAAGAGTTTTCGGTTAAATGTGTAGGGACTCATTGGAGTTTTCAGATCTGGAGGCAGATGATTCCATAAGTGAGCACCAGAATAGGCAAAACATGTTTTGTATAGGTCCAATCTAGGCTTTGAGACATGTAACAAATTTAGGCGCTTGCTGTTCATTGCATTAGATTGAATCAGCGGCAGAAGATACTCTGGGGTATTTTGAGATATAATTTTATTATATTCTTATAATTTAGAGAACAGAGATAATGTGTGGAGAAATAAGAGAACAGAGATAATGTGTGGAGAAATAAGAGAACAGAGATAATGTGTGGAGAAATAAGAGAACAGAGATAATGTGTGGAGAAATAAGAGAACAGAGATAATGTGTGGAGAAATAAGAGAACAGAGATAATGTGTGGAGAAATAAGAGAACAGAGATAATGTGTGGAGAAATGAGAGAACAGAGATAATGTGTGGAGAAATAAGAGAACAGAGATGATGTGTGGAGGAATAAGAGAACAGAGATGATGTGTGGAGAAATAAGAGAACAGAGATAATGTGTGGAGAAATAAGAGAACAGAGATGATGTGTGGAGAAATAAGAGAACAGAGATGATGTGTGGAGAAATAAGAGAACAGAGATAATGTGTGGAGAAATAAGAGAACAGAGATAATGTGTGGAGAAATAAGAGAACAGAGATAATGTGTGGAGAAATAAGAGAACAGAGATAATGTGTGGAGAAATAAGAGAACAGAGATAATGTGTGGAGAAATAAGAGAACAGAGATAATGTGTGGAGAAATAAGAGAACAGAGATAATGTGTGGAGAAATAAGAGAACAGAGATAATGTGTGGAGAAATAAGAGAACAGAGATAATGTGTGGAGAAATAAGAGAACAGAGATGATGTGTGGAGGAATAAGAGAACAGAGATGATGTGTGGAGAAATAAGAGAACAGAGATAATGTGTGGAGAAATAAGAGAACAGAGATGATGTGTGGAGAAATAAGAGAACAGAGATAATGTGTGGAGAAATAAGAGAACAGAGATGATGTGTGGAGGAATAAGAGAACAGAGATAATGTGTGGAGGAATAAGAGAACTGAGATAATGTGTGGAGGAATAAGAGAACAGAGATGATGTGTGGAGAAATAAGAGAACAGAGATGATGTGTGGAGAAATAAGAGAACAGAGATGATGTGTGGAGAAATAAGAGAACAGAGATGATGTGTGGAGAAATAAGAGAACAGAGATGATGTGTAGAGAAATAAGAGAACAGAGGTGATGTGTGCAGAAATAAGAGAACCCAGATGATGTGTAGAGAAACAAGAGAACAGAGGTGATGTGTGGAGGAATAAGAGAACAGAGATGATGAGTGGAGAAATAAGAGAACAGAGATGATGTGTAGAGAAATAAGAGAACAGAGATAATGTGTGGAGAAATAAGAGAACAGAGATGATGTGTGGAGAAATAAGAGAACAGAGATGATGTGTGGAGAAATAAGAGAACAGAGATGATGTGTGGAGAAATAAGAGAACAGAGATGATGTGTAGAGAAATAAGAGAACAGAGGTGATGTGTGGAGAAATAAGAGAACCCAGATGATGTGTAGAGAAACAATAGAACAGAGGTGATGTGTGGAGGAATAAGAGAACAGAGATAATGTGTGGAGAAATAAGAGAACAGAGATGATGTGTGGAGAAATAAGAGAACAGAGATGATGTGTGGAGAAATAAGAGAACAGAGATGATGTGTGGAGGAATAAGAGAACAGAGATGATGTGTGGAGAAATAAGAGAACAGAGATAATGTGTGGAGAAATAAGAGAACAGAGATAATGTGTGGAGAAATAAGAGAACATAGATAATGTGTGGAGAAATAAGAGAACAGAGATAATGTGTGGAGAAATAAGAGAACAGAGATGATGTGTGGAGGAATAAGAGAACAGAGATGATGTGTGGAGAAATAAGAGAACAGAGATAATGTGTGGAGAAATAAGAGAACAGAGATGATGTGTGGAGAAATAAGAGAACAAAGATAATGTGTGGAGAAATAAGAGAACAGAGATGATGTGTGGAGGAATAAGAGAACAGAGATAATGTGTGGAGGAATAAGAGAACTGAGATAATGTGTGGAGGAATAAGAGAACAGAGATGATGTGTGGAGAAATAAGAGAACAGAGATGATGTGTGGAGAAATAAGAGAACAGAGATGATGTGTGGAGAAATAAGAGAACAGAGATGATGTGTGGAGAAATAAGAGAACAGAGATGATGTGTAGAGAAATAAGAGAACAGAGGTGATGTGTGCAGAAATAAGAGAACCCAGATGATGTGTAGAGAAACAAGAGAACAGAGGTGATGTGTGGAGGAATAAGAGAACAGAGATGATGTGTGGAGAAATAAGAGAACAGAGATGATGTGTAGAGAAATAAGAGAACAGAGATAATGTGTGGAGAAATAAGAGAACAGAGATGATGTGTGGAGAAATAAGAGAACAGAGATGATGTGTGGAGAAATAAGAGAACAGAGATGATGTGTGGAGAAATAAGAGAACAGAGATGATGTGTAGAGAAATAAGAGAACAGAGGTGATGTGTGGAGAAATAAGAGAACCCAGATGATGTGTAGAGAATCAATAGAACAGAGGTGATGTGTGGAGGAATAAGAGAACAGAGATGATGTGTGGAGAAATAAGAGAACAGAGATGATGTGTGGAGAAATAAGAGAACAGAGATGATGTGTGGAGAAATAAGAGAACAGAGATGATGTGTGGAGGAATAAGAGAACAGAGATGATGTGTGGAGAAATAAGAGAACAGAGATAATGTGTGGAGAAATAAGAGAACAGAGATGATGTGTGGAGAAATAAGAGAACAGAGATAATGTGTGGAGAAATAAGAGAACAGAGATGATGTGTGGAGGAATAAGAGAACAGAGATGATGTGTGGAGAAATAAGAGAACAGAGATGATGTGTAGAGAAATAAGAGAACAGAGATAATGTGTGGAGAAATAAGAGAACAGAGATGATGTGTGGAGAAATAAGAGAACAGAGATGATGTGTGGAGAAATAAGAGAACAGAGATGATGTGTAGAGAAATAAGAGAACAGAGGTGATGTGTGGAGAAATAAGAGAACCCAGATGATGTGTAGAGAAACAATAGAACAGAGGTGATGTGTGGAGGAATAAGAGAACAGAGATGATGTGTGGAGAAATAAGAGAACAGAGATGATGTGTGGAGAAATAAGAGAACAGAGATGATGTGTGGAGAAATAAGAGAACAGAGATGATGTGTGGAGGAATAAGAGAACAGAGATGATGTGTGGAGAAATAAGAGAACAGAGATAATGTGTGGAGAAATAAGAGAACAGAGATAATGTGTGGAGAAATAAGAGAACATAGATAATGTGTGGAGAAATAAGAGAACAGAGATAATGTGTGGAGAAATAAGAGAACAGAGATGATGTGTGGAGGAATAAGAGAACAGAGATGATGTGTGGAGAAATAAGAGAACAGAGATAATGTGTGGAGAAATAAGAGAACAGAGATGATGTGTGGAGAAATAAGAGAACAAAGATAATGTGTGGAAAAATAAGAGAACAGAGATGATGTGTGGAGGAATAAGAGAACAGAGATAATGTGTGGAGGAATAAGAGAACTGAGATAATGTGTGGAGGAATAAGAGAACAGAGATGATGTGTGGAGAAATAAGAGAACAGAGATGATGTGTGGAGAAATAAGAGAACAGAGATGATGTGTGGAGAAATAAGAGAACAGAGATGATGTGTGGAGAAATAAGAGAACAGAGATGATGTGTAGAGAAATAAGAGAACAGAGGTGATGTGTGCAGAAATAAGAGAACCCAGATGATGTGTAGAGAAACAAGAGAACAGAGGTGATGTGTGGAGGAATAAGAGAACAGAGATGATGTGTGGAGAAATAAGAGAACAGAGATGATGTGTAGAGAAATAAGAGAACAGAGATAATGTGTGGAGAAATAAGAGAACAGAGATGATGTGTGGAGAAATAAGAGAACAGAGATGATGTGTGGAGAAATAAGAGAACAGAGATGATGTGTGGAGAAATAAGAGAACAGAGATGATGTGTAGAGAAATAAGAGAACAGAGGTGATGTGTGGAGAAATAAGAGAACCCAGATGATGTGTAGAGAAACAATAAAACGGAGGTGATGTGTGGAGGAATAAGAGAACAGAGATGATGTGTGGAGAAATAAGAGAACAGAGATGATGTGTGGAGAAATAAGAGAACAGAGATGATGTGTGGAGAAATAAGAGAACAGAGATGATGTGTGGAGGAATAAGAGAACAGAGATGATGTGTGGAGAAATAAGAGAACAGAGATAATGTGTGGAGAAATAAGAGAACAGAGATGATGTGTGGAGAAATAAGAGAACAGAGATAATGTGTGGAGAAATAAGAGAACAGAGATGATGTGTGGAGGAATAAGAGAACAGAGATGATGTGTGGAGGAATAAGAGAACTGAGATAATGTGTGGAGGAATAAGAGAACAGAGATGATGTGTGGAGAAATAAGAGAACAGAGATGATGTGTGGAGATATAAGAGAACAGAGATGATGTGTGGAGAAATAAGAGAACAGAGATGATGTGTGGAGAAATAAGAGAACAGAGATGATGTGTAGAGAAATAAGAGAACAGAGGTGATGTGTGGAGAAATAAGAGAACCCAGATGATGTGTAGAGAAACAAGAGAACAGAGGTGATGTGTGGAGGAATAAGAGAACAGAGATGATGTGTGGAGAAATAAGAGAACAGAGATGATGTGTAGAGAAATAAGAGAACAGAGATAATGTGTGGAGAAATAAGAGAACAGAGATGATGTGTGGAGAAATAAGAGAACAGAGATGATGTGTGGAGAAATAAGAGAACAGAGATGATGTGTGGAGAAATAAGAGAACAGAGATGATGTGTAGAGAAATAAGAGAACAGAGGTGATGTGTGGAGAAATAAGAGAACCCAGATGATGTGTATGGAAACAAGAGAACAGAGGTGATGTGTGGAGGAATAAGAGAACAGAGATGATGTGTGGAGAAATAAGAGAACATAGATGATGTGTGGAGAAATAAGAGAACAGAGATAATGTGTGGAGAAATAAGAGAACAGAGATGATGTGTGGAGAAATAAGAGAACAGAGATGATGTGTGGAGAAATAAGAGAACAGAGATGATGTGTGGAGAAATAAGAGAACAGAGATGATGTGTAGAGAAATAAGAGAACAGAGATGATGTGTGGAGAAATAAGAGAACAGAGATGATGTGTAGAGAAATAAGAGAACAGAGATAATGTGTGGAGAAATAAGAGAACAGAGATGATGTGTGGAGAAATAAGAGAACAGAGATGATGTGTGGAGAAATAAGAGAACAGAGATGATGTGTGGAGAAATAAGAGAACAGAGATGATGTGTAGAGAAATAAGAGAACAGAGGTGATGTGTGGAGAAATAAGAGAACAGAGATAATGTGTGGAGAAATAAGAGAACAGAGATGATGTGTGGAGGAATAAGAGAACAGAGATGATGTGTGGAGGAATAAGAGAACTGAGATAATGTGTGGAGGAATAAGAGAACAGAGATGATGTGTGGAGAAATAAGAGAACAGAGATGATGTGTGGAGAAATAAGAGAACAGAGATGATGTGTGGAGAAATAAGAGAACAGAGATGATGTGTGGAGAAATAAGAAAACTGAGGTGATGTGTGGAGAAATAAGAGAACAGAGATGATGTGTGGAGAAATAAGAGAACAGAGATAATGTGTGGAGAAATAAGAGAACAGAGATGATGTGTGGAGGAATAAGAGAACAGAGATGATGTGTGGAGAAATAAGAGAACAGAGATGATGTGTGGAGAAATAAGAGAACAGAGATGATGTGTGGAGGAATAAGAGAACAGAGATGATGTGTGGAGAAATAAGAGAACAGAGATAATGTGTGGAGAAATAAGAGAACAGAGATAATGTGTGGAGAAATAAGAGAACATAGATAATGTGTGGAGAAATAAGAGAACAGAGATAATGTGTGGAGAAATAAGAGAACAGAGATGATGTGTGGAGGAATAAGAGAACAGAGATGATGTGTGGAGAAATAAGAGAACAGAGATAATGTGTGGAGAAATAAGAGAACAGAGATGATGTGTGGAGAAATAAGAGAACAAAGATAATGTGTGGAAAAATAAGAGAACAGAGATGATGTGTGGAGGAATAAGAGAACAGAGATAATGTGTGGAGGAATAAGAGAACTGAGATAATGTGTGGAGGAATAAGAGAACAGAGATGATGTGTGGAGAAATAAGAGAACAGAGATGATGTGTGGAGAAATAAGAGAACAGAGATGATGTGTGGAGAAATAAGAGAACAGAGATGATGTGTGGAGAAATAAGAGAACAGAGATGATGTGTAGAGAAATAAGAGAACAGAGGTGATGTGTGCAGAAATAAGAGAACCCAGATGATGTGTAGAGAAACAAGAGAACAGAGGTGATGTGTGGAGGAATAAGAGAACAGAGATGATGTGTGGAGAAATAAGAGAACAGAGATGATGTGTAGAGAAATAAGAGAACAGAGATATTGTGTGGAGAAATAAGAGAACAGAGATGATGTGTGGAGAAATAAGAGAACAGAGATGATGTGTGGAGAAATAAGAGAACAGAGATGATGTGTGGAGAAATAAGAGAACAGAGATGATGTGTAGAGAAATAAGAGAACAGAGGTGATGTGTGGAGAAATAAGAGAACCCAGATGATGTGTAGAGAAACAATAAAACGGAGGTGATGTGTGGAGGAATAAGAGAACAGAGATGATGTGTGGAGAAATAAGAGAACAGAGATGATGTGTGGAGAAATAAGAGAACAGAGATGATGTGTGGAGAAATAAGAGAACAGAGATGATGTGTGGAGGAATAAGAGAACAGAGATGATGTGTGGAGAAATAAGAGAACAGAGATAATGTGTGGAGAAATAAGAGAACAGAGATGATGTGTGGAGAAATAAGAGAACAGAGATAATGTGTGGAGAAATAAGAGAACAGAGATGATGTGTGGAGGAATAAGAGAACAGAGATGATGTGTGGAGGAATAAGAGAACTGAGATAATGTGTGGAGGAATAAGAGAACAGAGATGATGTGTGGAGAAATAAGAGAACAGAGATGATGTGTGGAGAAATAAGAGAACAGAGATGATGTGTGGAGAAATAAGAGAACAGAGATGATGTGTGGAGAAATAAGAGAACAGAGATGATGTGTAGAGAAATAAGAGAACAGAGGTGATGTGTGGAGAAATAAGAGAACCCAGATGATGTGTAGAGAAACAAGAGAACAGAGGTGATGTGTGGAGGAATAAGAGAACAGAGATGATGTGTGGAGAAATAAGAGAACAGAGATGATGTGTAGAGAAATAAGAGAACAGAGATAATGTGTGGAGAAATAAGAGAACAGAGATGATGTGTGGAGAAATAAGAGAACAGAGATGATGTGTGGAGAAATAAGAGAACAGAGATGATGTGTGGAGAAATAAGAGAACAGAGATGATGTGTAGAGAAATAAGAGAACAGAGGTGATGTGTGGAGAAATAAGAGAACCCAGATGATGTGTATGGAAACAAGAGAACAGAGGTGATGTGTGGAGGAATAAGAGAACAGAGATGATGTGTGGAGAAATAAGAGAACATAGATGATGTGTGGAGAAATAAGAGAACAGAGATAATGTGTGGAGAAATAAGAGAACAGAGATGATGTGTGGAGAAATAAGAGAACAGAGATGATGTGTGGAGAAATAAGAGAACAGAGATGATGTGTGGAGAAATAAGAGAACAGAGATGATGTGTAGAGAAATAAGAGAACAGAGATGATGTGTGGAGAAATAAGAGAACAGAGATGATGTGTAGAGAAATAAGAGAACAGAGATAATGTGTGGAGAAATAAGAGAACAGAGATGATGTGTGGAGAAATAAGAGAACAGAGATGATGTGTGGAGAAATAAGAGAACAGAGATGATGTGTGGAGAAATAAGAGAACAGAGATGATGTGTAGAGAAATAAGAGAACAGAGGTGATGTGTGGAGAAATAAGAGAACAGAGATAATGTGTGGAGAAATAAGAGAACAGAGATGATGTGTGGAGGAATAAGAGAACAGAGATGATGTGTGGAGGAATAAGAGAACTGAGATAATGTGTGGAGGAATAAGAGAACAGAGATGATGTGTGGAGAAATAAGAGAACAGAGATGATGTGTGGAGAAATAAGAGAACAGAGATGATGTGTGGAGAAATAAGAGAACAGAGATGATGTGTGGAGAAATAAGAGAACTGAGGTGATGTGTGGAGAAATAAAAGAACAGAGATGATGTGTGGAGAAATAAGAGAACAGAGATAATGTGTGGAGAAATAAGAGAACAGAGATGATGTGTGGAGGAATAAGAGAACAGAGATAATGTGTGGAGAAATAAGAGAACAGAGATAATGTGTGGAGAAATAAGAGAACAGAGATAATGTGTGGAGGAATAAGAGAACAGAGATAATGTGTGGAGAAATAAGAGAACAGAGATGATGTGTGGAGGAATAAGAGAACAGAGATGATGTGTGGAGAAATAAGGGAACAGAGATGATGTGTGGAGGAATAAGAGAACAGAGATAATGTGTGGAGAAATAAGAGAACAGAGATAATGTGTGGAGGAATAAGAGAACAGAGATAATGTGTGGAGAAATAAGAGAACAGAGATAATGTGTGGAGAAATAAGAGAACAGAGATAATGTGTGGAGAAATAAGAGAACAGAGATAATGTGTGGAGAAATAAGAGAACAGAGATAATGTGTGGAGAAATAAGAGAACAGAGATAATGTGTGGAGAAATAAGAGAACAGAGATAATGTGTGGAGAAATAAGAGAACAGAGATAATGTGTGGAGAAATAAGAGAACAGAGATAATGTGTGGAGAAATAAGAGAACAGAGATAATGTGTGGAGAAATAAGAGAACAGAGATAATGTGTGGAGAAATAAGAGAACAGAGATAATGTGTGGAGAAATAAGAGAACAGAGATAATGTGTGGAGAAATAAGAGAACAGAGATAATGTGTGGAGAAATAAGAGAACAGAGATAATGTGTGGAGAAATAAGAGAACAGAGATAATGTGTGGAGAAATAAGAGAACAGAGATAATGTGTGGAGAAATAAGAGAACAGAGATAATGTGTGGAGAAATAAGAGAACAGAGATGATGTGTGGAGGAATAAGAGAACAGAGATGATGTGTGGAGAAATAAGAGAACAGAGATAATGTGTGGAGAAATAAGAGAACAGAGATGATGTGTGGAGAAATAAGAGAACAGAGATAATGTGTGGAGAAATAAGAGAACAGAGATGATGTGTGGAGGAATAAGAGAACAGAGATAATGTGTGGAGGAAAAAGAGAACTGAGATAATGTGTGGAGGAATAAGAGAACAGAGATGATGTGTGGAGAAATAAGAGAACAGAGATGATGTGTGGAGAAATAAGAGAACAGAGATGATGTGTGGAGAAATAAGAGAACAGAGATGATGTGTGGAGAAATAAGAGAACAGAGATGATGTGTAGAGAAATAAGAGAACAGAGGTGGTGTGTGCAGAAATAAGAGAACCCAGATGATGTGTAGAGAAACAAGAGAACAGAGGTGATGTGTGGAGGAATAAGAGAACAGAGATGATGTGTGGAGAAATAAGAGAACAGAGATGATGTGTAGAGAAATAAGAGAACAGAGATAATGTGTGGAGAAATAAGAGAACAGAGATGATGTGTGGAGAAATAAGAGAACAGAGATGATGTGTGGAGAAATAAGAGAACAGAGATGATGTGTGGAGAAATAAGAGAACAGAGATGATGTGTAGAGAAATAAGAGAACAGAGGTGATGTGTGGAGAAATAAGAGAACCCAGATGATGTGTAGAGAAACAATAGAACAGAGGTGATGTGTGGAGGAATAAGAGAACAGAGATGATGTGTGGAGAAATAAGAGAACAGAGATGATGTGTGGAGAAATAAGAGAACAGAGATAATGTGTGGAGAAATAAGAGAACAGAGATGATGTGTGGAGAAATAAGAGAACAGAGATGATGTGTGGAGAAATAAGAGAACAGAGATGATGTGTGGAGAAATAAGAGAACAGAGATGATGTGTGGAGAAATAAGAGAACAGAGATGATGTGTGGAGAAATAAGAGAACAGAGATGATGTGTAGAGAAATAAGAGAACAGAGATAATGTGTGGAGAAATAAGAGAACAGAGATGATGTGTGGAGAAATAAGAGAACAGAGATGATGTGTGGAGAAATAAGAGAACAGAGATGATGTGTGGAGAAATAAGAGAACAGAGATGATGTGTAGAGAAATAAGAGAACAGAGGTGATGTGTGGAGAAATAAGAGAACAGAGATAATGTGTGGAGAAATAAGAGAACAGAGATGATGTGTGGAGGAATAAGAGAACAGAGATGATGTGTGGAGGAATAAGAGAACTGAGATAATGTGTGGAGGAATAAGAGAACAGAGATGATGTGTGGAGAAATAAGACAACAGAGATGATGTGTGGAGAAATAAGAGAACAGAGATGATGTGTGGAGAAATAAGAGAACAGAGATGATGTGTGGAGAAATAAGAGAACTGAGGTGATGTGTGGAGAAATAAGAGAACAGAGATGATGTGTGGAGAAATAAGAGAACAGAGATAATGTGTGGAGAAATAAGAGAACAGAGATGATGTGTGGAGGAATAAGAGAACAGAGATAATGTGTGGAGAAATAAGAGAACAGAGATAATGTGTGGAGAAATAAGAGAACAGAGATAATGTGTGGAGGAATAAGAGAACAGAGATAATGTGTGGAGAAATAAGAGAACAGAGATGATGTGTGGAGGAATAAGAGAACAGAGATGATGTGTGGAGAAATAAGAGAACAGAGATGATGTGTGGAGGAATAAGAGAACAGAGATAATGTGTGGAGAAATAAGAGAACAGAGATAATGTGTGGAGGAATAAGAGAACAGAGATAATGTGTGGAGAAATAAGAGAACAAAGATAATGTGTGGAGAAATAAGAGAACAGAGATAATGTGTGGAGAAATAAGAGAACAGAGATAATGTGTGGAGAAATAAGAGAACAGAGATAATGTGTGGAGAAATAAGAGAACAGAGATAATGTGTGGAGAAATAAGAGAACAGAGATAATGTGTGGAGAAATAAGAGAACAGAGATAATGTGTGGAGAAATAAGAGAACAGAGATAATGTGTGGAGAAATAAGAGAACAGAGATAATGTGTGGAGAAATAAGAGAACAGAGATAATGTGTGGAGAAATAAGAGAACAGAGATAATGTGTGGAGAAATAAGAGAACAGCGATAATGTGTGGAGAAATAAGAGAACAGAGATAATGTGTGGAGAAATAAGAGAACAGAGATAATGTGTGGAGAAATAAGAGAACAGAGATAATGTGTGGAGAAATAAGAGAACAGAGATAATGTGTGGAGAAATAAGAGAACAGAGATAATGTGTGGAGAAATAAGAGAACAGAGATGATGTGTGGAGGAATAAGAGAACAGAGATGATGTGTGGAGAAATAAGAGAACAGAGATAATGTGTGGAGAAATAAGAGAACAGAGATGATGTGTGGAGAAATAAGAGAACAGAGATAATGTGTGGAGAAATAAGAGAACAGAGATGATGTGTGGAGGAATAAGAGAACAGAGATAATGTGTGGAGGAAAAAGAGAACTGAGATAATGTGTGGAGGAATAAGAGAACAGAGATGATGTGTGGAGAAATAAGAGAACAGAGATGATGTGTGGAGAAATAAGAGAACAGAGATGATGTGTGGAGAAATAAGAGAACAGAGATGATGTGTGGAGAAATAAGAGAACAGAGATGATGTGTAGAGAAATAAGAGAACAGAGGTGGTGTGTGCAGAAATAAGAGAACCCAGATGATGTGTAGAGAAACAAGAGAACAGAGGTGATGTGTGGAGGAATAAGAGAACAGAGATGATGTGTGGAGAAATAAGAGAACAGAGATGATGTGTAGAGAAATAAGAGAACAGAGATAATGTGTGGAGAAATAAGAGAACAGAGATGATGTGTGGAGAAATAAGAGAACAGAGATGATGTGTGGAGAAATAAGAGAACAGAGATGATGTGTGGAGAAATAAGAGAACAGAGATGATGTGTAGAGAAATAAGAGAACAGAGGTGATGTGTGGAGAAATAAGAGAACCCAGATGATGTGTAGAGAAACAATAGAACAGAGGTGATGTGTGGAGGAATAAGAGAACAGAGATGATGTGTGGAGAAATAAGAGAACAGAGATGATGTGTGGAGAAATAAGAGAACAGAGATAATGTGTGGAGAAATAAGAGAACAGAGATGATGTGTGGAGAAATAAGAGAACAGAGATGATGTGTGGAGAAATAAGAGAACAGAGATGATGTGTGGAGAAATAAGAGAACAGAGATGATGTGTGGAGAAATAAGAGAACAGAGATGATGTGTGGAGAAATAAGAGAACAGAGATGATGTGTAGAGAAATAAGAGAACAGAGATAATGTGTGGAGAAATAAGAGAACAGAGATGATGTGTGGAGAAATAAGAGAACAGAGATGATGTGTGGAGAAATAAGAGAACAGAGATGATGTGTGGAGAAATAAGAGAACAGAGATGATGTGTAGAGAAATAAGAGAACAGAGGTGATGTGTGGAGAAATAAGAGAACAGAGATAATGTGTGGAGAAATAAGAGAACAGAGATGATGTGTGGAGGAATAAGAGAACAGAGATGATGTGTGGAGGAATAAGAGAACTGAGATAATGTGTGGAGGAATAAGAGAACAGAGATGATGTGTGGAGAAATAAGAGAACAGAGATGATGTGTGGAGAAAAAAGAGAACAGAGATGATGTGTGGAGAAATAAGAGAACAGAGATGATGTGTGGAGAAATAAGAGAACTGAGGTGATGTGTGGAGAAATAAGAGAACAGAGATGATGTGTGGAGAAATAAGAGAACAGAGATAATGTGTGGAGAAATAAGAGAACAGAGATGATGTGTGGAGGAATAAGAGAACAGAGATAATGTGTGGAGAAATAAGAGAACAGAGATAATGTGTGGAGAAATAAGAGAACAGAGATAATGTGTGGAGGAATAAGAGAACAGAGATAATGTGTGGAGAAATAAGAGAACAGAGATGATGTGTGGAGGAATAAGAGAACAGAGATGATGTGTGGAGAAATAAGAGAACAGAGATGATGTGTGGAGGAATAAGAGAACAGAGATAATGTGTGGAGAAATAAGAGAACAGAGATAATGTGTGGAGGAATAAGAGAACAGAGATAATGTGTGGAGAAATAAGAGAACAGAGATAATGTGTGGAGAAATAAGAGAACAGAGATAATGTGTGGAGAAATAAGAGAACAGAGATAATGTGTGGAGAAATAAGAGAACAGAGATAATGTGTGGAGAAATAAGAGAACAGAGATAATGTGTGGAGAAATAAGAGAACAGAGATAATGTGTGGAGAAATAAGAGAACAGAGATAATGTGTGGAGAAATAAGAGAACAGAGATAATGTGTGGAGAAATAAGAGAACAGAGATAATGTGTGGAGAAATAAGAGAACAGAGATAATGTGTGGAGAAATAAGAGAACAGAGATAATGTGTGGAGAAATAAGAGAACAGAGATAATGTGTGGTGAAATAAGAGAACAGAGATAATGTGTGGAGAAATAAGAGAACAGAGATAATGTGTGGAGAAATAAGAGAACAGAGATAATGTGTGGAGAAATAAGAGAACAGAGATAATGTGTGGAGAAATAAGAGAACAGAGATGATGTGTGGAGGAATAAGAGAACAGAGATGATGTGTGGAGAAATAAGAGAACAGAGATAATGTGTGGAGAAATAAGAGAACAGAGATGATGTGTGGAGAAATAAGAGAACAGAGATAATGTGTGGAGAAGTAAGAGAACAGAGATGATGTGTGGAGGAATAAGAGAACAGAGATAATGTGTGGAGGAATAAGAGAACTGAGATAATGTGTGGAGGAATAAGAGAACAGAGATGATGTGTGGAGAAATAAGAGAACAGAGATGATGTGTGGAGAAATAAGAGAACAGAGATGATGTGTGGAGAAATAAGAGAACAGAGATGATGTGTGGAGAAATAAGAGAACAGAGATGATGTGTAGAGAAATAAGAGAACAGAGGTGATGTGTGCAGAAATAAGAGAACCCAGATGATGTGTAGAGAAACAAGAGAACAGAGGTGATGTGTGGAGGAATAAGAGAACAGAGATGATGTGTGGAGAAATAAGAGAACAGAGATGATGTGTAGAGAAATAAGAGAACAGAGATAATGTGTGGAGAAATAAGAGAACAGAGATGATGTGTGGAGAAATAAGAGAACAGAGATGATGTGTGGAGAAATAAGAGAACAGAGATGATGTGTGGAGAAATAAGAGAACAGAGATGATGTGTAGAGAAATAAGAGAACAGAGGTGATGTGTGGAGAAATAAGAGAACCCAGATGATGTGTAGAGAAACAATAGAACAGAGGTGATGTGTGGAGGAATAAGAGAACAGAGATGATGTGTGGAGAAATAAGAGAACAGAGATGATGTGTGGAGAAATAAGAGAACAGAGATGATGTGTGGAAGAAATAAGAGAACAGAGATGATGTGTGGAGGAATAAGAGAACAGAGATGATGTGTGGAGAAATAAGAGAACAGAGATAATGTGTGGAGAAATAAGAGAACAGAGATGATGTGTGGAGAAATAAGAGAACAGAGATAATGTGTGGAGAAATAAGAGAACAGAGATGATGTGTGGAGGAATAAGAGAACAGAGATGATGTGTGGAGGAATAAGAGAACTGAGATAATGTGTGGAGGAATAAGAGAACAGAGATGATGTGTGGAGAAATAAGAGAACAGAGATGATGTGTGGAGAAATAAGAGAACAGAGATGATGTGTGGAGAAATAAGAGAACAGAGATGATGTGTGGAGAAATAAGAGAACAGAGATGATGTGTAGAGAAATAAGAGAACAGAGGTGATGTGTGGAGAAATAAGAGAACCCAGATGATGTGTAGAGAAACAAGAGAACAGAGGTGATGTGTGGAGGAATAAGAGAACAGAGATGATGTGTGGAGAAATAAGAGAACAGAGATGATGTGTAGAGAAATAAGAGAACAGAGATAATGTGTGGAGAAATAAGAGAACAGAGATGATGTGTGGAGAAATAAGAGAACAGAGATGATGTGTGGAGAAATAAGAGAACAGAGATGATGTGTGGAGAAATAAGAGAACAGAGATGATGTGTAGAGAAATAAGAGAACAGAGGTGATGTGTGGAGAAATAAGAGAACCCAGATGATGTGTATGGAAACAAGAGAACAGAGGTGATGTGTGGAGGAATAAGAGAACAGAGATGATGTGTGGAGAAATAAGAGAACATAGATGATGTGTGGAGAAATAAGAGAACAGAGATAATGTGTGGAGAAATAAGAGAACAGAGATGATGTGTGGAGAAATAAGAGAACAGAGATGATGTGTGGAGAAATAAGAGAACAGAGATGATGTGTGGAGAAATAAGAGAACAGAGATGATGTGTAGAGAAATAAGAGAACAGAGATGATGTGTGGAGAAATAAGAGAACAGAGATGATGTGTAGAGAAATAAGAGAACAGAGATAATGTGTGGAGAAATAAGAGAACAGAGATGATGTGTGGAGAAATAAGAGAACAGAGATGATGTGTGGAGAAATAAGAGAACAGAGATGATGTGTGGAGAAATAAGAGAACAGAGATGATGTGTAGAGAAATAAGAGAACAGAGGTGATGTGTGGAGAAATAAGAGAACAGAGATAATGTGTGGAGAAATAAGAGAACAGAGATGATGTGTGGAGGAATAAGAGAACAGAGATGATGTGTGGAGGAATAAGAGAACTGAGATAATGTGTGGAGGAATAAGAGAACAGAGATGATGTGTGGAGAAATAAGAGAACAGAGATGATGTGTGGAGAAATAAGAGAACAGAGATGATGTGTGGAGAAATAAGAGAACAGAGATGATGTGTGGAGAAATAAGAGAACTGAGGTGATGTGTGGAGAAATAAGAGAACAGAGATGATGTGTGGAGAAATAAGAGAACAGAGATGATGTGTGGAGAAATAAGAGAACAGAGATGATGTGTGGAGAAATAAGAGAACAGAGATGATGTGTGGAGAAATAAGAGAACAGAGATGATGTGTGGAGAAATAAGAGAACAGAGATGATGTGTGGAGAAATAAGAGAACTGAGATAATGTGTGGAGAAATAAGAGAACAGAGATGATGTGTGGAGGAATAAGAGAACAGAGATGATGTGTGGAGGAATAAGAGAACTGAGATAATGTGTGGAGGAATAAGAGAACAGAGATGATGTGTGGAGAAATAAGAGAACAGAGATGATGTGTGGAGAAATAAGAGAACAGAGATGATGTGTGGAGAAATAAGAGAACAGAGATGATGTGTGGAGAAATAAGAGAACAGAGATGATGTGTAGAGAAATAAGAGAACAGAGGTGATGTGTGGAGAAATAAGAGAACCCAGATGATGTGTAGAGAAACAAGAGAACAGAGGTGATGTGTGGAGGAATAAGAGAACAGAGATGATGTGTGGAGAAATAAGAGAACAGAGATGATGCGTGGAGAAATAAGAGAACAGAGATGATGTGTGGAGAAATAAGAGAACAGAGATGATGTGTGGAGAAATAAGAGAACTGAGATAATGTGTGGAGAAATAAGAGAACTGAGATAATGTGTGGAGAAATAAGAGAACTGAGATAATGTGTGGAGAAATAAGAGAACTGAGATAATGTGTGGAGAAATAAGAGAATTGAGATAATGTGTGGAGAAATAAGAGAACTGAGATAATGTGTGGAGAAATAAGAGAACAGAGGTGATGTGTGGGGGAATAAGAGAACCCAGATGATGTGTAGAGAAACAAGAGAACAGAGGTGATGTGTGGAGGAATAAGAGAACAGAGATGATGTGTGGAGAAATAAGAGAACAGAGATGATGCGTGGAGAAATAAGAGAACAGAGATGATGTGTGGAGAAATAAGAGAACAGAGATGATGTGTGGAGAAATAAGAGAACTGAGATAATGTGTGGAGAAATAAGAGAACTGAGATAATGTGTGGAGAAATAAGAGAACTGAGATAATGTGTGGAGAAATAAGAGAACTGAGATAATGTGTGGAGAAATAAGAGAACTGAGATAATGTGTGGAGAAATAAGAGAACTGAGATAATGTGTGGAGAAATAAGAGAACTGAGATAATGTGTGGAGAAATAAGAGAACTGAGATAATGTGTGGAGAAATAAGAGAACTGAGATAATGTGTGGAGAAATAAGAGAACAGAGATAATGTGTGGAGAAATAAGAGAACAGAGATAATGTGTGGAGAAATAAGAGAACAGAGATGATGTGTGGAGAAATAAGAGAACAGAGATGATGCGTGGAGAAATAAGAGAACAGAGATGATGCGTGGAGAAATAAGAGAACAGAGATGATGTGTGGAGAAATAAGAGAACAGAGATGATGTGTGGAGAAATAAGAGAACTGAGATAATGTGTGGAGAAATAAGAGAACTGAGATAATGTGTGGAGAAATAAGAGAACTGAGATAATGTGTGGAGAAATAAGAGAACTGAGATAATATGTGGAGAAATAAGAGAACTGAGATAATGTGTGGAGAAATAAGAGAACTGAGATAATGTGTGGAGAAATAAGAGAACAGAGATGATGTGTGGAGAAATAAGAGAACAGAGATGATGTGTGGAGAAATAAGAGAACAGAGATGATGTGTAGAGAAATAAGAGAACAGAGGTGATGTGTGGAGAAATAAGAGAACCCAGATGATGTGTAGAGAAACAAGAGAACAGAGGTGATGTGTGGAGGAATAAGAGAACAGAGATGATGTGTGGAGAAATAAGAGAACAGAGATGATGCGTGGAGAAATAAGAGAACAGAGATGATGTGTGGAGAAATAAGAGAACAGAGATGATGTGTGGAGAAATAAGAGAACTGAGATAATGTGTGGAGAAATAAGAGAACTGAGATAATGTGTGGAGAAATAAGAGAACTGAGATAATGTGTGGAGAAATAAGAGAACTGAGATAATGTGTGGAGAAATAAGAGAACTGAGATAATGTGTGGAGAAATAAGAGAACTGAGATAATGTGTGGAGAAATAAGAGAACAGAGGTGATGTGTGGGGGAATAAGAGAACCCAGATGATGTGTAGAGAAACAAGAGAACAGAGGTGATGTGTGGAGGAATAAGAGAACAGAGATGATGTGTGGAGAAATAAGAGAACAGAGATGATGCGTGGAGAAATAAGAGAACAGAGATGATGTGTGGAGAAATAAGAGAACAGAGATGATGTGTGGAGAAATAAGAGAACTGAGATAATGTGTGGAGAAATAAGAGAACTGAGATAATGTGTGGAGAAATATGAGAACTGAGATAATGTGTGGAGAAATAAGAGAACTGAGATAATGTGTGGAGAAATAAGAGAACTGAGATAATGTGTGGAGAAATAAGAGAACTGAGATAATGTGTGGAGAAATAAGAGAACTGAGATAATGTGTGGAGAAATAAGAGAACTGAGATAATGTGTGGAGAAATAAGAGAACTGAGATAATGTGTGGAGAAATAAGAGAACAGAGATAATGTGTGGAGAAATAAGAGAACAGAGATAATGTGTGGAGAAATAAGAGAACAGAGATGATGTGTGGAGAAATAAGAGAACAGAGATGATGCGTGGAGAAATAAGAGAACAGAGATGATGTGTGGAGAAATAAGAGAACAGAGATGATGTGTGGAGAAATAAGAGAACTGAGATAATGTGTGGAGAAATAAGAGAACTGAGATAATGTGTGGAGAAATAAGAGAACTGAGATAATGTGTGGAGAAATAAGAGAACTGAGATAATATGTGGAGAAATAAGAGAACTGAGATAATGTGTGGAGAAATAAGAGAACTGAGATAATGTGTGGAGAAATAAGAGAACTGAGATAATGTGTGGAGAAATAAGAGAACAGAGATGATGTGTGGAGAAATAAGAGAACAGAGATGATGTGTGGAGAAATAAGAGAACAGAGATGATGTGTGGAGAAATAAGAGAACTGAGATGATGTGTGGAGGAATAAGAGAACAGAGATGATGTGTGGAGAAATAAGAGAACTGAGATGATGTGTGGAGGAATAAGAGAACAGAGATGATGTGTGGAGAAATAAGAGAACAGAGATGATGTGTGGAGAAATAAGAGAACTGAGATGATGTGTGGAGGAATAAGAGAACAGAGATGATGTGTGGAGAAATAAGAGAACAGAGATGATGTGTGGAGAAATAAGAGAACAGAGATGATGTGTGGAGAAATAAGAGAACTGAGATGATGTGTGGAGGAATAAGAGAACAGAGATGATGTGTGGAGAAATAAGAGAACTGAGATGATGTGTGGAGAAATAAGAGAACAGAGATAATGTGTGGAGGAATAAGAGAACTGAGATGATGTGTGGAGGAATAAGAGAACAGAGATGATGTGTGGAGAAATAAGAGAACTGAGGTATTGTGCAGCGACACCAGACCAGCACCCATGTGTGGTCCAGATGTGGATTGAACCATCAACAAAGGTGTGGCCCAGATGTGGATTGAACCATCAACAAAGGTGTGGCCCAGATGTGGATTGAACCATCAACAAAGGTGTGGCCCAGATGTGGATTGAACCATCAACAAAGGTGTGGCCCAGATGTGGATTGAACCATCAACAAAGGTGTGGCCCAGATGTGGATTGAACCATCAACAAAGGTGTGGCCCAGATGTGGATTGAACCATCAACAAAGGTGTGGCCCAGATGTGGATTGAACCATCAACAAAGGTGTGGCCCAGATGTGGATTGAACCATCAACAAAGGTGTGGCCCAGATGTGGATTGAACCATCAACAAAGGTGTGGCCCAGATGTGGATTGAACCATCAACAAAGGTGTGGCCCAGATGTGATTATCTCGTGCGCGAGCACAACCATGGGTTTGAATATAAGACAATGGAACACCATCATTCGCTGTCACTGTGCTTGGTTTTATTCTCTCTCTCTCTCTCTCTCTCTCTCTCTCTCTCTCTCTCTCTCTCTCTCTCGCTCTCTCTCTCTCTCTCTCTCTCTCTCTCTCTCTCTCTCTCACTCTCAGACACACAAACTGACACTCACTGACACATACACACAGATGCACTCTCACAGGCACAGATCAGTTTGCAGATAATGTCAATCTGCAAACGCAGAATTACAAGTTCGGAGGGAAAATAAAGCACACACGGCTGTCAGAAATCGAAGAAACAATGACCTGCGGCAGACTAAGGCTAGACCCGTCAATATAATATATCACAACGTCTCGCTACCTGGCAGTTGCAGCTGTCGGAGATATCGTACACAGTACCCTCCCATCTATTACAGAAAGTTATGATAAACAGTCCTGTTCCATCTATTACAGAGTTGAGTTGAGGTGAGTTGACTTGAGTTAAGTCAAGAACCGACATCACTGCACTCAGGACATTTCCATTCTTGCTCAGTCCCCTCGTTCAACAGCCAGCGAAGAGTCATACTACTAACCGTTCCCACCGCCATCTGATTAAAAGTTCTCCTGGTCTTCCCTCTCAGTTTTGAGATTTTTCCAGAACCCCTCCCGATCCCCCGCAATCTTATACTTTCCACATATGGGTTCTCAATCTGTTCCTCCGCCTTCTCAACCTGGTCCCACAAGCGCACGACCACCTCCTCTTTGTCCATAGGCAAAATTCCACCAAGAGGTGCATTCCCTGCTAGCCTATCAGCCGGTTCATTCCCCCGTACACCCGCATGGCCAGGGCAAAATATCCATACAATTCTCACGATCTGTGACTTCTGAAGCGACGAGAGCCATTCCACACGAAACATTCCTTTCTCCACCTTGCTAAGCATACTCTTTGAATCCGTAATGAATACAGCGTGTGTTGCAGTAGTCTCCTCTAGCCACCGGAATGCCGCTGTTACTGCCTCCACCTCCATTCTCATGCTGCAGGTCGTAGTCTCATATGCCAGGCTCTCCTTTTTCAAGACTCGCCTATTAGCCTTTGCAGTAAAGCCCCAGCCACTACGTCTGTTTCTCACCACTGACCCATCGGTGTAGATGACTATGTACCGTCTATTACAGAAAGTTATCATAAACAGTCCTGTTCCATCTATTACAGACAGTTATCATACACAGTCCTGTTCCATCTATTACAGAAAGTTATCATAAACAGTCCTGTTCCATATATTACAGAAAGTTATCATAAATAGTCCTGCTCCATCTATTACAGAAAGTTATCATAAACAGTCCTGTTCCATGTATTACAGAAAGTTATCATAAACAGTCCTGTTCCATGTATTACAGAAAGTTATCATAAATAGTCCTGCTCCATCTATTACAGAAAGTTATCATAAACAGTCCTGTTCCATGTATTACAGAAAGTTATCATAAACAGTCCTGTTCCATCTATTACAGAAAGTTATCATAAACAGTCCTGCTCCATCTATTACAGAAAGTTATCATAAACAGTCCTGTTCCATGTATTACAGAAAGTTATCATAAACAGTCCTGTTCCATATATTACAGAAAGTTATCATAAACAGTCCTGTTCCATATATTACAGAAAGTTATCATAAACAGTCCTGTTCCATCTGTTACAGAAAGTTGTGATAACCAGTTCCCTCTCATCTATTACAGAAAGTTAACATAAACAGTCCTGCTCCATCTATTACAGAAAGTTGTGATAATCAGTTCCCTCTCATCTATTACAGAAAGTTATCATAAACAGTCCTTTTTCATCTATTACAGAAAATTGAGATAATCAGTCCCCTCTCACCTATTACAGAAAGTTATCATAAACAGTCCTGCTCCATCTATTACAGAAAGTTATCATAAACAGTCTTGCTCCATCTATTACAGAAAATTGAGATAATCAGTCTCCTCCCATATATTATAGAAAGTATGATAAACAGTCCCCTCCCATATATTATAGAAAGTATGATAAACAGTTCCCTCCCATCTATTATAGAAAGTTATGATAAACAGTATGGTTAAATGACATCAATAACATCCAAAAGGAAGAGCATTATAGAAATGAATGTAAAGAGGCTACAAAAATAGTCAGACAGCAGAAGCGAGAATATATGAGTAATGTAATCAAAGATATGGAAACTAACCACCAGAAAAATGAATCCAGAAAATTTTTTACAGAACTGAAGTCAATGAAACGAGGGCACCAACAAAACACATATGGTTTAAAAGACAAAAATGGGAATATGATAAATACCAATGAGGAAATGTGCAACACATGGAAAGAATATTTTATTGAATTACTAAATTGTCACATTTTCCCACAGGAAGAGGTTCTAACATGCGAACCACAAATTGAAGAACCTACATTTGAAGAAATCCTATATGTAATCACACGACTTAAAAACAATAAGGCAACTGGGACTGATGGAATTGCTGCTGAATTTATAAAGGCAGGTGGCCATGCATTACATCTAAAGCTATACGAACTAATAATAAAAATCTGGAGGACAGAAGAATTACCCCATGACTGGAAAGAGTCATTATTGATACCTATCTTTAAGAAAGGAGACAAGTTCCAATGTGGAAATTATAGAGGAATATCACTACTGTCCACAAGCTATAAGATACTATCCGCAGTATTACTAAATAGACTAAAACCATATTCAGAAGACATATTAGGTGACTACCAGGCGGGTTTTAGAAAAAACAGATCAACAATAGATCAGATATTTATCTTACGACAAATAGCCGAGAAACATTGGAAATATAAAAGAGATCTCCATAACATTTTTGTGGATTTTAAAAAGGCTTATGATAGTGTCCATAGGAATAGTCTATGGAATGCTATGCAGGAATTTGGAATACCAAGGAAGTTAATCAACATGACCAGACTATGCATGGAAGATACTTATAATATAGTAACATATAAAGGCAGGAAATCAGACCCCTTCCAAATAACATCTGGCTTGAAACAGGGTGATGCACTATCGCCGCTACTCTTCAATCTGGCTCTAGAGAAAGTTGTAAGGAAGGTAAAGGAGGAATGTGATATTGGAGGAACATCCAAGCTGCTTGGTTATGCAGATGATATAGATATTATAGGGCAAAATGAACAAAAGACATTGGAAATACTGACTCACTTAAAGGGAAAAGCCCAACAGATGGGGCTGGTTATCAACCAAGATAAGACAGAATATATGGTAATTTCAAGAGACGGAATGGCTAGAAACTCTGGCCACATACAAATAGATAATATGACCATTAAAAGAACGGAAACATACAAATACCTGGGTACAATCTTCAACTGCTCCAACATCATAAGGGAAGAAATACAAACTAGAATCAACTCTGGAAATAAGATATACTATGCACTACAACATCTACTAAAATCAAAGGCGCTATCTCGTAACACCAAAATCACAATATACAAAACACTGATCAGACCAGTTGTGCTGTATGGCTCTGAAACCTGGAGTACAACGAAAGGAGACGAAGCCTTGTTACAAACCTTTGAGAACAAAATTTTAAGACGCATCTTTGGACCCATTAGGGATACACAAAGTGGAGAGTGGAAAAGAAGAAGTAACAAAGACATTTATGATCTGTTTAAGTCCCCGCTAATCACTGGTATCATGAAGGCTAATAGACTACAATGGCTGGGGCATATAGAAAGAATGGAAGATAATAGGGAAACAAAACTCGCTTACACTCAGGAAATAAATGACCGTAGACCCCGAGGTAGACCAAGAAGACGGTGGAGAGATAATATATGTACAGACCTACAAGCACTTGGAATCAACGACTGGCAAGAGAAGGTCCACCAGAGAGACGAATGGGGACGGATTGTATTTGCAGCAAAGAACCTCCATGGCTCGGAACGCTGAAGAAGAAGAAGAAGATGATAAACAGTCCCCTCCCATCTATTATAGAAAGTTATGATACACAGTCCCCTCCCATCTATTATAGAAAGTTATGATAAACAATCATGTTCAATCTATTATAGAAAGTTATGATAAACAGTCCCCTGCCATCTATTATAGAAAGTTATGATAAACAATCATGTTCAATCTATTATAGAAAGTTATGATAAACAATCATGTTCAATCTATTATAGAAAGTTATGATACACAGTCCCCTCCCATCTATTATAGAAAGTTATGATAAACAATCATGTTCAATCTATTATAGAAAGTTATGATACACAGTCCCCTCCCATCTATTATAGAAAGTTATGATAAACAATCATGTTCAATCTATTATAGAAAGTTATGATAAACAGTCCCCTGCCATCTATTATAGAAAGTTATGATAAACAATCATGTTCAATCTATTATAGAAAATTATGATAAACAGTCCCCTCCCATATATTATAGAAAGTTGTTATAAACAGTCCCCTGCCATCTATTATAGAAAGTTATGATAAACAACCATATTCCATCTATTATATAAAGTTATGATAAGCAGTACCCTCCCGTCTATTATAGAAAGTTATGATAAACAGTCCCCTCCCATCAATTGTAGAAAGTTATGATACACAGTCCCCTCCTATCTATTATAGAATGTTATGGTAAACAGTCCTCTCCTATCTAGTATAGAAAGTTATGATAAACAATCATGTCCCATCTATTATAGAAAGTTATGATAAACAGTCCCCTGCCATCTATTATAGAAAGTTATGATACACAGCCCCATCCCATCTATTATAGAAAGTTATGATACACAGTCCCGTCCCATCTATTATAGAAAGTTAAGATAAACAATCATGTTCCATCTATTATAGAAAGTTATGATAAACAGTCTCCTCCCATCTATTATATAAAGTTATGAAACACTGTCCCCTCCCGTCTATTTTAGAAAGTTATGATAAACAGTCCCCTCCTATCTATTATAGAAAGTTATGATAAACATTCCTGTTCCATCGATTATAGAAAGTTATGATAAACATTCCTGTTCCAACTATTATAGAAAGTTATGATAAACATTCCTGTTCCATCTATTTTAGAAAGTTATGATAAACAGTCCCCTCCCATCTATTATAGAAAGTTATGATAAACATTCCTGTTCCATCTATTATATAAAACTATGATAAACATTCCTGTTCCATCTATTATATAAAACTATGATAAACATTCCTGCTCCATCTATTTTAGAAAGTTATAATTTAAAAAAAACAGTCCCCTCCCACCTATTACAGACAATTATGATAAAGTCCCCAACGACGGTCAAGCAACTGACCACTGATGTTAGCTGGAGTATCCCGAATAGCGAATGTGTCACCACTTCTATACTAGTTCCGTGTACATGAGGTCACGTGTCCACCTAACAGGGGAGGAGTAAAGGAACAAACACAAGTCTCCTCACAACACACGACGACCCGCTGCTCCCCGTTACCTACCTGTAGCTGAAACAACACAACCATTCCGGAAACACGTGACACAAATTCTCAGATCTTGCCGTCCTGACTTCTGGAATGGTTTAAACCACGATTGCGGGTATAATGTGAGTGAGTGAGTACCTACATGCTACAGTCAGCGTCTCCGAGCCAGGCTGCTTGTGGCGCACGCGCCGACACGCGCTCCTGTGCCACGTATCTCCTTTGTTAGTTATTCTGTGACCTACTTTTCAGGGAGAAGGTAAAACATCTGAAGCGTTGATGAATGTCTGAGGAAATTAATTGCATCAATCTCCGGGTTAGCCTCCAGGTATGGGTAGCAGACAGGAGAGAAGGGCTGGGCAGGGTCTCTAGTAAGCTGAGATAGGTGGATCAGCCTGTAGCACTGGGGAATTCTGTGACTTGACTTCCTGGCTCATGCAGCAATCGGCAGTAATGCAGAGAACTCGCAGATCCGCGACATGGTCGCCTTCTCGGCTGTCAGACACACAAGATTCCATACATACAAGATTACAATGCTACAATATTTTACCCATACACGATATTATACATACAAGACTTCACACATACATAATTTCACAAACATGATTTTAAACATTTAAACATTCACACATTCAACATTTCGTATATTCAACATTTCACACATTCAACATTTCACACGAAAGTCTCTCTCTCTCTCTCTCTCTGTCTCTCTCTCTCTCTCTCTCTCTCTCTCTCTCTCTCTCTGTCTCTCTCTCTCTGTCTCTGTCTCTGTCTCTCTCTCCGTCTCTGTCTCTCTCTCTCTGTCTCTGTCTCTCTCTCTCTCTCTCTCTGTCTCTCTCTCTGTCTCTGTCTCTGTCTCTGTCTCTCTCTCTCTGTCTCTGTCTCTCTATCTCTCTGTCTCTGTCTCTGTCTCTGTCTCTCTCTCTCTCTCTCTCTCTGTCTCTCTCTCTCTGTCTCTGCCTCTGTCTCTGTCTCTCTATCTCTCCGTCACTCTCTCTCACATACATACACACCATTTTAAACATAAAGTATGTCACACAGACATTTCACACGAAAGTGTTTCTCTCACACACACACACACACACACACACACACTCACACACACACACTCACACACACACGCACACACACACACACACACTCACACACACACACACACACACATACATACACACACACACACAGAGGCACGCACATACACACAATTTTACACATAAATTATTTCACACACACGTAATTTTACAGGTAAAGTATTTCACACAGACACCATTTCACACATAAAGTATTTCACACACAAATCATTTTAGATATACAGTATTTCTTACTGATATTCTTCACATATAATGCATTTCTCAAATACAACATCTCATACATTAAGCAGTTGTTTGGTATTTTTTGCTTATCCTTTACATGACATCGCTGTCAACACCAGCATCTTTCAGCTGTATGTTGATTTCTTGGCAAGATTACGCTCAGTAGTTTGCCATTGCTTTCTGCGCGACCGGCTCACATACCCCGTAAGTTACCGATGCGATTCGGACCACTGCTGATTCTCACCGTCATCACGTTACCTACGAGAGTATACGAGATTACGGAGAAAAGTCATAACCTCTAAGCCACGAAGCCGGCAAGTAGTTCTTACACACCATTTTCACACAGTGAGAAATACTTTATGTAAAAATTGTGTGCGAGAAATAATATATGAATATACCCACACAGTATTTCACATACATACACGCCCACACATTTAACCCAGGAAGTATGTCACACATAAATTATTTTATACAGATAAAATTTCATATATTCAAGATTCGACATGAAAGTATTTCACATATATATCAATTTATACATAAAGTATTTCACATATAAATTTCATACATATAATTTAACACAAACAATATTTCACGCATAAAGTATTTCACATAGTCAACATTTCACATATTCAAGACTTCACATGAAAGTATTTCAGGCATAAATTATTTTACATATAAAGTATTTCACATATACATTTCACACGTAGAATTTCACACAAACAATATATCACACATAACGTATTTCACTCAGATACAATTCACACATACACGATTTCGGATATTCAAGATTTCACTTGAAAGTGTTAAACACATACACTTTGGACATAATGCGACAATGGACACAAATCACATGTCCTCCCATGACTGCTGACTGAAGACATAATGTGACAATGGACACAAATCACATGTCCTCCCATGACTGCTGGCTGAAGACATAATGTTACAATGGACACAAATCGCATGTCCTCCCATGACTGCTGAGTTAGACAGAATGTGACAATGGACGCAGACCTCCTGTCCTCCCATGACTTTTGACTGTAGACAGAATGTGACTGTAGATAGAATGTGACTGTAGACAGAATTTGACAATGGACACAGACCACCTGTCACCCCATGACGAGTAATTGTAGACAGAATGTGACAAAGGGCACAGACCACCCGTCATACCGTGACTGCAGAGGTGATCAGAATGTGACAATGGACACAGACCACCTGTCATCCCATGACGACTAATTGTAGACAGAATGTGACTGTAGACAGAATGTGACAATAGACACAGACCACCAGTCATACCGTGAGGACTGACTGTAAACAGAATGTGACTGTAGACAGAATGTGACTGTAGACAGAATGTGACTGTAGACAGAATGTGACTGTAGACAGAATGTGACTGTAGACAGAATGTGACTGTAGACAGAATGTGACAATGGACACAGACCACCAGTCATACCGTGAGGACTGACTGTAAACAGAATGTGACTGTAGACAGAATGTGACTGTAGACAGAATGTGACTGTAGACAGAATGTGACTGTAGACAGAATGTGACTGTAGACAGAATGTGACTGTAGACAGAATGTGACTGTAGACAGAATGTAACTGTAGACAGAATGTGACAATGGACACAGACCCCCCACCTCACGATAATGCCCAGGTCTACTGACTACAGAAACAAAAACCCGGAGCATGTATGTGTTTATAAAGTGTTTATAAGTGTTGGGTGGGTGAGAGCACGGGGTGGGCAGCACTCTAGCGACCTGGCTTCATCAGTTGTTGGTGTTTATCTCCAGAAGTTTGACATGGCGGCCCAGCAGGGGGCCGAGCGGCCTGGGTTGGCTGGAATATGTAAACACTTAAAACAGGCGGAAGTGCCTCGGTGAGCCAGGCAGATTCTCCAGTAAATACCTGTCAGCGACCCACTTATCTCGGACCATCAGCGCTTCCCTGAACCGCTGCAGATGTGTGCCAACTGTTTACACAAACAATCTTGTCTGCTTACATCAGCAGGGACTGCTTTCACTGTGGCTTGATGTCGATACTTTGTCCAACCGATTGTAAATGGGTCTTAATGTGAGTAGCAGCTCGTAAACTGTTGGACCCAATGTCTGCTCGACTCAGCTGCGCTTTGTCTCGGGCTTGTGTGCGAGACAACTACTTGAACGTGTCGCCGACTCGTGTGTGTCTGGGGGAA
This sequence comes from Cepaea hortensis, assembly GCA_963921405.1. Lineage (NCBI taxonomy): Eukaryota > Metazoa > Mollusca > Gastropoda > Stylommatophora > Helicidae > Cepaea > Cepaea hortensis. The sequence continues at coordinate 220,062,291 of OY992877.1, forward strand.
GACAACTATGTGACTGTGTCGCCGACTCGTGTGTGTCTGGGGGCAGACAACTATGTGAATGTCTCTCCGGCTCGTGTGTGTCTGGGGGCAGACAACTATGTGAATGTCTCTCCGGCTCGTGTTTGTCTGGGGGCAGACAACTATGTGAATGTGTCTCCGCTCGTGTGTGTCTGGGGGGAGACAACTATGTGAATGTGTCGCCGACTCGTGTGTGTCTGGGGGCGGACAACTATGTGAATGTGTCGCCGACTCGTGTGTGTCTGGGGGCAGACAACTATGTGAATGTGTCGCCGACTCGTGTGTGTCTGGGGGCGGACAACTATGTGAATGTCTCTCCGGCTCGTGTGTGTCTGGGGGCAGACAACTATGTGAATGTGTCGCCGACTCGTGTGTGTCTGGGGGCAGACAACTATGTGACTGTCTCTCCGGCTCGTGTTTGTCTGGGGGCAGACAACTATGTGAATGTCTCTCCGGCTCGTGTGTGTCTGGGGGCAGACAACTATGTGAATGTGTCGCCGGCTCGTGTGTGTCTGGGGGCAGACAACTATGTGAATGTGTCGCCGGCTTCTGTTTGTCTGGGGACAGACAACTATGTGAATGTGTCGCCGGCTCGTGTGTCTGGGGGCAGACAACTATGTGAATGTGTCGTCGACTCGTGTGTGTCTGGGGGCAGACAACTATGTGAATGTGTCTCCGGCTCGTGTGTGTCTGGGGGCAGACAACTATGTGACTGTCTCTCCGGCTCGTGTGTGTCTGGGGGCAGACACCTATGTGAATGTGTCGCCGGCTTCTGTTTGTCTGGGGACAGACAACTATGTGAATGTGTCGCCGGCTCGTGTGTGTCTGGGGGCAGACAACTATGTGAATGTGTCTCTGGCTCGTGTGTGTCTGGGGGCAGACAACTATGTGACTGTCTCTCCGGCTCGTGTGTGTCTGGGGGAAGACAACTATGTGAATGTGTCGCCGGCTCGTGTGTGTCTGGGGGAAGACAACTATGTGAATGTGTCGCCGGCTCGTGTGTGTCTGGGGGAAGACAACTATGTGAATGTGTCGCCGGCTCGTGTGTGTCTGGGGGCAGACAACTATGTGACTGTCTCTCCGGCTCGTGTGTGTCTGGGAGAAGACAACTATGTGAATGTGTCACCGGCTCGTGTGTGTCTGGGGGAAGACAACTATGTGAATGTGTCGCCGGCTCGTGTGTGTCTGGGGGCAGACAACTATGTGACTGTCTCTCCGGCTCGTGTGTGTCTGGGGGAAGACAACTATGTGAATGTGTCGCCGGCTCGTGTGTGTCTGGGGGAAGACAACTATGTGAATGTGTCGCCGGCTCGTGTGTGTCTGGGGGCAGACAACTATGTGACTGTCTCTCCGGCTCGTGTGTGTCTGGGGGAAGACAACTATGTGAATGTGTCGCCGGCTCGTGTGTGTCTGGGGGAAGACAACTATGTGACCGTCTCTCCGGCTCGTGTGTGTCTGGGGGAAGACAACTATGTGAATGTGTCGCCGGCTCGTGTGTGTCTGGGGGCAGACAACTATGTGAATGTGTCGCCGGCTCGTGTGTGTCTGGGGGCAGACAACTATGTGAATGTGTCGCCGGCTCGTGTGTGTCTGGGGACAGACAACTATGTGAATGTGTCGCCGGCTTCTGTTTGTCTGGGGGCAGACAACTATGTGACTGTCTCTCCGGCTCGTGTGTGTCTGGGGGCAGACAACTATGTGAATGTGTCGCCGGCTCGTGTGTGTCTGGGGGAAGACAACTATGTGAATGTGTCGCCGGCTCGTGTGTGTCTGGGGGAAGACAACTATGTGAATGTGTCGCCGGCTCGTGTGTGTCTGGGGACAGACAACTATGTGAATGTGTCGCCGGCTCGTGTGTGTCTGGGTGCAGACAACTATGTGAATGTGTCGAAGCTTGTGTGTGTCTGGGGGCAGACAACTATGTGAATGTGTCGCCGGCTTCTGTTTGTCTGGGGGCAGACAACTATGTGACCGTCTCTCCAGCTCGTGTGTGTCTGGGGGAAGACAACTATGTGAATGTGTCGCCAGCTCGTGTGTGTCTGGGGGCAGACAACTATGTGAATGTGTCGCCGGCTCGTGTGTGTCTGGGGGCAGACAACTATGTAAATGTGTCGCCGGCTCGTGTGTGTCTGGGGACAGACAACTATGTGAATGTGTCGCCGGCTTGTGTGTGTCTGGGGGCAGACAACTATGTGAATGTGTCGCCGGCTTCTGTTTGTCTGGGGGCAGACAACTATGTGAATGTGTCGCCGGCTTCTGTTTGTCTGGGGGCAGACAACTATGTGACCGTCTCTCCGGCTCGTGTGTGTCTTGGGGCAGACAACTATGTGAATGTGTCGCCGGCTCGTGTGTGTCTGGGGGCAGACAACTATGTGAATGTGTCGCCGGCTCGTATGTGTCTGGGGACAGACAACTATGTGAATGTGTCGCCGGCTTCTGTTTGTCTGGGGGCAGACAACTATGTGAATGTATCGCCGGCTTCTGTTTGTCTGGGGGCAGACAACTATGTGAATGTGTCGCCGGCTTCTGTTTGTCTGGGGGCAGACAACTATGTGAATGTGTCGCCGGCTTCTGTTTGTCTGGGGGAAGACAACTATGTGACCGTCTCTCCGGCTCGTGTGTGTCTTGGGGCAGACAACTATGTGAATGTGTCGCCGGCTCGTGTATGTCTGGGGGCAGACAACTATGTGAATGTGTCGCCGGCTCGTATGTCTCTGGGGACAGACAACTATGTGAATGTGTCGCCGGCTTCTGTTTGTCTGGGGACAGACAACTATGTGAATGTGTCGCCGGCTCGTATGTGTCTGGGGACAGACAACTATGTGAATGTGTCGCCGGCTCGTATGTGTCTGGGGACAGACAACTATGTGAATGTGTCGCCGGCTCGTGTGTGTCTGGGGGCAGACAACTATGTGAATGTGTCGCCGGCTCGTATGTGTCTGGGGACAGACAACTATGTGAATGTGTCGCCGGCTTCTGTTTGTCTGGGGGCAGACAACTATGTGACCGTCTCTCCGGCTCGTGTGTGTCTGGGGGTAGACAACTATGTGAATTTTTCTCGGGCTTCTGTTTGTCTGGGGGAAGACAACTATGTGAATGTACATGTTTACTTCGCTACCTCCGGTCATGGCCAGACTCAGTGCACTATATCATCATCATCATCATCATCATCATCTTCTTCTTCTTTTTCTTCTTTCTGTTTCTTCTTTTCTTATTTCTTCTTCGTTTTTGGTGTTTTATTTATTCTTTGCGATTTTTTTTCTGCGTTCAATATTTTGTTAAAGCCTACTGGGTTATAACTGGGATAGATATTATTCGCTGAACCTACTTTATCATTCTTGTTGTATGTCATGTTTCACATATACACATAACAAGCGGGATCTCAGCACATGCCATACTCTTAGAAACAAAGTTCAATATACCATACGAAGAGAAAAGAAAAATTACTTTAAGAATTTAGTAATGGATAAAACAAATAGTAAGGATATATGGAAGGCTATTAACACCTTGACAAACAAGTATAACTTCTCAAATTCATTACCACCAAATCATATTTCATGCGACCAATTCAGTATTTTTTTCTTTTCAAAACTGACATAGATCAGTTGGAGGCTTCAATACCAAACTCTCCTTGCAACTTATCTTTACTGTCATCGTTTTGCGATAATAGATGCTCCCGGAATATCTTTCCGACATACCGCTAATGACAGTCACTGAAGTATTCACTTACCTCAGAAACCTAAAAAATATAAACTCATCTGGGTTAGATGGAATCAGCAATCAGATTCTCCGCTGTGCTGCGCCAGTGATCTGTGTATCACTATACTATGTATATAATCAGTTCTCACCAAAGGTCACTTTCCATCAGCTCTCAAAATCGCTAAAGTGTAATCTCTTCTTAAATCTGGTTCATTGCACAATCATCTCCCGAACAATTATAGACCCATTTCCTTACTATCATCACTATCTAAACCACTAGAAAAACACAGCCATAAAGTAACATTACAGTATATAGATCGCAACAAGCTTATAGTTGACAGTCAATCAGGATTTCGACCAAAATATTCTTGCCATACGGCCCTAACAAACATCATTGAAAATTGGCACCAGAATATAAATAACAACAATCTATGTGGAATTCAAAACAATGTTTTCCCGTAGTGAATTTGAATAACGAAGACACAAACAATAGATTGCACAAGATTTATTGCCTGGCATATTTCGCTGCATCTCGTCAGGTACATACTGCAGAAATCACACAACTTACGTGAATTAACTAGATAAATCCTTCAAGTTGAAATATACACATATTCGCACAGTAATGTCACTTATCTACCACGGTAATTTTAAGCTGACTAACATGTCTTTCTGTTTACACAATTCTGGCTTGCGTTGATAGATCATAATTGCTTCTGCAAATTTTAACAAGCGAGTATTTTGTGTGTTAAACAACACGCGAAATGCAGTGTCTCTGTCCACGACATGGCCACTGTCGACAATTTGCCTACCGATTGAAGACGCCGGGAGCTTCCGGTGTGTCGGCCCCACGAGGCTAGCATTTCCTGTGTGTTGTATCTTGTTGACCCATTGAGGTATGTGTTCTGACACCCGTTTGTTAAGCTGTCTCTCTGTTCTACCAATGTAAACGGCCTGGCATCTACATATGAATTGGTAAATACAATTGTTTGTGGCGTACAGAGGAACAGGCTCTTTGACTGCTGGTGTAGGAATCGGTACGGTTTTATATCTAATGACTGGAGTTGCCGCACAGAATGTTCGGCCTACTGCTGTAGTAAGCCGGTCTTTTAGACGTTGCATTACGTCATCCCCTCGAAAGGTTAGCTGGATGAATACCTTGAGTTTAGGGACTGTAGTTACGTCTGCTTTGGGTTTGGGCTGTTGGCAGTGGCGCTTTATAAATCCCGTGGAGTACCCATTCAGGTTTAAGACATTCTTCAGAGTTTCAAATTCCTCTGTCAGTGTGTCCTGGGTGCATATCTTTCTAGCACTGTCAAACAAGGTCCGTACTAAGCCCCGTTTGTACTGGACAGGTGTGAAGCTCTGAAAATGTAGGTATTGGCCAGTCCATGTTCCTTTGCGATACACCGATCTTTGAATTGTGCCGTCTGCTCTACGTCTCATTAGAATATCTAGGAACGGTAACGCTTCGTTGTGTTCGTGTTCCATAGATAGAGAGATGTTTTTATGCGTCATGTTCATTATGGCCTGAAACTAATAATAAACTGAATAATCTATTGTTTGTGTCTTCGTTATTCAAAATCTATGTGGAGCCGTGTTTATCGATTTCAGGAAAGCATTTGACAGACCATGTCATTTTAATTAAAAACTAGAGGCAATGAAAATTGGCCCTAATGGAGTGATGCTAATAACATCTTTTCTGTAAAACCGAAAGCAAGCAGTATCATACAATAAATCTCTGTCTCAAACCACTACCTTCAATATTGGAGCACCACGAGGATCTATTCTTGACCCTCTATTATTTGCCATATATATTAACGATCTATGTCAGCGACTTGCTTGCGACAGGTATTTCAGGACTCCCATACTTTTGCACTACACGAAATAATAATTCGTGTCGTTTGCAAAAGGTACAATTTATTTAGTGCTGATTACAAACAAGCTCTGCGAGCGGAATACTTCATTAACAATAAACATCATGGTACGTTACACAGATGCAATGAAGAGGTGATAATGATACTAATTATCACTGAATGGAATCTAAAGCCTAACAATCACTATTGTCTATAAACTTATAGTATTCATAAGGAACACGTCTGTTCTCTAGCTGTCTCAGTCCCCGTCTGTCCTCACGCTTCTAGTTGCGTGTTCAAACACGGACGTTGGATCCTCCGTGCTCTGACGAGTATTACGTGCGTGGTGTCCCAGCACGCTGGTCAGTTCACTCGAGTAACCTGTACTCCAGGGTTACTCGTCGAGGCGGTTAGTTTCCTAGTGTTTTGGGAAACCCTCGATCACTGGTACTCAATGCCCTCTTGGTTGACACAAGTGTGTCCCGTTGTGAAGCTATTTATAGCGCTGGTGTCTCTCCTGTCTGGTGTCCTTCAATAGTCTCTGTCTTAGCCCTATTACATATATTCTTAGCTCTGTAAACTCTATTTATAGAGCTTTGACAGGCTCCTCCTCTCTCCGTGGAGTGTTGCAACCTTTTAACTCATTGCTTGTAACACGATGTATGGTCACCAAAAAAAATTGGCTGTCCAATTTTGTCAAAGATCTTATAAGTTGTAAATCTCTCTTCTGGGGATAGAACAAACTCTCTTCTTTCCTTACTCACACTGTTCTATTAATTCACTCGGCTAATTGAGTAGCCCATCGTATCAGTATAGTTGGCTATAGATCTTCTTGGGAATTGTTTTGATCCGGAACCGTTGTCTTATGACTTATGTTCTGACTTCCGTCTTATGACCCTATGTCTTCTGACTTCTGTCCGTTGACTCAAATTGCCCAAAATGACAACCCAATACAAGTTTACTCTGTTATGAGTACAACACAAGAGCATAAAATGTTCATGTTCCCAATAATATCAACTCCAACTCGTATACATCAAGTTCTACTCTTCACCTTGTAGATTCTGCTTGTGAAAAAAATATTTTCAATGTTACATTAAGGTTTTTTAAGAAGTTATTGTGTCCCCTGATTTGAGTTGCTGTTCTTTGAAACAAATGGTGTATGCAACTTTTATGTGTTCGTTTTCCTGTTTGTTTGTGTGTTTTCTAATACTCTACAGTGTACTTAATTTGCTAACATGTGTATGCGTTACTATTCTACATGTGTGTATCCCTTCGAGCGCCGTAAATCGGTTTATTGTGGCTACAAATGTCTGTTATTCTTATTTATGACCACAATTCCGTTTTAAGATGCTTAAAGTATTTTCTCTATTTACTACTACTAAAGTATGGCAGTAACACACTTAAAACTTGACAACACATTGGTTACACAGATTGACACAGACAAGTCACAACAAGACGTTTTACGCGGTGAAAAAAAATTTTGCCGCTACCTCTCTCTCTCTCTCTCTCTCTCTCTCTCTCTCTCTTTCTCTCTCTTTCAATGTTTACTATCGTATTCATTCTCTCCTCTCATATACACATCTTTTATCCACTTTCATACCATCGTTCTTGTTAAAACATTCATTCGTCATTAAAATATGGTTCATAATATCACATAAATGAACATTACATATTTACACTAAATGATTGGCTGAATTATACAAGTCTTCACGCCAAATGACTGTGCCGTTTCTTTGCACGTGTCATGCTTATGCAAATGGGGTCCAGCCTATACAAAATATACAAGTTTGTGAGGATGGTTTGTTACCGATCCTGTAATACTAACTAATCTAATTTGGTGTGCTGTTCTAAATTTATCCTAAGGGAAATAATCTAACTAATTAATTACATTTAAGCAAAATGGGTTAATTACCTTAAAGTGTTATTGGTACATGAAATGATGTTAATTCCTAAATGGTTGGGTTAGTTTAGAAATGATATTTTAAATAAATGAATTTATAAATGATTCTGTTTACGCGGTAATAAAGTAAAGTAATATTTAACAATTGCATTTCTAATATAGGTGTTAACTTAAATGGGTTATTAACTACATGTAAGTGATTTATCCTATTGAATGACATAAATAAAGTTATATATGCAATTGAACATTTTGTAATTCAATTATTCATATGAAAAAGAAGTTATGTGTACTGTTTATAAAACAATGTTATGTACATATCACAATTACGTTTATATATCATTACACTAACTAATGTCGTCCTTTCGGGTGTGATGTTGGAGCACTGTTCTTTGTAGACTATTTTAATAACATAGTTCATTTAGCCAAAGTCTTATATGCTCTCCTTCATGGATAGTATATATATATATATATCATGTGCCATGCCGGAAAGCGTGGGCGGTCATGATTCGCCATTTCACTCGATCACCAGAGTCATGGATCAGCTCAGTGTTCCTGTCTCGTCCATGCCATGTGGCCAAGCCATCCAGGTATTTTCCTCTCGGTCTTCCTCTTGGTCTGTTCCCCTCGATCTTGCCATATATATATATATATATATATATATATATATATATATATATATATATATATATATATATATATATATATAGTTCCCTACCAATTCGTGTAGGTTCACATCTAACACTTCAATGTAAATATGGCTTATATATTTGTTAGCGATGCAGACATACTACTTATGCGTCTGTTCGTTCTCCTCATAGTGGCAATGTTACACACAGTTTATACGCTTGGCGATGATAACGCACTTACAGTGTAACTTTTTCACCACATACGGCACTGATCTAATTAGCAATTACAGTGTCACTGTTTCTGGTGATCTCTGGTCGATCTCTTCCTGTACCTCAGGTATTTCAATGTTTGACGGTCGACTCAAAGTGTCTGCCAAAGAGTTCAAACTCCGCTTTAAATGCTGGATGGTAAATGCATAGTTCTGCAGTATCAAGGCCCATCTGTAGACCCTATTGTTATGGGGAATGCCAGACTGCATCACAGAAAGCGGAGAATTGTCGGTCTGGATCACAAACTGTGCTCCTGCCAGAAACCTATGAAGTTTTCTAACACAATAGATTATGCTGAGGCCCTCCAATTCTGATGCTGAGTATCTCGATTCAGCTGGGCTGATCTTACGACTTACGTACATCACTGGGTGGAACTTCCCTTCGTAAAACTGGCCTAGGATTCCCGATATGGAAATGGCACTTGCGTCTGTACGTAAAAAGTAGGTAAGATTTTGGTTAGGCAAACGCAATATAGGTGGAACGCTGAATAAATATTTCAATTTTGACAATGCACTAATTAACCGTGCATCTTCAATATCCAATTTTGCCGAAGCTTTCAAAATATTGGAAAAAACACTGGTGATTTCCGCCAGATTGGGAATAAATTTACTATAATAATTCACAAGACCAAGTAGACTTCGGACCTGTTTTTTGGTCGTTGGCATAGTCAAATTGAGAATCTTGGTCACAATCTTTTCATCTGTTCTAAGTTGGCCCCTGCAGATGGTATGGCCTAGGAAGTCGATTTCTTCCATGCCCAACTCTACTTTAGTGGGCTTGACTGTAAGCCCGCATAATCGCAACCTATCGAAGACATGTAGTTTCTGTAGGTGTGATGTCCAGTCTACAGTATGAACACATATGTCATCAATGTATGTAGATGTATTGTTCACCCCGTGGAGAAGATCCCTAGTTAGACGGACGAAAGTCGCTGGAGCATTACGAACGCCAAAAGGAAGAAAACGCCACTCATAGAGACCTAAAGGTGTGGAAAAAGCTGTTCAAGGAATTGAGTTTTCTTGCATCGGAACTTGCCAATATCCTTTCGTGAGATCGAGTTTGGAGAAGATGCGAGATGTAGACATATCAAGGATCAAATCCTCGCATGCTGGGATTGGTTCAGCATCAATTTTTGTCACTCTGTTTAAACGCCGATAATCGCCGCAGAGTCGAATTGTTGAGTCCTTTTTGGCGACAAGGACGATAGGGAAAGAATATTCTGACTGAGATTTCCGAATTATTCCACTCGACTCAAGAGATAGTAGTTCTTTGTCGAGATTAGCCCTATAATTCAGTGGGATGGAATAAGGTCGACACTTGATTGGGGTGTTATCAGTCAGACTAATGGAGTGCTGTATTCTGTCTGTCTTTCCTGGGATGTCGGAGAAAATGTCTCTGTACTTCGTCACTAATTCTATTATCTGTCGTCGTTGATCGTCTGTCAGTTTGCTTTCTATCCGTATGCTCTCAATGTTCCCAGTCGTGTCTACTGTCGGGACTGGTAGTTCTATTCCGTCCTCATCTGTCTCGTTCAGTACTGTTGTTGTACTAGCTGTGTGTGCTGTTACCTAGCTAAGTGTGTTTGCGATGTCGCTGTCATGCGTCGCCCTACCTAGTGTAGTTGTGTTGTGTACGTCTGTCGTCCGATTAATTGGTGTGGGTGCATCTTGTTCGTCTGTCGGTAGTTCTTGTCGTGAGAAGTATGGTTTCAGCATGTTGATATGAAATATCTTTAATTTTCCCTTTATCGATATTTCATAATCGACATCTGATAGTTTCCGTTCAACGTTGAATGGCCCTTGCCACGATGTTAGTAACAAATTACGTTTATCTGGTAGTAAAAGCAGAACCTTCTGATTAGGTTCAAGATGAATTGTTTTAGCACCCTTATTTGCATAGTCGCGGTACATCTGTCCTTTCCTCTCCAAAGATGATTTGGCTATTTCACACGCTTTCATTATTCTATCGCGTGTCTCTGTTACCATCTCATACGGTGTTACTGATGTTGGGTTTTCTGGTAAGCTAGTAATTAGCTGATGGTATATTGTTAGGGGTCCTCGAGGGCTCGCCCCATAAACTAATTCAAAAGGTGAGAAACCCGTACTCTAGTGCGGAATTTCTCTATGGGCAAATAGCACTGCTGGCAATAGCGTGTCCCAATCAGATGGGTTTTCTGCTGTTACTTTAGCCAGCATGTATTTGAGATCCCCGTTAACTTTTTCTATGATCCCGTTGCTCATTGGGTGGTACGGGGTACAGAAATGTTGTTCTATGCCTAACAATTTTGTTAAGGCTTGCGTAGCAGCCGAAATAAACTGCGTTCCGCGATCCGATAGAATCGTTCGTGGAAAGCCAAAACGACAAAATAAGTGCAAAAATACATTTGCCACATCTTTGGAGGTGATGTATTTTAGTGGAATAGCTTTGATCCACCTGGTACATAGATCCACGAGAGTAAGTATGAATCGGTTTCCTTTGCTCGACACCTGATTTAGGGGTCCAACAATATCGACCGCTACACACTCAAATGGTCTAGATGCTAATAATGACCGTATCACTTCGGCCGTCACATGCTTTCCCTTTCTTACAAGATGTTGACAAATAGTACATGAACGACAGAAAAATTTTATATCCGTACAGAATTTAGGCCAGTAGAAGTGTGACAAAATTCTGGCTCTGGTTTTGTCATAGGCCAAATGTCCAGCAAACGGTGACTCATGTGCGATCTTTAGTACATTTTGTCGGTATGTTACAGGTAACACCGTCTGCTGAATTTCATGGTTATTATTTGTGTAATAACGCATGAGAATTCCGTTGAATATTCTAAAATACCAAGATGCATTTTTAGTCACTTTCGCTCGCTCACCTAACAATTTAAAATAAGGTGCGATAGTTTGATCTGTGCGTTGTGCCTCGATAAATTTTTGTCGAGTAGTGTTGTTATCGGCACCGCTGGGTGTTAAAAGCTGTAACATCTCATTTTGTAGGTCAATATAGTGTGTTTCAGTATCTGACCATGTTACAGCATTAGCCATGTTTGTATGTTTCCAGGCTAGTATATCGTCGTCAGTACATTGCTTCAATGAAGCTAAACAGCCTAAAATCAGATCCGTGCAGGGATCTTGCAGGATTGCGCAAGTAAATGTGCCGGCAAGGAACGGGGTATTAATATGCGCTTTTGCCAGTGGGTATTTCTCAATGGTTCCTGAGAAAGTACGGCATTTGACAAATTCACCCGTGTAATCTTCTGGTCTGTCAAGCTCTTTTCTTAAACCAAGTAAAGTGCTGCCGCTATCCAGTAAACAATGACATGGTTGATCATTGACCTGTGCATCGTAGAACTTCAATTTACCTCTGGAGGCACTAGCTGCGTTGGCATCTTCGTTTGAAAATGGTATGACGTGACCACATTTCAATTTTCCATCCACATGAAATTGGTGACATGTCTGACATCTCTTAAAGTCTAATATATCTGTAACTAATGCCACACTTTCACATTCACTCTCTGGTAATACATTTACAAGTTCAGAGTCAATTACGCTATCATCGTCTGATGACGTATCGATGAGCACAGCATTATTTGCCTTCATACGTTGCCTACCAAGACATTTTGCAGAATAATGGCCATAGCTGGAACAAAAATAACATTTAATAGCCCGTCTAAATGAATTTCGTCTACCTTCCTGCTTCTTTATTACTGTTTCTAAGTGTGAGGGATATGCTGGGTTCTTGTCGCACATAGAGTAGCTAGGATGAAACAATTTACAATATCCACATTGAGGTGGCTTCTGGTAAGGTTTGTCTTTCTTATGGTACTCTTTCTGATTATAGGATCTACTGGGTACGTTCTTCACAAAAGCAGTGATCTCTGTATCATGTGTGGTGGTCTTAAATATGTCACGATTAGAAGAAAAATATGCCGACCCCCGTTTTTCTAGTTGCTCAATGGACTCTATATCTGATTGTTGGAGAAACTTCGCAAAAGGGGTAGGGACAGTGGATATCACCTTGTCCATTACCATGAAATCTTGTAATTTATCAAAGTTTTTGCCCACTTTCGCTGCTTTAATCCATTTATTGAATGTACTTTGCACGTTAGAGATGTAATCTAAGAAGGTTTCAGTTGGCTTAGGTTTTATTTGGGAAAACTGAATTTGATACCCCGTGGCATCCAGAAGGAAATGCTGCATGATCCTATCGTGGATGTACTGATAATTATTCCTTAGTTCTGTAGGTATTGATTCTATAACTTTTAATGGCTCCCCACTGAGATTTCTCATGTAGATCATTGCCCAGTCATCCAAAGGTATTTTCTGAGTCTTAAGTTGAAATTCTATATTCCCAGTCCATGCTGAGATTGAATCGCCTACGCTATATGGTTTGATCAGGCCTTTGTATTTGCTAAACTTATTTTGTTCTTCCTGGCTCTTTAGTTTACTAGAGGCTATTTGGATGTTTGAATCTATCTCAATTTCTTTCATCTTTAATTTAGTGGCTTCCTCGACTTCTTTCATCTCTTTTTGATGTTGCCTTTCTAATGCTCTTTCGTCTCTCTCTAGAGCAGCTTTTCTCTCTGTTTCTTCTTTCTGTCGAGCTATTTCTTCTTTGTATTTTTGATCCGCCCACTTCTCTAATTTCTCTCCAGTATGGCCCATTTCTTTGCCCGCCTGGATGCACTCACTTAATGATGCCATTTTGTGGCGTTATGTTACTTTACAATGATATCACAATAATTTTTACACAATGGTTTGTAGTTACGTGTTAGTTATTTACATTCTCCCTGAAAATAGAGATGCATGGTTAACATAGTGTATATCAAAATATTTCGAAAATATACTCATCTAATTCGTCGGAAAATACTGCCCTTGGGATGTTCCACCGCTGTTTTCCAGACACACAAAAATGATCGACTTGACAACAGAACGGATGCTTCTGTTAAGTAGAGCATCAATACTTTAGAAACATGCGTATGATATAAATACATGTTTATATTTCATGTGGCTGATGAATCATAAATGTGATCTAGATAATGATAAATGATGTTAATGAATGAATGTTATGATAGTATCAATGATCGTCATGATTCGTAAGATGATTCGTCATGTGAAAGTCACTGTCGTCTTGTCTTCACTTTCCTATCTTGTTTGGTATAACTACGTTCTAGGCTTCCTTTCAGTAGCTAATATATTTCTTTGTGCAAAAGAACTTATTCTGCACAAATATCTAAATGAATGTGATGAATGGTGACATTAATGGCTGTATCACACAAAATGAAATGTACACGATGGTTTGCTTGATAATTTAAATTCATACCTGTATACATTTTCATTACCACAAATTCATACACATTTCCTATTACTTTCCGTAGAATAACACAATTTGCAAATTAATCTTTCTTCATTGTGGTTCAAGCTCCACAAATGGTACCATATTAATTATGACGTAGTAATGGTGTTAATCACTCACGTTAATTCACAAAACAAAATTATTTCTGACATTGTATGGTAAATTCACGTTAATTTTAGATATTTTTAACACAGAAATAATGCCCAATGTTGCTGTTGACTTTGGTTCAGGGACTTCTGACACCAAATGGGGTCCTGCCTGTCAGCGCTTGCTTGCGACAGGTATTTCAGGACTCCCCTACTTTTGCACTACACGAAATAATAACTCGTGTCGTTTGCAAAAGGTACAATTTATTTAGAGCTGATTACAAACAAGCTCTGCGAGCGGAATACTTCATTAACAATAAACATCATGGTACGTTACACAGATGCAATGAAGAGGTGATAATGATACTAATAATCACTGAATGGAATCTAAAGCCTAACAATCACTATTGTCTATAAACTTATAGTATTCATAAGGAACACGTCTGTTCTCTAGCTGTCTCAGTCCCCGTCTGTCCTCACGCTTCTAGTTGCGTGTTCAAACACGGGCGTTGGATCTTCCGTGCTCTGACGAGTATTGCGTGCGTGGTGTCCCAGCACGCTGGTCAGTTCACTCGAGTAACCTGTACTCCAGGGTTACTCGTCGAGGCGGTTAGTTTCCTAGTGTTTTGGGAAACCCTCGCTCACTGGTACTCAATGCCCTCTTGGTTGACACAAGTGTGTCCCGTTGTGAAGCTATTTATAACGTTGGTGTCTCTCCTGTCTGGTTTCCTTCAATAGTCTCTGTCTTAGCTCTATTACATATATTCTTAGCTCTGTAAACTCTATTTATAGATCTTTGACAATCTACCTTTGCATCTTTCGTCGTCCTGTGATCTATTTGCAGACGACTGTACAGTGTATACAAACGCTGAAAGCAGTAATTTGTTGGAGTCGTCTGTGCAACAAGAATTAAATAATGTAGTTAGGTGGAGCTATGTGAACCGCGTGCAAATTAACATACTAAAACTAAAACAAAATCATTTTTATTAACAACCAGACAAAGACTTCAAACTCTAAATTCACACATATCACTTCAACTTCACATCGATAACATGCCAGTAGAAAGTGTAATTGAGCACAAAACATTAGGCCTCATCATTGATAGAAACTTAACCTTTAATCCTCACGTTCAAGCGCTCACTAAACAAACAGCGAAAAAAGTCTACCAACTCGCCAAAATTAAAAATTTTCTTAATGAGGACACAAGGAAAGTATTCTATACTTCTCACACACAAACACATTTTGACTACTGCTCTACAATCTGGGACGGTTGTTCCAGTTCAAGCACCAAGCGACTTTACTCACTCCAGAAACGGGCCATGAGTTTAATGTATAGCAACAATTTAACTGACAAGCCTAACCTGCATAAACGCCTTCAGTTATTACCACTCCGCAAACGCCTGCTTTTTAACAAGGCAAAACTAATTCACAAAATCCTACATCGGAATGCCCCAAATTACCTTTGGCCATTGTTTAAATATAATGCTAGACATAGTAAACGATTAAAGATATTACACATTCCGAAGCCTAGGATAGACTTATACAAAACAAGCTTAACGCACTCTGCAGCTCAGCTGTGGAACAATCTTCCACGAGAAATCTTCCACAAGAAATCAAAGACATCACCAATCCCTATACATATAATCGTAAATTACTCGAACACTATCTCAGGACGGATTACCTTCCCCCTTAACAATAGAAATAATAATATAAACTCCCTGTATAACAGATTACATTCCCATCAACAGAACATTTCGAAATACCTTAAAAGTCGCAAAAACTATACCAAGCGCAGACTGTAAAGGCAATCTAACTGGCAATCTGGCTGGTTAGCAGACTGACAGACTAATTAACCAACTAACTAACTACCAAACAGGCAATCTGGCTGGTTGGCAGACTGACAGACTAATTAACCTACTAACTAACTGGCAATCTAGCTGGTTGGCAGACTGAAAGACTAATTAACAGACTAACTAACTGGCAATCTGGCTGGTTGGCAGTCTGACAGACTAATTAACCGATTAACTAACTGGCAATCTGGCTGGTTGGCAGTCTGGCAGACTAATTAACCGACTAAGTAACTAGTAAACTGGCCATCTGGCTGGTTGGCAGACTGACAGACTAATTTGCCGACTAACTAATTAGCAAACTGGCAATCTGGCTTGGTGGTAGACTGACAGACTAATTAACAGACTAACTACTAACAAACTGGCAATCTATCTGGTTGGCAGACTGGCAGACTAATTAACCGACTAACTAACTGGCAATCTGGCTGGTTGGCAGACTGACAGACTAATTAACAGACTAACTAACTGGCAATCTGGCTGGTTGGCAGACTGACAGACTAATTAACAGACTAACTAACTGGCAATCTGGCTGGTTGGCAGACTGGCAGACTAATTAACCGACTAACTAACTGGCAATCTGGCTGGTTGGCAGGCTAATTAACAGACTAACTACCTGGCAATCTGGCTGGTTGGCAGACTGACAGACTAATTAACAGACTAACTAACTGGCAATCTGGCTGGTTGACAGACTAATTAACAGACTAACTAACTGGCAATCTGGCTGGTTGGCAGACTAATTAACAGACTAACTAACTGGCAATCTGGATGGTTGGCAGACTGACAGACTAATTAACAGACTAATTAACTGGCAATCTGGCTGGTTGGCAGACTGACAGACTAATTAACAGACTAACTAACTGGCAATCTGGCTGGTTGGCAGACTGGCAGACTAATTAACAGACTAACTAACTGGCAATCTGGCTGGTTGGCAGACTGACAGACTAATTAACAGACTAACTAACTGGCAATCTGGCTGGTTGGCAGACTGACAGACTAATTAACAGACTAACTAACTGGCAATCTGGCTGGTTGGCAGACTAATTAACAGACTAACCAACTGGCAATCTGGCTGGTTGGCAGACTGACAGACTAATTAACAGACTAACTAACTGGCAATCTGGCTGGTTGGCAGACTGACAGACTAATTAACAGACTAACCAACTGGCAATCTGGCTGGTTGGCAGACTGACAGACTAATTAACAGACTAACTAACTGGCAATCTGGCTGGTTGGCAGACTGACAGACTAATTAACAGACTAACTAACTGGCAATCTGGCTGGTTGGCAGACTGGCAGACTAATTAACAGACTAACTAACTGGCAATCTGGCTGGTTGGCAGACTGACAGACTAATTAACAGACTAACTAACTGGCAATCTGGCTGGTTGGCAGACTAATTAACAGACTAACCAACTGGCAATCTGGCTGGTTGGCAGACTAATTAACAGACTAACTAACTGGCAATCTGGCTGGTTGGCAGACTGACAGACTAATTAACAGACTAACTAACTGGCAATCTGGCTGGTTGGCAGACTGACAGACTAATTAACAGACTAACTAACTGGCAATCTGGCTGGTTGGCAGACTGACAGACTAATTAACAGACTAACTAAGCGGCAAACTGGAAATATGACTGGTTGGCAGACTGACAGACTAATTAACAGACTAACTAACTGGCAATCTGGCTGGTTGGCAGACTGACAGACTAATTAACAGACTAACTAAGCGGCAAACTGGCAATCTGGCTGGTTGGCAGACTGACAGACTAATTAACAGACTAACTAACTGGCAATCTGGCTGGTTGGCAGACTGACAGACTAATTAACAGACTAACTAACTGGCAATCTGGCTGGTTGGCAGACTGACAGACTAATTAACAAACTAACTAACTGGCAATCTGGCTGGTTAGCAGACTGACAGACTAATTAACAGACTAATTAACTGGCAATCTGGCTGGTTGGCAGACTGACAGACTAATTAACAGACTAACTAACTGGCAATCTGGCTGGTTGGCAGACTGGCAGACTAATTAACAGACTAACTAACTGGCAATCTGGCTGGTTGGCAGACTGACAGACTAATTAACAGACTAACTAACTGGCAATCTGGCTGGTTGGCAGACTGACAGACTAATTAACAGACTAACTAACTAAAAAACTGGAGATCTAGCTGGCTGGCAGACTTACAGACTCCATCCATCCATCATGTGCCATGCCGGTAAGCGTGGGCGGTCATGTTTTGCCATCTCACTCGATCACCAGAGTCGTGGATCAGCTCCGTGTTTCTGTCTCGACCATGCCATGTGGCCAAGCCATCCAGGTACTTGCTTCTAGGTCTTCGCCTTGGTCTGTTCCCCTCGATCTTACCAGTTGTCACCAAGTTCTCCAGATCATTTCTTCTCATAACATGCCCAAAAAATGGTGACTGTCTACGTCTAATGTCTCTAATTAGTTTACGATCTTCATTTGTTTCTTGAAGAACTTGTTCATTGGTCTTTCTGGCTGTCCATGCTATTCTTTGCATTTTACTTACAGACTACTTAACCGATAATTAACTAGCAAACTGGCAATCTATCTGAATCTGGTTGGCAGAGTGACAGACTAATTAACCCACTAACTAATTGGCAAACAGGCAATCTATCTGGTTGGCAGACTGACAGACTAACTAATCCACTAACTAACTAGCAAACTGGCAATCTGGCTGGGTGGTAAACTGACAGACTAATTAACAGACTAACTAACTAATGACTGACCGACTAACTGATTAACTGACTAACTGACTAACTTAATGGATGGTTGACTAACTGACTGAGTGACTGATAGGCCACGCCATAACTGTTGGAATCAACTGTATGCAGCTTGTGAATACTAAGGGAGATAACTAGTGGAATGTTCATAACATGGCACATTTTCTCTTATCATACACTTAAACAGAGAGGTCACATGACCCAACATTGAATTGTGGCTCGGACAACGTGTGGCGAGATTGAGGTGGGATAACCATCGCAGCCATTAATCCATTCCATCCATCCATCATGTGCCATGCCGGTAAGCGTGGGCGGTCATGTTCTGCCATCTCACTCGATCAACAGAGTCGTGGATCAGTTCCGTGTTTTTGTCTCGACCATGCCACAAGGCCAAGCCATCCAGATACTTGTTTCTAGGTCTTCCCCTTGGTCTGTTCCCCTCGATCTTACCAGTTGTCACCAAGTTCTCCAAATCATTTCTTCTCATAACATGCCCAAAAAATTGTGACTGTCTACGTCTAATGTCTCTGATCAGTTTACGATCTTCATTTGTTTCTTGAAGGACTTGTTCATTGGTCTTTCTGGCTGTCCATGGTATTCTTTGCATTTTCCTCAGAAACCACATTTCTACAGCCATCAGATATTTTTCAGCCTGGCTGCTCATTGTCCAAGCTTCACATCCATATAAAAGTACAGGTTCTATGTAGCATCTCAACACTCTTTTTCTCGTTTCAATTGACATCTTTTTATTGGTCAGTATGTTTTTCATCTTGCTAAAGGCTACTTTTGCCATGGCGATTCTTGTTCTAATCTCTTCAAGGCATCTCCCATCAGATGTTATTACTGTTCCGAGGTAATTGTACCTATTCACTTGTTGAAGAGTATTCCCATTTACTTGTATATTACACTGTGGTATTTCGTTCTTCTTAGTGACGACCATAATCTGTGTCTTTTTACAATTTAATTCTAACCCTTGTTGTTCACTATGTGTAACAACCGCATCTACTAAATTTTGCAGGTCCTGTTCATTGTCTGCAATCAAGACTGTATCATCTGCATATCTAATGTTATTGATGCATCGTCCCCCAATGTTGATTCCTTCCATATTTTCAATATTTCTGAAAATATTTTCACTGTACAGGGAAAACAGATCTGGAGACATTACACATCCCTGTCTCACACCTCTCTTAATAGGCTGATATTGGCTTACTTCATTATCAACTCTTATGGCAGCTTGTTGTTTCCAATATATGTTTTTTACAAGTCTAAGGTCTTTCCCATCAATTTGTAGATCTTCAAGCATCCTTATCATGTTGACATGTCTCACTTTATCAAAAGCCTTTGTGTAGTCAATGAAGCAAAGGTGTAGATCTTTGTTTACTTCTATAGAACGTTCGATTACGGTTCTCAGTATATACACAGCATTTACTGTACCCTTGCCTACTACAAACCCACATTGTTCTTCTCCTATTTCAGGTTGTATTTTCCTCCTAACTCTTTGCATGATAATTCTTAGCAAAATCTTCGTGATGTGACTCATTATACTAATTGTTCGATGTTGATCACATTCCAAGGCTCCTGATTTCTTTGGGATTGCAATAAATACAGAATTACATAACTCATGAGGTATGTTTCCAGTATCATATATTGTATTAAGCAGACTGGTAACTTTATCTATTCCATATTCTTCTAAAGCATTAATCATTTCTGTTGTGACGCTGTCTGGACCGGGGGTTTTGCCAGATTTCATATGATTAAGAGCATTCTGAACCTCCATCTTCAAAATTGCTGGCCCTTCATTGTTATTTTGAACAATATATTGTTCGTCTCTGCTATCGTCATAAAGGTTTTTCACGTAATCTGACCATACATGTAAAATCTGATCTTTTTCTATTATGACTCTTCCATCTTTTGTCTTTAGGCAGCCTGCTGATGTACGTGTTCTTTGATTAGTAATCTCCTGAATTCTTTTGTGCATTAGTTTCGCATTTTTACTGTTGTGTTGTTTTTCAATTTCTCTGCAATTTTTCTCAAGCCATGTTTCTTTAGCCTCCTTACATAAGGTTCTGACTTTTCTGTGAATTTCTTCATATTTGGCAGGATTATTTTTGTTCTGTCTTCTTGTTTCCATTAGTTGTAAAATTTCTTCAGTCATCCATGTCTTACGGCCAACTTTCTTTACTTTTGGAATAGTTTTTTCTGCTGCACAACTGATTGAATTCTTCAGCATTTCCCATTGATCATCTACATCTTGAAATAGGATCTCTAGATCAGACAATAAATCAAATTTGTTCTTTACTTCTATGTTAAAATTATCTTGTATTTCTTTGTCAGTTTTCAATTTGCACAAGTCATATTTAGGGTTTCCTGCTGTATACTTGACTTTCTTTAACTTTACCCTCAATGTGCCAGTAATTAATCTGTGATCACTGTAACAGTCTGCATTTGGAACTGTTTTTACAACTGTTAATGCATTTCGAAACCTTTTGCTCATCAGGATGTAATCTATCTGGTTTTTAATCCTGCTGTCTGGACTCCTCCATGTCCATAATCTTCTAGGATGTTGTTTAAACCAGGTGTTTCCTACAACCAATTCTTGTTCTTTTGCCCATTCTACAAGTCTGTAACCTCTTTCATTTCTCTCTCCCAAACCATGGTTGCCTACACTGTATCCATCGCTTTGCTTTCCTATTTTTGCGTTGAAATCACCCATTATGATATTTATTTCTGATTTTTTACAGTTCTTCAAAGCAGACTCCATGTCATTATAAAATGCCTCTATACTTTCTTCACTGCTTTCACTTGTTGGGGCATATACTTGAATTACATTTATTTTAAAAGGTCTTCCGTTTAATTTTACTAATAGAACTCTGTCTGACACAGCCCAATATCCTTTGACAGAATTTGATGTTTGCTTATCTAATATAATGGCTACACCTCTTTGCTGTTCTTCTCCCCCCGAGTAAATAATCTTACAATCCTCTCCTGTCCTTATCCCTGCTCCTCTCCATCTCGTTTCCGATATTCCTAATATGTTAATCTTCTCTCTCTCCATTTCTTTTTTGATGTCCTCCAACTTTCCATCTGCATTCATTGTTCTAACATTCCAAGTTCCTACTTTCAATGATATTAATCTTTTGCACCTAGTAGCCTGTTGACGGTCTGGAGTCACCTGGTGCGCATGACTATCCCTACCGGGCGAGGCTGCTCCTATGGAGCACCCATTTACGCCGTTTCTCTGATTATCGATAAGTGAACACAACATGATTTTCTTGGCATGTGTAAAGAAGGTAGTTTGCCATTGCTTTCCTTCCTAGCAGTGACCATACTGGTCAGTGACCGTAGCCATTGTCTCCTCAAAAAAGGAGATCCTCTGCCTACCGTCGTGAAGGTGTAGACCATAACCTACAACTATCTGTCGGCTGCTCTACATCTTCATCCACCACCTGCACCCATGGCTTCACGTAACCCTGATCGGGGGGCTAAACGGGTACTCCACCTTGCCCAAGGGTGTCCCGTAGGCTAGCGGAGGGAAGGAGGCGCCTTACTTCTCCTTTGATAGGGGATACCCCTACCCCGCCATCCATTATAGATCTGGAACTGGTTCCCCTGTCTGTCCCCTTATAGTGCTTATTGTGGAGCAAGCAACAACGGCATTCTAGCAAATGAAGAAGATTTTATGCATTATTCCTTGTCATTGGAAATTTGACAAACAATTCTTGCAACCAGTTCTAACATATGGCTGCCAATCATAGACAATTATAAACAAGCGAAACAATCCAATCAAGCGTCAGCGACGTAGTTTTACAAAAGAATGCAGAAGATTCCCTTGACAGCCCTAAGGGAGTCATCGCAATATTTGGACTGAGGCCCAAAGACAACTAACAGATCACAAACATACCAAAGGCGGTCAATGTTGTTTAATCCCATTCTACTACTTCTGATAGTCCATGCCGTGTGGTGGTCATGTCTGCCCACAGCCCTCTGTCTCCTGTGCTCATATAGTCCATGCCGTGTGGTGGTCATGTCTGCCCACAGCCCTCTGTCTCCTGTGCTCATATAGTCCATGCCGTGTGGTGGTCATGTCTATCCACAGCCCTCTGTCTCCTGTACTGCCAATCTTCTGATAGTCCATGCCGTGTGGTGGTGATGTCTGCCCACAGCCCTCTGTCTTCTGTGCTCATAATCATTTATCACACTCATGTTCCTCCATACTATGATGCAGACTGTCCCACGTCTTCTCTCTTGGTCTTCTTTGCCTCTCTTTCCCTCCAACTTCCACAGCCTCCCCTTCTCCCGAAATGCACAAAAGAAGGCCGCATTACGAGAAGACAAACATTACAACCTCGTGTGACAGACAAATGCACAGATTTATGGAAAGAGATATCGAGAAATACAGTAGTCATGGCACAGAACGGCGCCAGCACACAATGGATACATACCGTTGGAGATCGCCAGCTGTTAAGTAGCATGGTTGCCCACACCAGAAGAAGAGACACCACAAGAATCAAAGCGGGAATTCCCGGCCCGAACTGTGCACGAGCTGGGGGTGGTTCAGGAACTAACGGAAGTGGCCAGCAGGAGGAACATGTCTACCGAGATCACAGGTTGATGTTGGGGCACACAAGAGTCGGGTCTGTTCCAGCCTCGTGACATCTCCTTGTCTGCGACCTCTATAAACAGCCACAGCTCCCAGCTGTCCACGTCCTGACGTCCCCACAGCTCCCAGCTGTCCACGTCCTGACGTCCCCGCAGCTCCCAGCTGTCCACGTCCTGAAAGCCACACAGCTCCCAACTGTCCACGTCCTGAAAGCCACACAGCTCCCAACTGTCCACGTCCTGAAAGCCACACAGCTCCCAACTGTCCACGTCCTGACAGCCACACAGCTCCCCACGTCCTGACAGCCACACAGCTCCCCACTGTCTGGCAGAGCCAAACATCTGCTGGCTCTCAATCACTCACCTTTGGTCAACTCTGCTTCCTGTGTTTGAACAGCGCCCCCCGCCTGGTGGCGATCAACAGGCTAGGCCCTGGCGTGTCAAGTTTGTGTCCGCACCCCAGGCGTGATGATTCGTGACATCCGCGTGAGAAGATAATCTGCTGTACGTATTCTAGAAGCTGCAGGTGTTAGCACCAGCTCAAACGCAGATCATGTGATGAATGAACATTGGTACCACGAATCGTGCTTGAGAACATCTTCATACACAAACAGGGACAACTAAACGATTTCAAGATCTAAATCTGCGCTCTTAAAGATTTCCAGTTCTGACAATATCTAGGCCACAAAGACATCTAGCGACATCGGGTGACTCCTGCCCGTACATCAATGCAGATGTTACGGACCGTGAGAGCAGTCGGGTAGCCTACCTGCCTGCTGGCTGTGGATGTCATCGCTAAATCAGAGTTATAAGAAACTAAGTCACTAACAATATCACCTGAGTCAGAACATATCAGCTGCTTGCTGTCGTCATACCCCATTTCATGGACAGGGTGGATGCAGCCCGCGAGAAGATTGATGGAGAGAAGGTTGTAAAGAGAACCTCCATTAGAAGAAACAGTCAGTTGCGGACACTCTGTGGAGACGTGTCACATCAGATGAAAACATCCAGGACAATCAACTCGCCGATGTCTAGCTCAGTGTGCTCGAGTCATGGAGCTAACAGCTCCAGGAGAAGGGAAGAAAGAACCGCCTCACCCCGATCACCGTGGCAGAATGAACCACACGTAGACAAAGACAACACACGCTCACCGAACGACGAGGGAGGCGTGGAACTGCCTCGTTATTCTAGCAACTTACCACACACAGATGGCAGCTGCAACTTAGCTCCGTCCGCCTCTCCGCCGCGGCCACTAAAGATAGATCTTCGGAGACACGCCACGCTGGCAGGCCAGCTACAAGACACGTGTTATGCCAGGCTGTTGGGCGGCCATGTACAGGACACGCCTCACGCCAGGATGATGGCACGGCAGCTGCAGGACACGCCTGACGCCAGACTATTGGGCGGCCATGTACAGGACACGCCTCAAACCAGGCTGTTGGGCGGCCATGTACAGGACACGCCTCAAACCAGGCTGTTGGCACGGCAGCTAGAGGACACGCCTCAAACCAGGCTGTTGGCACGGCAGCTGCAGGACACGCCCCACGCCAGGATGTTGGCACGGCAGATACAGGACACGCCCCACGGCCGCGAGAAGGACATTAGGTGCCAAGTTCACATGATCACTGGGAACACAGCCCAGAGTAGCTCCAACAATTCATTTTGCAGTTACGTCAAACAAGAGTTGACCAAGTGCAACAAGAAGCTGGTCGATCAGCCCTGCTCAGAACTGCCACCAGCAAGCAGCACCGAGTGTGCAGGCACCCAGTCTCGACCCACTGTGCTACAAGGATGGGTTACAAATTATGTGTCCCCACAAGAAAATAAAGTCAATGTAGAAATGAACTGTCCACAAGGTAAACATAACAAGGAAACACACGAACAGTCAGTCGGTGAAACTGTCAGGAGAATGTCGTCGGGAATCTGTATATCAACGTCCGTGTCGTCGGATGTCTCTGCAAACAGCTCTTATTCCCAGAAACAAGTGCCGAAATATAAGACACCGGAAGTCAGTACTAACACGCACTGCAACAGACCGTGGGCTGGCACCAACTGGCACTGCAACAAGCCTCAGCCGTCCCGGGGAAGGTCCACACACAAGACCGCCTCTTCCTTGCCCAGGGAACACATACTGACCAGACTGACCGGCAGGTCTCCGCCACAGCTGCCGGCATCTTCCACTCTGGGCACGTTCTCGGTGCGCAACACGCACTACCGCTCTCCTCACAAATTGAAATCCCCAGTAAATAATCAAAAAGGCGGTTCGAACACATACCTGTCTAGACGAGGCCTGCGCGTATCGCCAGCTGAGGTTGCTGAAGGGAATGCACCAAGTGTGTTGTACAAGTCACGCGACACCCTCCTCGATTACTGGCAGCCATTCAGCCAGGATCCGGGCACGAGATACCAGCGTCCTGTCAACAAACTGAGCAATAAAGAGAAGCACTACTGCACATACCTGCACCAGGACGGGCCGGGCCAGCTGCACGTCAACTGCCAGAAGTACAAGAAGCTGGTGTCCAAGGAAACACAATACTCGGACACAGACAGCTTGGTCGGCAAGCTAACCACTCCAGCACACGATAGCAAAGTCGTTTCAAGCGTCCAGGAAACCGGCAGCTTCACACAGCCATCAGGAGACGGCCACCACCTGCTAGGCAAGTCTCAGTTCCGGTCTGCAGCAGAAGGTAGAGATTGGGCAACAGCTGCCAGAAAACCGGACGCCAGAAATGGCCACTCACAAGCGGAAAGCAGCAATGAAGCCGTGTTGCAGCGAGACGATGACGTGGACAAAAGTTCCGATCGCTGTGCTTCAGGTTCGAGTCACGCCGGTTTCAGATGTGACTCTCTGCTCAAGGAGATCCTCAAGGCGGTGACCAGTAAGATAGCTCGACCAGCTTTTGAGAACCTCAATCGCCAGGGCCACCACGCTGGTCATCTGTCCAAAGCTTCGGATGAGACCGTCCTGGAAAGTTGTGCCGACACCATCAAAACAGAGCATGACACGGACACCATCACGTGTCTGTTGTCAAAGCAATCCAACAAACATACCAACCCCAGCCAGACGACGCAGAGACATACATCAAAGTCTAGTGGCAGTTACAGCCAAAGGCACGAGCCCTCGACACAGCACTCAACAGTTAGCCTCGAAGTGAAATCCGTCAATCTCTGTTTCCGGTGCTCCAACAAAAATGCAGATAACAAAAGTTCCCAGCAAATTAAAATCAAATGGACCAAAAGCCCCAACACACAATCCAAGTGGAAGGCCGAATGTACTGAGGTCACGAGCCTATCGGACAGCCCGGAGCAGGTGTTCAATTCTGTCACAGAGTCGCCCCAGAAATTGCATTCTAGAGAAATCAACGATAAAACCTGCGAGTACAACGCACCACGAAAACAAACAGCAACAAGACTGGGAACTGCTGTGGCAGCAGCTGATGAAGTGACCAAGAGCAATGGCACAGTTGAACACGCCAGTAAAACCTACAAGGTCACTTCTCCATATATGGTATTGTCCCATCGCGCAGCACGGCAGCTGGCCAGACCATCGGACACCACGCTGACCAGCCCCTCCCCGTGTAGAAGCAACATGTCTAAGGGTCGGAGGACAGCATCTAAGCACTGGGACGACAAGCCTCACAGCTCAAACACCCTGGCAACAGCATGCACGGCGCGTGCAGTGACCAGGGCGGAGCACTGTCTGTCGCCTAACCACAGCCCTCTGATGGTCAATGGAGAGAAGGATATGAACCGGCGATCCAGCCCTCAGATGGTCAATGGAGAGAAGGATATGAACCGGCGACACAGCCCTCAGATGGTCATTGGAGAGAAGGATATGAACCGGCGACACAGCAGCGCACTGCTGACCAACAAGGCGGGCCAGGCGCCGCAGAATGAGATTGCCTATAGACACAAGTGCGCGGCTAAAGTCCTGGCCAGGAACCCCGAGGACCACCTCGTTCCCAGGATCGAGGACCGATACGTGCTGATGCAGCTCGACTGGGGCGTCTTCATCGTTCTAGTGACCACCATCCCGGTGCTGCTGCTGCTGCTGTCACTGAACTTCTACATCCGCGCTTCCACCACCAGGCCCGGCACATCGTGATGACAGGAACACTGGCTGCTGCAGGAGGGCACTGCTGTCATTGATGACATCAACACTGGCTGCTGCAGGAGGGCACTGCTGTCATTGATGACATGAACACTGGCTGCTGCAGGAGGGCACTGCTGTCATTGATGACATCAACACTGGCTGCTGCAGGAGGGCACTGCTGTCATTGATGACATCAACGCTGGCTGCTGCCCCCTTCTGTGATTCTTAAGAATGTTTTGTTCCATTGTTGATTATAACCAATCTCTATTGCACATATTTGCTTTTGGTTTTCATTGTGTAGGCGTCTAGGGTGAGACATTTATGATATCTGTGGCTCGCATTAATTACCGGATACAATCATTGTGTAGGCATCTGGGATGAGACATTTATGATATCTGAGGCACGCATTAATTACAGGATACAAGCAAACATTGATGGAGACTGACACTGATACCCCTTGAACACTGCTCCAGACACGCCTAACACACTGCTCCAGACACGCCTAGCCTACTGCTCCAGACACCCCTAATACACTGCTCCAAACACCCCTAGCACACTGCTCCAGACACCCATAGCACATTGCTCCAGACACGCCTAACACACTGCTCCAGACAGGCCTAGCCTACTGCTCCAGACACCCCTAATACACTGCTCCAAACACCCCTAGCACACTGCTCCAGACACCCATAGCACACTGCTCCAGACACCCTTAGCACACTGCTCCAGACACCTCTAGCACACTGCTCAAGACACCTCTAGCACACTGCTCCAGACACCTCTAGCACACTGCTCCAGACAACCCTAGCACACTGCTCCAGACACCCTTAGCACACTCGTCCAGACACCTCTAGCACACTGCTCCAGACACCCCTAGCACACTGCTCCAGACACCTCTAGCACACTGCTCCAGACACCCCTAGCACACTGCTCCAGACACCCCTAGCACACTGCTCCAGACACCCTTAGCACACTGCTCCAGACACCTCTAGCACACTGCTCCAGACACCCTTAGGACACTGCTCCAGACACCTCTAGCACACTGCTCCAGACACCTCTAGCACACTGCTCCAGACAACCCTAACACACTGCTCCAGACCCCTAGCACACTGCTCCAGACAACCCTAGCACACTGCTCCAGACAACCCTAGCACACTGCTCCAGACACCCTTAGCACACTGCTCCAGACACCTCTAGCACACTGCTCCAGACACCTCTAGCACACTGCTTCAGACACCCTTAGCACACTGCTCCAGACCCCTCTAGCACACTGCTCCAGACACCTCTAGCACACTGCTCCAGACACCTCTAGCACACTGCTCTAGACACCCTTAGCACACTGCTCCAGACACCCCTAGCACACTGGTCCAGACACCCCTAGCACACTGGTCCAGACACCTCTAGCACACTGCTCCAGACACCTCTAGCACACTGCTCCAGACAACCCTAGCACACTGCTCCAGACACCCTTAGCACACTGCTCCAGACACCTCTAGCACACTGCTCCAGACCCCTAGCACACTGCTCCAGACAACGCTAGCACACTGCTCCAGACACCTCTAGCACACTGCTTCAGACACCTCTAGCACACTGCTCCAGACACCTCTAGCACTCTGCTCCAGACACCTCTAGCACACTGCTCCAGACACCCTTAGCACACTGCTCCAGACACCTCTAGCACACTGCTCCAGACACCTCTAGCACACTGCTTCAGACACCCTTAGCACACTGCTCCAGACCCCTCTAGCACACTGCTCCAGACACCTCTAGCACACTGCTCCAGACACCTCTAGCACACTGCTCTAGACACCCTTAGCACACTGCTCCAGACACCCCTAGCACACTGGTCCAGACACCCCTAGCACACTGGTCCAGACACCTCTAGCACACTGCTCCAGACACCTCTAGCACACTGCTCCAGACAACCCTAGCACACTGCTCCAGACACCCTTAGCACACTGCTCCAGACACCTCTAGCACACTGCTCCAGACCCCTAGCACACTGCTCCAGACAACCCTAGCACACTGCTCCAGACACCTCTAGCACACTGCTTCAGACACCTCTAGCACACTGCTCCAGACACCTCTAGCACTCTGCTCCAGACACCTCTAGCACACTGCTCCAGACACCCTTAGCACACTGCTCCAGACACCCCTAGCACACTGCTCCAGACACCTCTAGCACACTGCTCCAGACAACCCTAGCACACTGCTCCAGACACCATTAGCACACTGCTCCAGACACCTCTAGCACACTGCTTCAGACACCCTTAGCACACTGCTCCAGACCCCTCTAGCACACTGCTCCAGACACCTCTAGCACACTGCTCCAGACACCTCTAGCACACTGCTCTAGACACCCTTAGCACACTGCTCCAGACACCCCTAGCACACTGCTCCAGACACCCCTAGCACACTGGTCCAGACACCTCTAGCACACTGCTCCAGACACCTCTAGCACACTGCTCCAGACACCTCTAGCACACTGCTCCAGACAACCCTAGCACACTGCTCCAGACACCCTTAGCACACTGCTCCAGACACCTCTAGCACACTGCTCCAGACCCCTAGCACACTGCTCCAGACAACCCTAGCACACTGCTCCAGACACCTCGAGCACACTGCTCCAGACACCTCTAGCACACTGCTCTAGACACCTCTAGCACACTGCTCCAGACACCCTTAGCACACTGCTCCAGACACCCCTAGCACACTGCTCCAGATACCTCTAGCACACTGCTCCAGACAACCCTAGCACACTGCTCCAGACACCCCTAACACACTGCTCCAGACACCCTTAACACACTGCTCCAGACACCCCTAGCACACTGCTCCAGACACCCCTAGCACACTGCTCCAGACACCCCTAGCACACTGCTCCAGACACCCTTAGCACACTGCTCCAGACACCTCTAGCACAATGCTCCAGACACCCCTAGCACACTGCTCCAGACAACCCTAGCACACTGCTCCAGACAACCCTAGCACACTGCTCCAGACACCCTTAGCACACTGCTCCAGACACCTCTAGCACACTGCTTCAGACACCTCTAGCACACTGCTCCAGACACCAATAGCACACTGCTCCAGACACCCCTCCAGACAACCCTAGCACATTGCTGCAGACACCCTTAGCACACTGCTCCAGACAACCCTAGCACACTGCTCCAGACAACCCTAGCACACTGCTCCAGACACCCTTAGCACACTGCTCCAGACACCTCTAGCACACTGCTTCAGACACCTCTAGCACACTGCTCCAGACACCAATAGCACACTGCTCCAGACACCCCTAGCACACTCCTCCAGACAACCCTAGCACATTGCTGCAGACACCCTTAGCACACTGCTCCAGACAACCTTAACACACTGCTCCAGACAACCCTAGCACACTGCTCCAGACACCTCTAGCACACTGCTCCAGACAACCCTAGCACACTGCTCCAGACACCGTTAGCACACTGCTCCAGACACCCCTAACACACTGCTCCAGACACCCTTAACACACTGCTCCAGACACCCCTAGCACACTGCTCCAGACACCCCTAGCACACTGCTCCAGACACCCCTAGCACACTGCTCCAGACACCCTTAGCACACTGCTCCAGACACCTCTAGCACAATGCTCCAGACACCCCTAGCACACTGCTCCAGACAACCCTAGCACACTGCTCCAGACAACCCTAGCACACTGCTCCAGACACCCTTAGCACACTGCTCCAGACACCTCTAGCACACTGCTTCAGACACCTCTAGCACACTGCTCCAGACACCCCTAGCACACTGCTCCAGACACCCCTAGCACACTCCTCCAGACAACCCTAGCACATTGCTGCAGACACCCTTAGCACACTGCTCCAGACAACCTTAACACACTGCTCCAGACAACCCTAGCACACTGCTCCAGACACCCTTAGCACACTGCTCCAGACACCTCTAGCACACTGCTCCAGACACCTCTAGCACACTGCTCCAGACACCCTTAGCACACTGCTCCAGACACCCTTAGCACACTGCTCCAGACACCCTTAACACACTGCTCCAGACAACCCTAGCACACTGCTCCAGACAACCCTAGCACACTGCTCCAGACACTCTTAGCACACTGCTCCAGACACCCTTAGCACACTGCTCCAGACACCTCTAGCACACTGCTCCAGACCCCTAGCACACTGCTCCAGACCCCTAGCACACTGCTCCAGACACCCCTAGCACACTGCTCCAGACACCCCTAGCACACTGCTCCAGACACCTCTAGCACACTGCTCCAGACACCTCTAGCACACTGCTCCAGACCCCTAGCACACTGCAGTTTTCCAGACTTTTCCAGACAACTGTTTCCCTAAAGAGGTATGTTTCGCTCGCCAATAGGCCAAAGTTTGGGCTGAGATAACGACACTGTATTTTCTTCACAACTTCAATCCCTTTTCATATTTAAGTTGATACTTGTTCAACACACTGAAGTTACAGAATCATAACAGAACTCATTGCTAAACTGTCACATGTAGAAAATATATTGTTGTTAAACAACTGGTTATAAATCAATGATATGAAATACAGCAGTCGTTAATTGTCATCATTGTGTCTCCACTATCACAGCAACAAGTCATGGTAGCAAAATACACCTGCAAGTCATCATGAAGAGAGTTGACAGCAAATTAGAACATGTAGGCAAGTACAGGCAGGTTTCAGAAAGAGCATAGGGACCAGAGACCATGTCTTCAAGATGAGAACCATCTTTGATAAATGCAGACATTACAATGTAGTTCTTCAAGATTAGAACCATCATTGATAAATGCAGACAGTACAATGTAGATCAAGATTAGAGCCATCATTGATAAATGCAGACAGTACAATGTAGATCAAGATTATAACCATCATTGATAAATGCAGACAGTACAATGTAGTTCTTCAAGATTATAACCATCGTTGATAAATGCAGACAGTACAATGTAGTTCTTCGAGATTAGAACCTTCGTTGATAAATGCAGACAGTACAATGTAGTTCTTCAAGATTATAACCATCGTTGATAAATGCAGACAGTACAATGTAGTTCTTCAAGATTAGAACCATCATTGATAAATACAGACAGTACAATGTAGTTCTTCAAGATTAGAACCATCATTGATAAATACAGACAGTACAATGTAGTTCTTCAAGATTAGAACCATCATTGACAAATACAGACAGTACAATGTACATCTTCATACATGCCTTGTAGACTACAATAAAGCTTTGACTCATTCAACATCAGAAATCATGGAACATCATGAAAAATATGAGGTTGTCAGCAGACTTGACCCACTTATTTTAATCATTTTATTATGATCGACCAGTAGCTGTCAGAGTAGCAGCTGGTGGAACATCAAGATGGTGTGAGGTGCAAATGGGTCAGACAGGGCTGTACTCTTGCCCCAGACCTCTTCAACACATGCAGAAAATGTCATCACAAGGACCAGAAAAATCAGACCAGTAAAAATGATCATACTTTTATAATTGATGGAGACCCAACTCCGGAACTTAGACAGGAAGTTAATAGTCCTCATATCAAATAGTGCCAGGGGATTATACAAGTTATTCCCATCTGTCTAAAGACACAGTCAAGGGAGACATTTGTTTTGGAACAGAAAATTAACATGCCCACAGAGAACACTAGATGACAAAAAGTATTACAATCAACCAGCATTACAATCAATTAGTATTACAATCAATTAGTATTACAATCATCCTGTATTTCAATCAACCAGTATTACAATCACCCAGTACTACAATCATCCAGTATTACAATCAATCAGTTTTACAATCAATCAGTTTTACAATCACCCAGTATTACAATCAGCCAGTATAACAACCAGTATTACAATCAACCAGAATTACAATCAATCAACCAGTATTACAATCAAACAGTATTACAACCAGTATTACAATCATCCAGTATTACAATCATCCAGTATTACAATCAACAATAAGGACAATAAAAATGTCCAACTGAGAATATTTTGGCCCCACAGTTAACAACACAGGTAACAACACAGATAACAACACAGGTAACAGTACAATTCAATCAATCAATCAATCAATCAATCAATCAATCAATCATGTGCCATGCTGGAAAGCTTGGGCGGCCATGACTCACCATTTTACTCTATCACCAGAGTCGTGGATCAGCTAAGTGTTCCTGTCTCAACCATGCCATGTGGCTAAGCTATCCAGGTATTTTCCTCTCGGTCTTCCTCTTGGTCTGTTCCCTTCGATCTTGCCAGTTGTCACCAAGTTCTCCAATCCATTTCTTCTCATAACATGTCCAAAAAATTTTGACTGTCAACGTCTAATTTCTCTAATCAATTTACGATTTTCATTTGTCTCCTGTAGTACTTGGTCATTTGTCTCCTGTAGTACTTGGTCATTTGTCTCCTGTAGTACTTGGTCATTACAGTACAATTATGTCAGACATAAGATGGCATTAGCAGTGCAGAGATTAAACTGTATTCAAAATCAATTGAACAATGCCCTCCCTCTTCCCCCCCCCCCCCCAAAAAAAAAGTTACAGTAAATTCTATAACATATGTCCCATAATGTCTGTACAACTGTTATATGGTAAATCTAGACCTGGTATGTCTGCACAACTGTCAGATGGTAAATCTAGACCTGGTGTGTCTGTACAACAACTATCAGATGGTAAATCTAGACCTGGTATGTCTGTACAACAACTGTCAGACGGTAAATCTAGATGTGGTATGTCTGTACAACTGTAATATGGTAAATATAGAACTGGTATGTTTGTACAACTGTCAGATGGTAAATCTAGACCTTGTATGTCTGTACAACAACAGTCAAATGATAAATCTAGACCTGGTATGTCCGTACAACAACTGTCAGATGGTAAAACTAGACCTGGTATGTCCATACAACAACTGTGAGATGGTAAATCTAGACCTGGTAAGCCTATACAACTGTCAGATGGTAAATCTAGACCTGGTATGTCTGTACAACAACAGTCAGATGGTAAATCTAGAACTGGTATGTCTGTACTAGCTGGCTGTACTTCCCATGAAAAGTCCAGGTACCATGTAGGCACTGCAAGGAGCCTGAACTAAAACCTAGTACACCATATACCTCACTGGTGTACACAGACATACCACCATATACCTCACTGGTGTACACAGACATACCACCATATACCTCACTGGTGTACACAGACATACCACCATATACCTCACTGGTGTACACAGACATACCACCATATACCTCACTGGTGTACACAGACATACCACCATATACCTCACTGGTGTACACAGACATACCACCATATACCTCACTGGTGTACACAGACATACCACCATATACCTCACTGGTGTACACAGACACAGACACCAGCACCAAATACCTCACTGCATGGAACAGGGTCCTTGACTTGTATGTGTACATGGGTACATAATCAGATGTTGCACATATGTACGTGCACACATAGATACATAATCAGATCAGACACATGTTTACATGCAAGTACAAATACATAATAAGATCAAGCACATATGTATAAGGGGCGTTAATTTGAAATCTGTTTGTGCCGCACCGCGCGTAATTGCGTACGTTGAACATGATCATGTCATAGTCATGTGATAAGTACTGACCAATGAATAAATGAGTAAGTGCTTATCGTCCAATAGGTTTTGTTTCTGACCATTGAGAAAATGACCGGGTTGATCCAAAATCCATCCAAAGAAGCTCAAAGAGAGGTGATTCAGTTTCTTTCACTTAAAGGATATTGATCAGTGGACATTCATCGAAGAATGCAGGCAGCTTACGGTAACAAATATGTGTTGAAGACAACAGCGACAGACTGGGCACGAATGTTTTGGAAAGGACATCAGATCACGACATCTTCGACGGCCGGGTCAAGCGCATATTGTTGCAATAGAATGAACCATTGCCAAAATTGATGCAGCAGTACAGATGAACCGTTGTCAAAGCATACGTTCGCTAGCGAAAGATTTTGATGTGTCAAATGGGACAATTCAAAAGGTCATTCGTAAGAAACTGCAATATCCGAAGGTGTGTTCACAATGGGTACCACGGATGTTGACCAATACCAAAAAGAGGAATGCATGGGATGGTGTTTGAACTACGTGCTGCATTACAGAGTGGAGAGTGATGCATTTCTCTTCTGCATAGTGGCAGGCGATGAATCATGGTGTCACCACTTTGAGCCGAGCAGCAAAAGAGAGAGCATGCAATGGAAGCATGCTGGATCACCAAAAACATCACCAAGTTACAGGTTTCCGCTGGTAACGTTATGCTAGGGCACGTTTTGTTTACCATGAAGGGCTTTTGTTGGCCACTTTAAAGAACCTGGTGTCAACATCAACTCTACCCACTACTTGCAAACACTAGACAAGCTGCAAAAAACCATCAAGAATAAACGAACCGGCATGCTTTCTCGCGGTGTGATTTTGTTGCATGATAATGCTCGTTTGCATGTTGCAAAGATTGTGCAGGAAGCATTAGCAAGGAAGAAGTGGGAAATTCTGCAACATCCAGCCCATAGTCCTGATTTGTCACCATGTGATTTTCATTTGTTTGGACCTCTAAAAAAAGCTCTCAAGGGGCAATGATTTCACACAGATGCAGACGTAATGAACGTTGTAAACATTTGGTTCAGTGAGGAACCAAAATCCTTTTTTGCGGACGGTATTAGCCGCCTACTTAAGTAATGGGATGCTTGTCTGAATGCCTACGGTGACTTCTTCTGACCAACCCATGGTGCATAATTCATTCAAAATGAATGCTTTGTTTAATTCTAACACACCTGTTAATTGATTATGTGGTTGTTTCGGGATTTGAAATTTAAATATTGAGCATAACCCACTACTGGCAACGCCGATCGCATTCTGGTATGAACACCTGTTAATGTTTCTTTCATGCTTTTGTAATAAAGCCATTGGAACGGGTTTCAAATAAACGCCCCTAATACAAGAATACATGTACGGATACGTAATTAGATCAAGCACATGTGTACAAGAATATACATACAGATATTATTTAGATCAAGCACATGTGTACAAGAATACATGTACAGATACAAATTAGATCAAGCACATCTGTACATGAATGCATTTACAGATACATAATCAAATACATACTTAAAATAAGACACTTTAACATTCACACTCAATCTACAGTTGAACACGCATGCAGCACATCTACACTCTCACGTGTGCACATCATTCATACTCACAAAGCTGCTGAGAATATAAATATGAAGACACAAAGGCCAAACAGGCACATGGAAGACTAGAAATAGATGCCAGCAGCCACAGTGCGCGGGCAGGGATGAATTCAAGATGATGATGATGATGATGATGATGATGAGCAGTATTGACTAGACATGAATGAAGTGACCAGCCATGCGTACTGGCTGCAAGTAATAACATTGACAACAAGAACATGCTTCAAACAGGCAGTACATAAAATCCTCGCCATTTCACTTGATCACCAGAGTGTGGATCAGTCCCTTGTTTCTGTCTCGACCATGCCACATGGTCAAGCAATCCAGGTATTTACTTCTGTCTTCTCCTTGTTCTCCTCCCCTCGATCTTGCCAGTTGTCACCAAGTTCTCCAATTTATTTCTTCTCATAACATGTCCAAAAAATCAGTCTACATTGGTTAATTCACAGTCAGTGCTTCAACCCTCACACAGTCAGTGCTTCAACCCACACATAGTCAGTGCTTCAACCCACACATAGTCAGTGCTTCAACCCACACATAGTCAGTGCTTCAACCCACACATAGTCCAGTGTGTCAACCCACACATAGTCCAGTGTGTCAACCCATACATAGTCCAGTGTGTCAACCCATACATAGTCCAGTGTGTCAACCCTCACACAGTCCAGTGTGTCAACCCTCACATAGTCCAGTGTGTCAACCCTCACATAGTCCAGTGTGTCAACCCTCACATAGTCCAGTGTGTCAACCCTCACATAGTCCAGTGTGTCAACCCTCACATAGTCCAGTGTGTCAACCCTCACATAGTCCAGTGTGTCAACCCTCACATAGTCCAGTGTGTCAACCCTCACATAGTCCAGTGTGTCAATCCTCACACAGTCCAGTGTGTCAACCCTCACACAGTCCAGTGTGTCAACCCTCACAGTCAGTGCTTCAACCCTCACATAGTCCAGTGTGTCAACCCTCACATAATCCAGTGTGTCAACCCACACACAGTCCAGTGTGTCAACCCTCACATAGTCCAGTGTGTCAACCCACACATAGTCCAGTGTGTCAACCCTCACATAGTCCAGTGTGTCAACCCTCACATAGTCCAGTGTGTCAACCCTCACATAGTCCAGTGTGTCAACCCTCACATAGTCCAGTGTGTCAACCCTCACATAGTCCAGTGTGTCAACCCTCACATAGTCCAGTGTGTCAACCCTCACATAGTCCAGTGTGTCAACCCTCACATAGTCCAGTGTGTCAACCCTCACATAGTCCAGTGTGTCAACCCTCACACAGTCCAGTGTGTCAACCCTCACACAGTCCAGTGTGTCAACCCTCACATAGTCCAGTGTGTCAACCCTCACACAGTCCAGTGTGTCAACCCTCACATAGTCCAGTGTGTCAACCCTCACATAGTCCAGTGTGTCAACCCTCACATAGTCCAGTGTGTCAACCCTCACATAGTCCAGTGTGTCAACCCACACAGAGTCCAGTGTGTCAACCCTCACATTGTCCAGTGTGTCAACCCACACATAGTCCAGTGTGTCAACCCTCACATAGTCCAGTGTGTCAACCCTCACATAGTCCAGTGTGTCAACCCTCACATAGTCCAGTGTGTCAACCCTCACATAGTCCAGTGTGTCAACTCTCACATAGTCCAGTGTGTCAACCCTCACATAGTCCAGTGTGTCAACCCTCACATAGTCCAGTGTGTCAACCCTCACACAGTCCAGTGTGTCAACCCTCACACAGTCCAGTGTGTCAACCCTCACATAGTCCAGTGTGTCAACCCTCACACAGTCAGTGCTTCAACCCACACATAGTCCAGTGTGTCAACCCTCACACAGTCCAGTGTGTCAACCCTCACACAGTCAGTGCTTCAACCCTCACATAGTCCAGTGTGTCAACCCACACACAGTCCAGTGTGTCAACCCACACACAGTCCAGTGTGTCAACCCACACACAGTCCAGTGTGTCAACCCTCACATAGTCCAGTGTGTCAACCCTCACATAGTCCAGTGTGTCAACCCTCACATAGTCCAGTGTGTCAACCCTCACATAGTCCAGTGTGTCAACCCTCACATAGTCCAGTGTGTCAACCCTCACATAGTCCAGTGTGTCAACCCTCACATAGTCCAGTGTGTCAACCCACACATAGTCCAGTGTGTCAACCCTCACATAATCCAGTGTGTCAACCCACACACAGTCCAGTGTGTCAACCCTCACAGTCCAGTGTGTCAACCCTCACATAGTCCAGTGTGTCAACCCTCACATAGTCCAGTGTGTCAACCCTCACATAGTCCAGTGTGTCAACCCTCACATAGTCCAGTGTGTCAACCCTCACATAGTCCAGTGTGTCAACCCTCACATAGTCCAGTGTGTCAACCCTCACATAGTCCAGTGTGTCAACCCACACATAGTCCAGTGTGTCAACCCACACATAGTCCAGTGTGTCAACCCTCACATAGTCCAGTGTGTCAACCCTCACATAGTCCAGTGTGTCAACCCTCACATAGTCCAGTGTGTCAACCCTCACATAGTCCAGTGTGTCAACCCTCACATAGTCCAGTGTGTCAACCCTCACATAGTCCAGTGTGTCAACCCTCACATAGTCCAGTGTGTCAACCCTCACATAGTCCAGTGTGTCAACCCTCACATAGTCCAGTGTGTCAACCCACACATAGTCCAGTGTGTCAACCCTCACATAGTCCAGTGTGTCAACTCTCACATAGTCCAGTGTGTCAACCCTCACATAGTCCAGTGTGTCAACCCTCACATAGTCCAGTGTGTCAACCCTCACACAGTCCAGTGTGTCAACCCTCACACAGTCCAGTGTGTCAACCCTCACACAGTCCAGTGTGTCAACCCTCACATAGTCAGTGCTTCAACCCACACATAGTCCAGTGTGTCAACCCTCACACAGTCCAGTGTGTCAACCCTCACACAGTCAGTGCTTCAACCCTCACATAGTCCAGTGTGTCAACCCACACACAGTCCAGTGTGTCAACCCACACACAGTCCAGTGTGTCAACCCACACACAGTCCAGTGTGTCAACCCTCACATAGTCCAGTGTGTCAACCCTCACATAGTCCAGTGTGTCAACCCTCACATAGTCCAGTGTGTCAACCCTCACATAGTCCAGTGTGTCAACCCACACATAGTCCAGTGTGTCAACCCTCACATAGTCCAGTGTGTCAACTCTCACATAGTCCAGTGTGTCAACCCTCACATAGTCCAGTGTGTCAACCCTCACATAGTCCAGTGTGTCAACCCTCACACAGTCCAGTGTGTCAACCCTCACACAGTCCAGTGTGTCAACCCTCACACAGTCAGTGCTTCAACCCACACATAGTCCAGTGTGTCAACCCTCACACAGTCCAGTGTGTCAACCCTCACACAGTCAGTGCTTCAACCCTCACATAGTCCAGTGTGTCAACCCACACACAGTCCAGTGTGTCAACCCACACACAGTCCAGTGTGTCAACCCACACACAGTCCAGTGTGTCAACCCTCACATAGTCCAGTGTGTCAACCCTCACATAGTCCAGTGTGTCAACCCTCACATAGTCCAGTGTGTCAACCCTCACATAGTCCAGTGTGTCAACCCTCACATAGTCCAGTGTGTCAACCCTCACATAGTCCAGTGTGTCAACCCACACATAGTCCAGTGTGTCAACCCTCACATAATCCAGTGTGTCAACCCACACACAGTCCAGTGTGTCAACCCTCACAGTCCAGTGTGTCAACCCTCACATAGTCCAGTGTGTCAACCCTCACATAGTCCAGTGTGTCAACCCTCACATAGTCCAGTGTGTCAACCCTCACATAGTCCAGTGTGTCAACCCTCACATAGTCCAGTGTGTCAACCCTCACATAGTCCAGTGTGTCAACCCTCACATAGTCCAGTGTGTCAACCCTCACATAGTCCAGTGTGTCAACCCACACATAGTCCAGTGTGTCAACCCACACATAGTCCAGTGTGTCAACCCTCACATAGTCCAGTGTGTCAACCCTCACATAGTCCAGTGTGTCAACCCTCACATAGTCCAGTGTGTCAACCCTCACAGTCCAGTGTGTCAACCCTCACATAGTCCAGTGTGTCAACCCTCACATAGTCCAGTGTGTCAACCCTCACATAGTCCAGTGTGTCAACCCTCACATAGTCCAGTGTGTCAACCCTCACATAGTCCAGTGTGTCAACCCACACATAGTCCAGTGTGTCAACCCTTACATAGTCCAGTGTGTCAACCCTCACATAGTCCAGTGTGTCAACCCTCACACAGTCAGTGCTTCAACCCACACATAGTCCAGTGTGTCAACCCTCACATAGTCCAGTGTGTCAACCCTCACACAGTCCAGTGTGTCAACCCTCACATAGTCCAGTGTGTCAACCCTCACATAGTCCAGTGTGTCAACCCTCACATAGTCCAGTGTGTCAACCCACACACAGTCCAGTGTGTCAACCCACACACAGTCCAGAGTGTCAATCGTCACATAGTCCAGTGTGTCAACCCACACACAGTCCAGTGTGTCAACCCACACACAGTCCAGAGTGTCAATCCTCACACAGTCAGTGATTCAACCCTCACATAGTCCAGTGTGTCAACCCACACACAGTCCAGTGTGTCAACCCACACACAGTCCAGAGTGTCAATCCTCACACAGTCAGTGATTCAACCCTCACATAATCCAGCGTGTCAACCCACACATAGTCCAGTGTGCCAACCCACACATCCAGTGTTTCAACCCCCACACATCCAGTGTTTCAACCCCCACACATCCAGTGTTTCAACCCCCACACATCCAATGTTTCAACCCCCACACATCCAATGTTTCAACCCCCACACATCCAGTGTTTCAACCCCCACACATCCAGTATTTCAACCCCAACATCCAGTGTTTCAACCCCCACACATCCAGTGTTTCAACCCCAACATCCAGTGTTTCAACCCCCACACATCCAGTGTTTCAACCCTCACACATCCAGTGTTTCAACCCCCACACATCCAGTATTTCAACCCCCACACATCCAGTGTTTCAACCCCCACACATCCAGTGTTTCAACCCTCACACATCCAGTGTTTCAACCCCCACACATCCAGTGTTTCAACCCCCACACATCCAGTGTTTCAACCCCCACACATCCAGTGTTTCAACCCCCACACATCCAGTGTTTCAACCCCCACACATCCAGTGTTTCAACCCCCACACATCCAGTTTTTCAACCCTCACACATTCAGTGTTTCAACCCCCACACATCCAGTGTTTCAGCCCCCACAACCACCAAGTGTAACAACATGTAGGTCATCAGCTGTAATGTCCCAACCTACATCATCATGAGCTTTAGCACACTCCCATCCAAATGTTTCACCTGCCAATCACTGAATGTGAACACTGCCACAATCTTGCCAGGAAACAATCTCCTCCACAATCACAGATGTAAATAATTTTTACTAGCATCATATACTATTGTGATAAGCTACAACCACATGACTGGAGTGAAGGATACAACCACATGACTGGAGTGAAGGTTACAACCACATGACTGGAGAGAAGGGTACAACCACATGACTGGAGTGAAGGATACAACCACATGACTAGAGTGAAGGATACAGCCACATGACTGGAGTGAAGGATACAACCACATGACTGGAGTGAAGGATACAACCACATGACTGGAGTGAAGGATACAACCACATGACTGGAGTGAAGGATACAGCCACATGACTTGAGTGAAGGCTACAACTATATGACTGGAGTGAAGGCTACAATCACATGACTGGAGTGAAGGCTACAATCACATGACTAGAGTGAAGGATACAGCAACATGACTGGAGTGAAGGATACAGCCACATGACTGGGGTGAAGGATACAACCACATGACTGGAGTGAAGGATACAACCACATGACTGGAGTGAAGGCTACAACTATATGACTGGAGTGAAGGCTACAACTATATGACTGGAGTGAAGGATACAACCACATGACTAGAGTGAAGGATACAGCCACATGACTGGAGTGAAGGCTACAACTATATGACTGGAGTGAAGGCTACAATCACATGACTGGAGTGAAGGATACAACCACATGACTGGAGTGAAGGCTACAACCACATGACTGGGGTGAAGGATACAACCACATGACTGGAGTGAAGGATACAGCCACATGACTGGAGTGAAGGCTACAACTATATGACTGGAGTGAAGGCTACAACCACATGACTGGAGTGAAGGCTACAACCACATGACTGGAGTGAAGGATACAACCACATGACTGGAGTGAAGGCTACAACAATATGACTGGAGTGAAGGCTACAATCACATGACTGGAGTGAAGGATACAGCAACATGACTGGAGTGAAGGCTACAACTATATGACTGGAGTGAAGGCTACAACCACATGACTGGAGTGAAGGCTACAATCACATGACTGGAGTGAAGGCTACAACCACATGACTGGAGTGAAGGCTACAACCACATGACTGGAGTGAAGGATACAACCACATGACTGGAGTGAAGGCTACAGCCACATGACTGGAGTGAAGGCTACAACTATATGACTGGAGTGAAGGCTACAACCACATGACTGGAGTGAAGGATACAACCACATGACTGGAGTGAAGGATACAACCACATGACTGGAGTGAAGGATACAACCACATGACTGGAGTGAAGGCTACAATCACATGACTGGAGTGAAGGATACAACCACATGACTGGAGTGAAGGCTTCAATCATGTCATGATAGATATATCATACTCAACCCACATTTCC
Source organism: Cepaea hortensis (assembly GCA_963921405.1). Taxonomy (NCBI): domain Eukaryota; kingdom Metazoa; phylum Mollusca; class Gastropoda; order Stylommatophora; family Helicidae; genus Cepaea; species Cepaea hortensis. Next base: position 220,105,360 of record OY992877.1, read on the forward strand.
AGGTGGCATGTTGACCTGAGTCAGTGGGAATCTGAGTCCTCCACACAGCACAAGGGGACAGAACCATTGACATTTCTTGCTGGTTCCTCCACACAGCACAAGGGGACAGAACCATTGACATTTCTTGCTGGTTCCTCCACACAGCACAAGGGGACAGAACCATTGACATTTCTTGCTGGTTCCTCCACACAGCACAAGGGGACAGAACCATTGACATTTCTTGCTGGTTCCTCCACACAGCACAAGGGGACAGAACCATTGACATTTCTTGCTGGTTCCTCCACACAGCACAAGGGGACAGAACCATTAAACATTTCTTGCTGGTTCCTCCACACAGCACAAGGGGACAGAATCATTGACATTTCTTGCTGGTTCCTCCACACAGCACAAGGGGACAGAACCACTGACACTTCACATACAGCACAAGGGGACAGAACCATTGACACTTCACGTACAGCACAAGGGGACAGAACCACTGACATTTCTTGCTGGTTCCTCCACACAGCACAAGGGGACAGAACCATTGACATTTCTTGCTGGTTCCTCCACACAGCACAAGGGGACAGAACCATTGACATTTCTTGCTGGTTCCTCCACACAGCACAAGGGGACAGAACCATTGACATTTCTTGCTGGTTCCTCCACACAGCACAAGGGGACAGAACCATTGACACTTCATGAACAATACAAGGGGACAGAACCACTGACATTTCATGTTCAGCACAAGAGGACAGAACCATCAACACTTCCCATACAGCACAAGGGGACAGAACCACTGACACTTCACATACAACACAAGGGGACAGAACCATTGACACTTCCCATACAGCACAAGGGGACAGAACCACTGACACTTCACATACAGCACAAGGGGACAGAACCACTGACACTTCACATACAGCACAAGGGGACAGAACCACTGACACTTCCCATACAGCACAAGGGGACATAATCATTGACACTTCACATATAGCACATGGGGATAGAACCACTGACACTTCACATACATCACAAGGGGACATAATCATTGATGCTTCACATACAGCACAAGGGGACATAATCATTGACACTTCACATACAGCACAAGGGGACAGAACCACTGACACTTCACATACAGCACAAGGGGACATAATCATTGACACTTCACATACAGCACAAGGGGACAGAACCACTGACACTTCACATACAGCACAAGGGGACATAATCATTTACACTTCACATACAGCACAAGGGGACATAATCATTGACACTTCACATACAGCACAAGGGGACAGAATCATTGACACTTCACATACAGCACAAGGGGACAGACCCATTGACACTTCCCGTACAGCACAAGGGGCAGAATCATTGACACTTCTCGTACAGCACAAGAGGACTGAACCATTGACACTTCCCGTACAGCACAAGGGGACAGACCCATTGACACTTCCCGTACAGCACAAGGGGCAGAATCATTGACACTTCTCGTACAGCACAAGAGGACTGAACCATTGACACTTCACTTTTCTTGACATACCCAGGTAGGACAGGGAAGAATAATGAAGACTCCAGCTGCCTTGATGTCCCAGGGAAGACTAAACTCAATCATGAGCTGTCTCGACATCACACATTAGAACAAGGAAGACTAAACTCAATCATGAGCTGTCTCGACATCACACATTAGAACAAGGAAGACTAAACTCAATCATGAGCTGTCTCGACATCACACATTAGAACAAGGAAGACTAAACTCAATCATGAGCTGTCTCGACATCACACATTAGAACAAGGAAGACTAAACTCAATCATGAGCTGTCTCGACATCACACATTAGAACAAGGAAGACTAAACTCAATCATGAGCTGTCTCAACATCACACATTAGAACAAGGAAGACTAAACTCAATCATGAGCTGTCTCGACATCACACATTAGAACAAGGAAGACTAAACTCAATCATGAGCTGTCTCAACATCACACATTAGAACCAGGAAGACTAAACTCAATCATGAGCTGTCTCGACATCACACATTAGAACAAGGAAGACTAAACTCAATCATGAGCTGTCTCGACATCACACATTAGAACAAGGAAGACTAAACTCAATAATGAGCTGTCTCGACATCATACATTAGAACCTAAAACTCTACAGTGTAAGATAACATACAGATAACTCTATAATGAAACATAAAAGGCAGTTAATTGTTTAGTTAGTTAGCTGCAGTTCTTACTTCATGGCAAAGGGTCACCTCATAATGCTCTGTTCCTGCACCAGTGAATATCACACAAAATGCTCCTCACTACCACATGTAAAAAAGTAAAATAGACAGGCATCTAAAAAAAACAACAGCCCTCACAGATATACTATGCATAAGGCTGCTGCCAGAATGCCAACACAAAAATCCACCATGAAAAATACAATCCATCGTCGATGGAAATGACAATCACTAGAAAACCAGCAGCCACACATAACTGCATAAGGAAAACCCAGTTAGTTCAGCAACCGGACAGCTGCCATTTTTCTGAACATGTAGTTAATGATACAAACAACCGCAGATAGATGTAAAAGCACTCGAGACAAAATCTACAGCTCACAGTGTTGCTCCATGCATGTAGCTGGGTGATGGAAATCATGCACTCCCAGTTCAGCTGAGTAAATGCATAAGCAAACCACAGCTACAAGTATAAACACTCCAGAGGCCTCAACTGCTCAACTGCCTATCAACCATGTTGGACCGGAAGATAACAGACAGAAAACACTTCAATAAAAGATAACATATAGATAACTCTATAATGAAAGGTAACAGACAGATAACACCACAGTGAAAGATGACAAACCTTGTGAATAATTTCTTGTAAAAAAGAGGAGCAACTCTTGTGGAAAATGAAGAATTATCCCTATGATCACATCCTATGTAATAATTATAATCAATGAGGAGTCAGTGAAACAGCCACAGCAACACTACTTAGCTCTACACACAGTCAGCCACACCAACTAAGCACAGATCTACACGTGCATCTGGTGGGAATGGGTGAAGGCACTGGTCAAACAGTACACTGTCACACCGCCTGCTTCTAACCGATATTGTGAAAGACTTACGAAGAACACTCCGCAGCCCTGCCATCAACATGTAACTCGGCAATGGATGCTAATGCTGCCTTGAGTGTGAGGAATATATGGTCCCCGTACTTGACCCAAAACCCTGTTGACTTGAGCATAGGAATGATGCTCTCTGGTACAGATGTGACTAGAACCCCTACCCCCACGGCAGACAGCTCCTCTATCAAGAACTGCAGCGCCTGAACCCCCATCAGGTCTATGAAGACAACTTCTGCAGCATCCAGCACAACAACCCTCACACAGGAGTCGGGCAGATCACACAACATCGTCTCTCCCACGTCAGAAGCCTCACATCCATTGGCTCCCTTCTCCTGCCTGTCTTCTCCTGCCTGTCTTCTCCTGCCTGTCTTCTCCTGTCTGTCTTCTATGCAAACATTCAATTGTTTTTTCACTTTCATGGGGTCAATCCCAATGTTAGTGAACACACTTGCTGTAAATATTTCAGCATTCACAAAATAGAGAGGTGTTTTAATTTTGATAATTTTCACAAACTGTGTTTGCTTAGCTGAAGAATATTTCTCTAGAGATCTCAACTCTGATGACAAGGGGCTGATGGGAATCTGTCCGACTTCTACAACAGGTGATAGCATGGATCTGAACACAACCAAGAACAGTGACAGCAACACAGTAGCCAGGAGGCCAACCTCAGCATTTAAGACAACACAAGACACGCACGCACACACCCAGACTGCACAGTCATAGCTGGACTTGCGCCACTCCCTGGGGATGTCCAACAACTTGAGGAAGACAGTCTGCAGACTGACAACAATGATGGCAGATAAAACACACATTGGCAAATAGTAAAAGTACGGTCCGATGACCAAGATAACCAGCAGCACCAGTACAGCCGCCACCAGGGACGCCAGCTGTGTCTGCCCTCCAGCTCCATCTTGAACAAAACTGCGTGACACAGAGGCAGCTGGGATATATCCGGAAAACAGGCCACACACGACAGAGCACACCCCACAAGCTAGCATCTCTTGGTTCGAGTCCACAATGTAGTTATGTTTTAATCCCAGTGTCTTGGCCATTGCCAGAGTTTGTGCATAAGCAATCACGATGATGATGATGCCATCTCCGATGTAATCGATGACCTGCGACAGATCTGGAATTTTGGGTGCTGGCACGCCGACCGGAACTGTTTCAACAACCTTGACATTGAAATGATCGTGCAAATATGTGAAATGTGAAATCAGAGTTGCAGCGATCACCACCAGCAACTCAATGGGGACTGGAAACCTCAGGTGTTTCTTGTACCTTTCATTGATAAACCTTTTCACCAGATAGATCACCAGAATGCTGATGGCAGAGATGAGCAAAGTGGCAATGTTGGTTTCCGGAAGTTTCTGCACAATGGCGATCCATGTTTTCAACAATGCTCCAACTCCACTGTAGCGTGGAATAGACAGACCAAACATAATCTTGATCTGGCTGGTTATGACGTGGAAGGATATGCCCACAGTAAATCCAGTGATCAGAGAATTGGACATGATGTTTGCGATGTGGCTGAGACCTATTCTGGACGCAACTATGAAGATGATCCCTGAGACGACCGACACACCACTAGCTATCTCCAGCCTCTGAGCTGACCGCATCGTCTCCAGACTACCAGTGAGCGCTGGCTCCGAGGTCATCAATATGTTTGAACAATTTGCGGGTAAGGCTAAATCTGAGCTGGTGTTGGCAAGAACAACAGAAGCATTGAATGTGCACCCTCCTGCAGGGAAGTGCCCACAAGCTGGTGACAGCTGCTCCATCAGAGAGCTGTCGTATTTGTCCAACACTGTGGCAATCATCAGGCTCAGGATGGCAATGCAGCCCCAGGACAGCTGCCGGCCGGTGCCGAACACGCAGTAGGTCACCGAGGAGAACAACGAAATGTACAGCCCAACGATCGGAGGCAAGGTGGACAGGGCTGCGTAGGCCATCCCCTGAGGAATCATCATGACGCCAGACGTTGCGCCTGCTATAATGTCATTCAGCACATCTTTGCGTCTGTATGTGCGTAGAGTTTCAATGATCGGGAATATCTGCAAAACTGATTTGTGAATTCTGTGAGCAGAGATGTGCTTGGACAATGCACGGACAACCTTACTGTGAACTGGAACTTGGTCAGCTGTATGTCTGAATGCATCTTCAAACGCTACAAGTCTCGGGTATTCTGGTACAAGTGGGTCACCATCTGCAGGCGGGTCACCAGCTACAGGTGGGTCACCATCTGCAGGCGGGTCACCAGCTACAGGTGGGTCACCATCTACAGGTGGGTCACCAGCTACAGGTGGGTCACCATCTGCAGGCGGGTCACCAGCTACAGGTGGGTCACCATCTACAGGTGGGTCACCAGCTACAGGTGGGTCACCAGCTACAGGCGGGTCACCATCTGCAGGCGGGTCACCATCTACAGGTGGGTCACCATCTACTAGCTGCAGGCTTCCTGTTCTGTGCAGGGAGTACATGATGGGCAGATACTGGGCAAGCAAGCTGTTAGGGATGTCAATAAAACATCAGTTGAACATCAAGACACATGTATAATGTCACAGGTGCAATCATCAAAACACCACATAAAGAAGTGTTGACTGTAGATGAGAATGTGTGGAAAAGATGATAATTGTGAAGATAAACAGCCTTCAAATGTTCATGCTATAATTGTTGCTTTCCCAAGGACTAATTGCAACTTTCACTTCAGTGACGACACATTACAGATGACTGAAGCCATTATGAATATGATACACAGAAAGAAAGCCAAGAAATACTCAGAATGTACATTCATGGGCAAAGAAGCCTGTGCAGTCACTAAAGAAACGTAGATCAGGACAAGTCAAATGAGGCTAACTGTGGTAAAGCTGTGAGAATACCTGGAATATTCTAAATAACAAGATGAGTGTACCAGGACACAATCACAACAAGTGTTGAAGGTCAGTTGTACCAGGACACAATCACAACAACAAGTGTTGAGGGTTGGCTGTACCAGGACACAATCACAACAACACTTGTTGTTGTGATTGTGTCCTGGTACAACTGACCTTCAATACTTGTGATTGTGTCCTGGTACAGCCAACCCTCAACACTTGTTGTTGTGATTGTGTCCTGGTACAGCCAACCCTCAACACTTGTTGTTGTGATTGTGTCCTGGTACAACTGACCTTCAATACTTGTGATTGTGTCCTGGTACAGCCAACCCTCAACACTTGTTGTTGTGATTGTGTCCTGGTACAGCCAACCCTCAACACTTGTTGTTGTGATTGTGTCCTGGTACAACTGACCTTCAATACTTGTGATTGTGTCCTGGTACAGCCAACCCTCAACACTTGTTGTTGTGATTGTGTCCTGGTACAGCCAACCCTCAACACTTGTTGTTGTGATTGTGTCCTGGTACAACTGACCTTCAATACTTGTGATTGTGTCCTGGTACAGCCAACCCTCAACACTTGTTGTTGTGATTGTGTCCTGGTACAGCCAACCCTCAACACTTGTTGTTGTGATTGTGTCCTGGTACAGCCAACCCTCAACACTTGTTGTTGTGATTGTGTCCTGGTACAACTGACTCTCAACACTTGTTGTTGTGATTGTGTCCTGGTACAGCCAACCCTCAACACTTGTTGTTGTGATTGTGTCCTGGTACAACTGACTCTCAACACTTGTTGTGATTGTGTCCTGGTACAACTCTCAACACTTGTTGTTGTGATTGTGTCCTGGTACAACTGACTCTGAACACTTGTTGTTGTGATTGTGTCCTGGTACAAGTGACTCTCAACACTTGTTGTTGTGATTGTGTCCTGGTACAAGTGACTCTCAACACTTGTTGTTGTGATTGTGTCCTGGTACAACTGACTCTCAACACTTGTTGTTGTGATTGTGTCCTGGTACAGCCAACCCTCAACACTTGTTGTTGTGATTGTGTCCTGGTACAACTGACTCTCAACACTTGTTGTTGTGATTGTGTCCTGGTACAGCCAACCCTCAACACTTGTTGTTGTGATTGTGTCCTGGTACAACTGGCTCTCAACACTTGTTGTTGTGATTGTGTCCTGGTACAACTGACTCTGAACACTTGTTGTTGTGATTGTGTCCTGGTACAAGTGACTCTCAACACTTGTTGTTGTGATTGTGTCCTGGTACAAGTGACTCTCAACACTTGTTGTTGTGATTGTGTCCTGGTACAAGTGACTCTCAACACTTGTTGTTGTGATTGTGTCCTGGTACAACTGACTCTCAACACTTGTTGTTGTGATTGTGTCCTGGTACAGCCAACCCTCAACACTTGTTGTTGTGATTGTGTCCTGGTACAAGTGACTCTCAACACTTATTGTTGTGATTGTGTCCTGGTACAAGTGACTCTCAACACTTGTGATGTGTCCTGGTACAAGTGACTCTCAACACTTGTTGTGATTGTGTCCTGGTAAAACTGACCCACAACACTTGTTGTTGTGATTGTGTCCTGGTACAAGTGACTCTCAACACTTGTTGTTGTGATTGTGTCCTGGTACAACTGACTCTCAACACTTGTTGTTGTGATTGTGTCCTGGTACAGCCAACCCTCAACACTTGTTGTTGTGATTGTGTCCTGGTACAAGTGACTCTCAACACTTGTTGTTGTGATTGTGTCCTGGTACAACTGACTCTCAACACTTGTTGTTGTGATTGTGTCCTGGTACAAGTGACTCTCAACACTTGTTGTTGTGATTGTGTCCTGGTACAAGTGACTCTCAACACTTGTTGTTGTGATTGTGTCCTGGAACAGCCAACCCTCAACACTTGTTGTGATTGTGTCCTGGTACAACTGACTCTCAACACGTGTTGTTGTGATTGTGTCCTAGTACAAGTGACTCTCAACACTTGTTGTTGTGATTGTGTCCTGGTACAACTGACTCTCAACACTTGCTGTGATTGTGTCCTGGTACAGCCAACCCTCAACACTTGTTGTTGTGATAGTGTCCTGGTACAAGTGACTCTCAACACTTGTTGAGATATATGAGAATTTAACTGTGGGACTGGTAAAATAACAGCTAACATTTGATGCAGAAGTGTGCAATGATGCTTAAAGTCGCTTAAAAGTCGACAGGGTCGACTTCATCGCACCGGGTTTTATCCCATATGACTCAGTCTCTTTCCGCAGCGCGGAAAGCGTCGCACAAAGCACAAACTCCGTAGCTTTTAGCGACAACCCACAGGAGTCTCCGAAACATTTAACTCGTAAACCGAAGGGCGCGGCCCGGAATCGAACCCACAACCTTCGGAGCACGAGTCAAACAGCTTGACCACTTCGCCACAGAGACTCCCGAGTGTGCAATGTATGAGAACAGTATACTGGCCTACACCCGCTCCATTTGGGGACAAACTCAACAGGAATGTCAACAAGCTGAAGTTGGCCACTGCTTTCTGTGCACTGATTCATGTGTTGACGTCTGAAGGTGAATGAAGAAGTGGTCACTGTACAGGTGGATTTATCAATCAACATCGGACAAACACAATCAGTAACTGTACAGGTAGATTTATCAATTGTGAAGACAGGATTCAGCAGACTGCGCGGAAGAAATCATTCCTGATTCAACGGGCAAGATGGCATTTACCTGCAAAGCGTTGTAGAATATAATGAGCACGGCAAGGCACGTAGAGCGCCCTGGTCATCCACTGCACCTGTATTCGTCTCCAGTCGTCTCGACTTGTCTTGCCACTGGATTCAGATGGACTCAGGCGAGAGAGTGAGGTCGACGAATTGCGCAACTCTTCCTCTCTTTAATCCAATTCATCGCGCAAGTCATTCTTAATCAGCCATCTTAGAACTCATGGATCCATACTTTCAACCCCACTGGATGAAATGAATGGTCATCGTCATTCTAGATGGACAAACAACAACAACAACAACATATTTATCACTCAACATCAGATGAGTACAATAAGTCACTGTACAGAGGTGCATGTATCAATCAACATCGACCACAATCAGTCACTGTACAGAGGTGCATATATCAGTCAACATCGACCACAATCAGTCACTGTACAGAGGTGCATGTATCAGTCAACATCGACCACAATCAGTCACTGTAGCCTGGTGGACTGACTACAGAAGAGATGGGGGTGGGGGATGTGTCCAGTGTGAGCAGATTCTCACCTAAACTGAACTCTGTACTGTTGTCATTGTGATGGTGTCATTTCTGCCGTTATCTGACATAGGTTATTGTTGGTGAAGGCTTGATGGCCGAAACACCTCCTTGTGATTGTGTCCTGGTACAACAGACCCTAAACACTTGTTGTGATTGTATCCTGGTACAACTGACCCTCAACACTTGTGATTGTGTCCCAGTACAACTGACTCTCAACATTTTTTGTTGTGGTTGTATCCTGGTACAACTGACTCTCAACACTTGTTGTTGTGATTGTGTCCTGGTACAACTGACCCTCAACACTTGTTGTGATTGTGTCCTGGTACAAGTGACTCTCAACACTTGTTGTTGTGATTGTGTCCTGGTACAACAGACTCTCAACACTTGTTGTTGTGGTTGTATCCTGGTACAACTGACTCTCAACACTTGTTGTGATTGTGTCCTGGTACAACTGACCCTCAACACTTGTTGTTGTGATTGTGTCCTGGTACAACTGACTCTCAACACTTGTTGTTGTGATTGTGTCCTGGTACAACTGACCCTCAACACTTGTTGTTGTGATTGTGTCCTGGTACAACTGACTCTCAACACTTATTGTTGTGATTGTGTCCTAGTACAACTGACTCTCAACACTTGTTGTGATTGTGTGCTGGTACAACTGACTCTCAACACTTGTTGTGATTGTGTCCTGGTACAACTGACTGTCAACACTTGTTGTGATTGTGTCCTGGTACAACTGACTCTCAACACTTGTGATTGTGTGCTGGTACAACTGACTCTCAACACTTGTTGTGATTGTGTCCTGGTACAATTGACTCTCAACACTTGTTGTGATTGTGTCCTGGTACAACTGACTCTCAACACTTGTTGTGATTGTGTCCTGGTACAGACAACTCTCAACAAAAATCACAAGGAGGTGTTTCGGCCATCAAGCCTTCACCAACAATAACCTATGTCAGATAACGGCAGAAATGACACCAACACAATGACAACAGTACAGAGTTCAGTTTAGGTGAGAATCTGCTCACACTGGACACATCCCCCCACCCCCCCCCCCCAATCTCTTCCCTAGTCAGTCCAAATGGCTACTTTGACTGATTGTGGTTGATGTTGATTGATAAATGCACCTCTGTACAGTGACTGATTGTGCTCATCCGATGTTGATTGATAAATCCACCTGTACAGTGACCACTTCCTCGTTCACCTTCAGACGTCAACATGAATCAGTGCACAGAAAGCAGTGGCCAACTTCAGCTTGTTGACATTCCTGTTGAGTTTGTCCCCAAATGGAGCGGGTGTAGGCCAGTATACTGTTCTCATATATTGCACACTCCTGCATCAAATATACTGTTCTCATATATTGCACACTCCTGCATCAAATATACTGTTCTCATATATTGCACACTCCTGCATCAAATATACTGTTCTCATATATTGCACACTCCTGCATCAAATATACTGTTCTCATATATTGCACACTCCTGCATCAAATATACTGTTCTCATATATTGCACACTCCTGCATCAAATATACTGTTCTCATATATTGCACACTCCTGCATCAAATATACTGTTCTCATATATTGCACACTCCTGCATCAAATATACTGTTCTCATATATTGCACACTCCTGCATCAAATATACTGTTCTCATATATTGCACACTCCTGCATCAAATATACTGTTCTCATATATTGCACTACCTACCTCCGGGTAGCGAGGTAGGGGTATCCCCTATCAAAGGAGAAGTAAGGCGCCTCCTTCCCTCCGCTAGCCTACGGGACACCCTTGGGCAAGGTGGAGTACCCGTTTAGCCCCCCGATCAGGGTTACGTGAAGCCATGGGTGCAGGTGGTGGATGAAGATGGAGAGCAGCCAACAGATAGTTGTAGGTTATGGTCTCCACCTTCACGACGGTAGGCAGAGGATCTCTTTTTTTAGGAGACAATGGCTACGGTCACTGACCAGTATGGTCACTGCTAGGAAGGAAAGCAATGGCAAACTACCTTCTTTACACATGCCAAGAAAATCATGTTGTGTAAAATCATCGATAATCAGAGAAACGGCGTAAATGGGTGCTCCATAGGAGCAACCTCGCCCGGTAGGGATAGTCATGCGCACCAGGTGACTCCAGACCGTCAACAGGCTACTAGGTGCAACAGATTAATATCATTGAAAGTAGGAACTTGGAACGTTAGAACAATGAATGCAGATGGAAAGTTAGAAAACATCAAAAAAGAAATGAAGAGAGAGAAGATTAACATATTAGGAATATCGGAAACGAGATGGAAAGGAGCAGGGATAAGGACAGGAGAGGATTGTAAGATTATTTACTCTGGGGGAGAAGAACAGCAAAGAGGTGTAGCCATTATATTAGATAAGCAAACATCAAATTCTGTCAAAGGATATCATGCTGTGTCAGACAGAGTCCTATTAGTAAAATTAAACGGAAGACCTTTTAAAATAAATGTCATTCAAGTATATGCCCCAACAAGTGAAAGCAGTGAAGAAAGCATAGAGGAATTTTATAATGACGTGGAGTCTGCTTTGAAGAACTGCAAAAAATCAGAAATAAATATCATAATGGGTGATTTCAACGCAAAAATAGGACAGCAAGGCGATGGATGCAGTGTAGGCAACCATGGTTTGGGAGAGAGAAATGAAAGAGGATACAGACTTGTAGAATGGGCAAAAGAACAAGAAATGGTTGTAGGAAACACCTGGTTTAAACAGCATCCTAGAAGATTATGGACATGGAGGAGTCCAGACAGCAGGATTAAAAACCAGATAGATTACATCCTGATTAGCAAAAGGTTTCGAAATGCGTTAACAGTCGTAAAAACAGTTCCAAATGCAGACTGTTACAGTGATCACAGATTAATTACAGGCACATTGAGGGTAAAGTTAAAGAAAGTCAAGTATACAGCAGGAAAGCCTAAATATGACTGGTGCAAATTGAAAACTGACAAAGAAATACAAGATAATTTTAACATAGAAGTAAAGAACAAATTTGATATATTGTCTGATCTAGAGATCCTGTTTCAAGATGTAGATGATCAATGGGAAACGATGAAGAATTCAATCAGTTGCGCAGCAGAAAAAACTATTCCAAAAGTAAAGAAAGTGGGCCGTAAGACATGGATGACTGAAGAAATTTTACAACTAATGGAAACAAGAAGACAGAACAAAAATAATCCTGCCAAATATGAAGAAATTCACAGAAAAGTGAGAACCTTATGTAAGGAGGCAAAAGAAACATGGCTTGAGAAAAATTGCAGAGAAATTGAAAAACAACACAACAGTAACAATGCGAACCTAATGCACAAAAGAATTCAGGAGCTTACTAATCAAAGAACACGTACATCAGCAGGCTGCCTAAAGACAAAAGATGGAAGAGTCATAATAGAAAAAGATCAGATATTACATGAATGGTCAGATTACGTGAAAAACCTGTATGACGACAACAGAGACGAACAGTATGATGTTCAAAATAATAATGAAGGACCAGCAATTTTGAAGATGGAGGTTCAGAATGCTCTTAACCATATGAAATCTGGCAAGACCCCCGGTTCAGACAGCGTCACAACAGAAATGATTAATGCTTTAGAAGAATATGGAATAGATCAAGTTACCAGTCTGCTTAATACAATATATGATACTGGAAATATACCTCAGGAGTTATGTAATTCTGTATTTATTGCAATCCCAAAGAAATCAGGAGCCTTGGAATGTGATCAACATCGAACAATTAGTATAATGAGTCACATCACGAAGATTTTGCTAAGAATTATCATGCAAAGAGTTAGGAGGAAAATACAACCTGAAATAGGAGAAGAACAATGTGGGTTTGTGGAAGGCAAGGGTACAGTAAATGCTGTGTATATACTGAGAAACATAATCGAACGTTCTATAGAAGTAAACAAAGATCTACACCTTTGCTTTATTGACTACACAAAGGCTTTTGATAAAGTGAGACATGTCAACATGATAAGGATGCTTGAAGATCTACAAATTGATGGAAAAGATCTTAGACTTGTAAAAAACATATATTGGAAACAACAAGCTGCCATAAGAGTTGATAATGAAGTAAGCCAATATCAGCCTATTAAAAGGGGTGTGAGACAGGGATGTGTAATGTCTCCAGATCTGTTTTCCCTGTACAGTGAAAGTATTTTCAGAAATATTGAAGATATGGAAGGAATCAACATTGGGGGACGATGCATCAATAACATTAGATATGCAGATGATACAGTCTTGATTGCAGACAATGAACAGGACCTGCAAAATTTAGTAGATGCGATTGTGACACACAGTGAACAACTAGGGTTAGAATTAAATTGTAAAAAGACACAGATTATGGTCGTCACTAGGAAGGACGAAATACCACAATGTAATATACAAGTAAATGGGAATATTCTTCAACAAGTGAGCAGGTACAATTATCTCGGAACAGTAATAACATCTGATGGGAGATGCCTTGAAGAGATTAGAACAAGAATCGCCATGGCAAAAGTAGCCTTTAGCAAGATGAAAAACATATTGACCAATAAAAAGATGTCAATTGAAACGAGAAAGAGAGTGTTGAGATGCTACATTGAGCCTGTACTTTTGTATGGATGTGAAGCGTAGACAATGAGCAGTCAGGCTGAAAAACATCTGATGGCTGTAGAGATGTGGTTTCTGAGGAAAATGCAAAGAATACCATGGACAGCCAGAAAGACCAATGAACAAGTCCTTCAAGAAACAAATGAAGATCGTAAATTGATTAGAGAAATTAGACGTAGACAGTCAAAATTTTTTGGACATGTTATGAGAAGAAATGGATTGGAGAATTTGGTGACAACTGGTAAGATCGAGGGGAACAGACCAAGGGGAAGACCTAGAAGCAAGTACCTGGATGGCTTGGCCTTGTGGCATAGTCGAGACAGAAACACGGAGCTGATCCACGACTCTGGTGATCGGGTGAGATGGCAGAACATGACCGCCCACGCTTACCGGCATGGCACATGATGGATGGATGGATATATTGCACACTCCTGCATCAAATATACTGTTCTCATATATTGCACACTCCTGCATCAAATATACTGTTCTCATATATTGCACACTCCTGCATCAAATATACTGTTCTCATATATTGCACACTCCTGCATCAAATATACTGTTCTCATATATTGCACACTCCTGCATCAAATATACTGTTCTCATACATTGCACACTCCTGCATCAAATATACTGTTCTCATATATTGCACACTCCTGCATCAAATATACTGTTCTCATATATTGCACACTCCTGCATCAAATATACTGTTCTCATATATTGCACACTCCTGCATCAAATATACTGTTCTCATATATTGCACACTCCTGCATCAAATATACTGTTCTCATATATTGCACACTCCTGCATCAAATATACTGTTCTCATATATTGCACACTCCTGCATCAAATATACTGTTCTCATATATTGCACACTCCTGCATCAAATATACTGTTCTCATATATTGCACACTCCTGCATAAAATTGTAGCTGTCATTTTACTAGTCCCACAGTTACATTCATCAGCGTCTCCTATCTTTAGTGTATTAAAAATGTGGTTGTTAGACACACAACATGGACAGTTGTTAAACACATGACATCGGACAGTTGTGAAATAAATGACTTCAGAGAGTTGTCAAACACATGACATTGGACAGTTGTTAAACACATGACATCGGACAGTTGTGAAATAAATGACTTCAGAGAGTTGTCAAACACATGACATTGGACAGTTGTTAAACACATAACATTGAACAGTTGTTAAACACATAACATCGAACAGTTGTTAAACAAATGACATCGGACAGTTGATAAACATATGAAATTGTACATTTGTTAAACACATGACATGGACAGTTGTTAAACACATGACATGGACAGTTGTTAAACACATGACATGGACAGTTGTTAAACACATGACATGGACAGTTGTTAAACACATGACATAGACTGAGTTTCAGTGTAATATTCTACTACTATGAGTTTCAGGGTAAGGTAATTAATACTATGGTCTATTTTCAAAAAATACAACGAAAAAGCCCAGGCTGTGGAAGCCATGTATCTAAGTGAAACACTTGCGAGGTGGTTACATTATCTAAGTGAAACACTGGGTGAGGGTGTGACCTTATCTAAGTGAAACACTGGGTGAGGGTGTGACCTTATCTAAGTGAAATACTGGGTGAGAGGGTGAACTTATCTAAGTGAAATACTGGGTGAGGGTGTGACCTTATCTAAGTGAAATACTGGGTGAGAGGGTGAACTTATCTAAGTGAAATACTGGGTGAGAGGGTGAACTTATCTAAGTGAAATACTGGGTGAGAGGGTGAACTTATCTAAGTGAAATACTGGGTGAGAGGGTGAACTTATCTAAGTGAAATACTGGGTGAGGGTGTGACCTTATCTAAGTGAAATACTGGGTGAGAGGGTGAACTTATCTAAGTGAAATACTGGGTGAGAGGGTGAACTTATCTAAGTGAAACACTGGGTGAGGGTGTGACCTTATCTAAGTGAAACACTCGTGAGGGGGTGACCTTATCTAAGTGAAACACTGGGTGAGGGTGTGACCTTATCTAAGTGAAATACTGGGTGAGAGGGTGAACTTATCTAAGTGAAATACTGGGTGAGGGTGTGACCTTATCTAAGTGAAATACTGGGTGAGAGGGTGAACTTATCTAAGTGAAATACTGGGTGAGAGGGTGAACTTATCTAAGTGAAATACTGGGTGAGGGTGTGACCTTATCTAAGTGAAATACTGGGTGAGAGGGTGAACTTATCTAAGTAAAATACTGGGTGAGAGGGTGAACTTATCTAAGTGAAATACTGGGTGAGAGGGTGAACTTATCTAAGTGAAATACTGGGTGAGAGGGTGAACTTATCTAAGTGAAATACTGGGTGAGGGTGTGACCTTATCTAAGTGAAATACTGGGTGAGAGGGTGAACTTATCTAAGTGAAATACTGGGTGAGGGTGTGACCTTATCTAAGTGAAACACTGGGTGAGAGGGTGAACTTATCTAAGTGAAATACTGGGTGAGAGGGTGAACTTATCTAAGTGAAATACTGGGTGAGGGTGTGACCTTATCTAAGTGAAATACTGGGTGAGAGGGTGAACTTATCTAAGTGAAATACTGGGTGAGAGGGTGAACTTATCTAAGTGAAACACTGGGTGAGGGTGTGACCTTATCTAAGTGAAACACTCGTGAGGGGGTGACCTTATCTAAGTGAAACACTGGGTGAGGGTGTGACCTTATCTAAGTGAAATACTGGGTGAGAGGGTGAACTTATCTAAGTGAAATACTGGGTGAGGGTGTGACCTTATCTAAGTGAAATACTGGGTGAGAGGGTGAACTTATCTAAGTGAGATACTGGGTGAGAGGGTGAACTTATCTAAGTGAAACACTGGGTGAGGGTGAACTTATCTAAGTGAAATACTGGGTGAGAGGGTGAACTTATCTAAGTGAAATACTGGGTGAGAGGGTGAACTTATCTAAGTGAAACACTGGGTGAGGGTGAACTTATCTAAGTGAAATACTGGGTGAGAGGGTGAACTTATCTAAGTGAAATACTGGGTGAGAGGGTGAACTTATCTAAGTGAAATACTGGGTGAGGGTGTGACCTTATCTAAGTGAAATACTGGGTGAGAGGGTGAACTTATCTAAGTGAAACACTGGGTGAGGGTGAACTTATCTAAGTGAAACACTCGTGAGGGGGTGACCTTATGTGTGAAACACTCGCAAGTTGGTGACCTTATCTAAGTGAAACACTCGGCGAGGGGGGTGACCTTATCTGAATGAAACACTTGGCGGGGTGATGACCGTGTCTGATGGTTGGAAGCCTCACCTCCTGCCTGCTCTGCAGCAGGATTGATCTTTGAAGATATGCATCTGTCTCTGGCTGTCAGTGTCAATCATGTGTGTGTGTCAATCATGTGTGTCTGTGTTAATCATATGTGTCAGTGTGGTCACTGTCAACTGTCAGTGCAAGTGTCAGCATACAGAAGAAGGCAGACATTCATATATTATATCTGTTGTAGGTAGCTTGCCATGGGTTGGTTGGTGATGATGGAACAAGTAGTACTTAGTAGTAGTAGATCAGGCAAGTGTGTAGGCAGCTGACCATGTGTTGAGGATGAAACAAGTAGACACTTCCACCTGTGTGTGAATCATAACTTGGTTAGAGTTACACAAGTCACAAGTATGGTGAAGATCGAGTCCTGCACGCCTCAGTGAGCTTCAGGGGGAGGGGTCGAGCAGCACTGGCCTTGTGAAGACGATGATTCGGTACCTGGTGCGGAGAAGGTCTGCGACAACCTATCTGCGATAGATGCAACCTCCTTTCCTCGATCAAATTTAAGTATCTGACTGAAACCCAGCCAGTGCATCGAGAGTTCAATCACAACACGCTGTCTCGTCTCGCAGAGAATTGAAAATTTATTTTTTACCATATCAGCTTTTTTAATAATGCCATCATGCCATACTAATAATATTTAATAAAACTTAAATAAACGTACTATAACAAGTTAACGTCTGTTGACAAAACTGTGAGGCGATATTTAAAACGACATACCAGACCTTTATCGGGTGTACAATAATAGGTCACAGGGTCAGTGTCATAGAAACAAACTGGACTAGATCATTCAAAAGACAGGGTCCCAGGCCTCGGACCGGCCTCGTCAAGAGCTAGAAGAGATTCACGAGTAGATACACGGCGAAACGTTCCCGTGACGAGGAGATCTCGCGAGATCTTGTAGCAGACGACGGACAGACGGCGGGCAACGGCTGGGACTGGACTTGTATACACACTTGGTTGTATTGTAGAGATGTTGTAGCATTGTAGAGATGTTGTAGTATTGTAGAGATGTTGTAGTATTGTAGAGATGTTGTAGTATTGTAGAGATGTTGTAGTATTGTAGAGATGTTGTAGTATTGTAGACATGGTGTATTCTAGACATGTTGTAGTATTGTAGAGATGTTGTAGCATTGTAGAGATGTTGTAGTATTGTAGAGATGTTTTAGCATTGTAGAGATGTTGTAGCATTGTAGAGATGTTGTAGCATTGTAGAGATGTTGTAGCATTGTAGAGATGTTGTAGCATTGTAGAGATGTTGTAGTATTGTAGAGATGTTGTAGCATTGTAGAAATGTTGTAGTATTGTAGACATGGTGTATTCTAGACATGTTGTAGTATTGTAGAGATGTTGTAGCATTGTAGAGATGTTGTAGTATTGTAGAGATGTTTTAGCATTGTAGAGATGTTGTAGCATTGTAGAGATGTTGTAGTATTGTAGAGATGTTGTAGCATTGTAGAGATGTTGTAGCATTGTAGAGATGTTGTAGCATTGTAGAGATGTTGTAGTATTGTAGAGATGTTTTAGCATTGTAGAGATGTTGTATTATTGTAGAAATGTTGTATTATTGTAGAGATGTTGTAGTATTGTAGAGATGTTGTAGCATTGTAGAGATGTTGTAGTATTGTAGAGATGTTGTAGCATTGTAGAGATGTTGTATTGTAGACATGTTGTATTCTAGACATGTTGTATTGTAGACATGTTGTATTCTAGACATGTTGTAGTATTGTAGAGATGTTGTAGCATTGTAGAGATGTTGTAGTATTGTAGAGATGTTTTAGCATTGTAGAGATGTTGTAGTATTGTAGAGATGTTGTAGCATTGTAGAGATGTTTTAGCATTGTAGAGATGTTGTAGCATTGTAGAGATGTTGTAGTATTGTAGAGATGTTTTAGCATTGTAGAGATGTATTATTGTAGAAATTTTGTATTATTGTAGAGATGTAGTATTGTAGAGATGTTGTAGCATTGTAGAGAAGTTGTAGTATTGTAGAGATGTTGTAGCATTGTAGAGATATTTTAGCATTGTAGAGATGTAGTATTGTAGAAATGTAGTAGCATTGTAGAGAAGTTGTAGTATTGTAGAGATGTTGTAGCATTGTAGAGATGTTGTAGTATTGTAGAGATGTTGTAGTATTGTAGAGATGTTGTAGTATTGTAGAGATGTTTTAGCATTGTAGAGATGTATTATTGTAGAAATGTTGTATTATTGTAGAGATGTTGTAGCATTGTAGAGATGTTGTAGTATTGTAGAGATGTTGTAGTATTGTAGAGATGTTGTAGTGTATTATAGAGATGTTGTAGTATTGTAGAGATGTTGTAATATTGTAGAGATGTTGTAGTATTGTAGAGATGTTGTAGCATTGTAGAGATGTTGTAACATTGTAGAGATGTAGTATTATAGAGATGTTGTAGCATTGTAGAGATGTTGTAGCAGACACATTGCGGGCAACGGCCGGGCTTTTGTATACTCCTTGTTGTATTCTAGAGGTGTATTGTAGACATGTTGTATTGTAGACATGTTGTATTGTAGACATGTTGTATTGTAGACATTTTGTATTGTAGACATGTTGTAGTATTGTAGAGATGTTGTATTGTAGAGCTGTTGTAGTACCACCTGTCACGTGGGAGACTACGGTTCGACTCCCCGCCAGCAATTTTTTTTTTATTTTTATTTTTTTTAAAATTTTAATTAATCAATCAGGTGCCGTCTCCACAATGAAGGTTGGCTGCAATGGATCTCCAACACTGTCTCTTTTGCCTTGACTGTGTATTCTGTCAGGCTGATGTTCCTCCGCCTCTTGATGTTATCTTCCCACTTGTATCGTTGTCTACCTCTTGCTCGCTTGCCCTCAACCTTGCCCTCCAGTGTGGTTTTTATAAGAGTATCATGTCTTGTAACAATAACATGGCCGAAATATTTCACTTGCCTCCTCTTTATTTCTTCCATCAACTCTCTCTTCATTCCCAGTTTTTCTAGAACCTCTGCATTTGATTGTTTTTGTTTCCATGAAATACAACGTATTCGTCTGTATATCCACATCTCCAGGGCTCCTAGGCGACTTTCTAGTTGCTTGTTTTAGGAACTAAAATATAGAACTGAGAAACTCGAAGCATCTGAATAAAGTGTGCTCAAAAAAAATAAACAGACAGACAAGAAGAGAGAATAATAGAGTCTTCTTCAAATTTTTTTTGAATAGGGGCTCGTACTATTCACAAAATGTTGTGCCGAATAATCACGTGACCAGCCAGAAATTGTTGTGTATAGCGGCTCGACCTATTCACAAAATGTTGTGTATAGGGGCTCCCATTCACAAAAATTTGTGGCTGGTCACGTGACGTCTACTTCTGGCTGGTCACATTGATGTCTTTTTTTTTTTTTTAAGTTGCGTATCCCTTACGGGACGTTGCAGTCAACACCAGCATTTTTCAGCTGTTGTTCATGTACTAGGCAAGTGTTACGTTCAGTAGTTTGCCATTGCTTTCTGAACGACCGGTTCCGTTTCGTGGATAGATTTAACAAACATGTACATAAGCATGTGCGAATCATGGCCAAATTAACATTCAGAGTGAGTGGTATTAATTGTGTACAAGTGGTGGGCATGTCTTCTAGCCAGGATCTGTAACATCTCAGTCTTCAAGATCGACTCAACCTAACGCGAGTAGCAGGAGATATGGTGGCAAGTCAAGTCGACAGCACGACATCACCCATAGAGCTGGAGATATGGTGGGAAGTCAAGTCGACAGCACCACATCACCCACAGAGCAGGAGATATGGTGGAAGTCAAGTCGACAGCACCACATCACCCACAGAGCGGGAGATATGGTGGGAAGTCAAGTCGACAGCACCACAGCACCCATAAAGCAGGAGATATGGTGGAAGTCAAGTCGACAGCACGACATCACCCATAGAGCTGGAGATATGGTGGGAAGTCAAGTCGACAGCACCACATCACCCACAGAGCAGGAGATATGGTGGAAGTCAAGTCGACAGCACCACATCACACACAGAGCGGGAGATATGGTGGGAAGTCAAGTCCACAGCACCCATAGAGCTGGAGATATGGTGTAGTCAAGTCGACAGCACCACATCACCCATAGAGCAGGAGATATGGTGGGAAGTCAAGTCCACAGCACCCATAGAGCTGGAGATATGGTGGGAAGTCAAGTCGACAGCACCGCATCACCCATAGAGCTGGAGATATGGTGGCAAGTCAAGTCGACAGCACCACAGCACCCATAGAGCTGGAGATATGGTGGAAGTCAAGTCGACAGCACCACATCACCCATAAAGCAGGAGATATGGTGGCAAGTCAAGTCGACAGCACCACAGTACCCATAGAGCTGGAGATATGGTGGAAGTCAAGTCGACAGCACCACATCACCCACAGAGCGGGAGATATGGTGGGAAGTCAAGTTGACAGCACCACATCACCCACAGAGCGGGAGATATGGTGGCAAGTCAAGTCGACAGCACGACATCACCCATAGAGCTGGAGATATGGTGGGAAGTCAAGTCGACAGCACCACATCACCCATAGAGCGGGAGATATGGTGGGAAGTCAAGTCGACAGCACCACATCACCCATAGAGCAGGAGATATGGTGGAAGTCAAGTCGACAGCACCACATCACCCACAGAGCGGGAGATATGGTGGGAAGTCAAGTCGACAGCACCACAGCACCCATAAAGCAGGAGATATGGTGGAAGTCAAGTCGACAGTACCACATCACCCATAGAGCAGGAGATATGGTGGGAAGTCAAGTCGACAGCACCACATCACCCACAGAGCGGGAGATATGGTGGGAAGTCAAGTCGACAGCACCACATCACCCATAAAGCAGGAGATATGGTGGAAGTCAAGTCGACAGCACCACATCACCCATAGAGCGGGAGATATGGTGGGAAGTCAAGTCGACAGCACCACATCACCCACAGAGCGGGAGATATGGTGAAAGTCAAGTCGACATCACCCATAAAGCAGGAGATATGGTGGAAGTCAAGTCGACAGCACCACATCACCCATAGAGCGGGAGATATGGTGGGAAGGTAAGTCGACAGCACCACATCACCCATAAAGCAGGAGATATGGTGGAAGTCAAGTCGACAGCACCACATCACCCACAGAGCGGGAGATATGGTGGGAAGTCAAGTCGACAGCACCACATCACCCATAAAGCAGGAGATATGGTGGAAGTCAAGTCGACAGCACCACATCACCCATAGAGCGGGAGATATGGTGGGAAGTCAAGTCGACAGCACCACATCACCCACAGAGCGGGAGATATGGTGGAAGTCAAGTCGACAGCACCACATCACCCATAAAGCAGGAGATATGGTGGAAGTCAAGTCGACAGCACCACATCACCCATAGAGCGGGAGATATGGTGGGAAGTCAAGTCGACAGCACCACATCACCCATAAAGCAGGAGATATGGTGGAAGTCAAGTCGACAGCACCACATCACCCATAGAGCGGGAGATATGGTGGCAAGTCAAGTCGACAGCACCACATCACCCACAGAGCGGGAGATATGGTGGGAAGTCAAGTCGACAGCACCACATCACCCATAAAGCAGGAGATATGATGGAAGTCAAGTCGACAGCACCACATCACCCACAGAGCGGGAGATATGGTGGCAAGTCAAGTCGACAGCACCACATCACCCATAGAGCGGGAGATATGATGGAAGTCAAGTCGACAGCACCACATCACACATAGAGCGGGAGATATGGTGGCAAGTCAAGTCGACAGCACCACATCACACACAGAGCGGGAGATATGGTGGCAAGTCAAGTCGACAGCACCACATCACCCATAGAGCTGGAGATATGGTGGGAAGTCAAGTCGACAGCACCACATCACCCATAGAGCTGGAGATATGGTGGGAAGTCAAGTCGACAGCACCACATCACCCATAGAGCGGGAGATATGGTGGGAAGTCAAGTCGACAGCACCACATCACCCATAGAGCGGGAGATATGGTGGGAAGTCAAGTCGACAGCACCACATCACCCATAGAGCGGGAGATATGGTGGCAAGTTAAGTCGACAGCACCACATCACCCATAGAGCGGGAGATATGGTGGGAAGTCAAGTCGACAGCACCACATCACCCATAGAGCGGGAGATATGGTGGGAAGTCAAGTCGACAGCACCACATCACCCACAGAGCGGGAGATATGGTGGAAGTCAAGTCGACAGCACCACATCACCCACAGAGCGGGAGATATGGTGGGAAGTCAAGTCGACAGCACCACATCACCCATAGAGCGGGAGATATGGTGGGAAGTCAAGTCGACAGCACCACATCACCCATAGAGCGGGAGATATGGTGGGAAGTCAAGTCGACAGCACCACATCACCCACAGAGCGGGAGATATGGTGGAAGTCAAGTCGACAGCACCACATCACCCACAGAGCGGGAGATATGGTGGGAAGTCAAGTCGACAGCACCACATCACCCATAGAGCGGGAGATATGGTGGGAAGTCAAGTCGACAGCACCACATCACCCATAGAGCGGGAGATATGGTGGGAAGTCAAGTCGACAGCACCACATCACCCACAGAGCGGGAGATATGGTGGGAAGTCAAGTCGACAGCACCACATCACCCACAGAGCGGGAGATATGGTGGGAAGTCAAGTCGACAGCACCACATCACCCATAAAGCAGGAGATATGGTGGGAAGTCAAGTCGACAGCACCACATCACCCATAGAGCGGGAGATATGGTGGGAAGTCAAGTCGACAGCACCACATCACACACAGAGCGGGAGATATGGTGGAAGTCAAGTCGACAGCACCACATCACCCATAGAGCTGGAGATATGGTGGGAAGTCAAGTCGACAGCACCACATCACACACAGAGCGGGAGATATGGTGGAAGTCAAGTCGACAGCACCACATCACACACAGAGCGGGAGATATGGTGGAAGTCAAGTCGACAGCACCACATCACCCACAGAGCGGGAGATATGGTGGAAGTCAAGTCGACAGCACCACATCACACACAGAGCGGGAGATATGGTGGAAGTCAAGTCGACAGCACCACATCACCCACAGAGCGGGAGATATGGTGGAAGTCAAGTCGACAGCACCACATCACCCACAGAGCGCCTGAGAGCAACTGGTCTATACAAATATGAGGCTAGCACATGTCATCCAACACAACTCATAGTGGTCCTGTCTGAGACTGATATTCTGACACGGACAATGAACCAACGATGACAGGTCACTGTGATACGTTCTTTCTCATTGGAACTGGGAATCTCCGTGGCCGAGTGGTTACTGCCTCGCGTTCCGAAGGCTGTAGGTTCCACTCCCGACTACGTTATAGAAGGAAATACGAAAGGGGGTGGGGGGAGGGTGACATTCTGAACATGTGGTGAAGGGGTGCATGGGCCAAAAAATGTTGAGAACCAATGCTCTACGAGAAGTAAGTCGTTTGCGAGAACGAAGTGATGACTATGAATGAATCTACGGCCATGATCAGACTGCGGGAAGAGCAAGTTAAAAGAGGTGTGGTCAAGCAAGAACACTATGCAGGAAGCGAAAGAAGATTAATAAACCAACACAGAACTGGCGTCGTTAGCCGCTACACGCTGCGGGATTTACTGAGGAGAGGATCTGAGCACTTATGGACTGAATGGTTCGATGTGTAATGAGGATTATCTGTCGACTAACTAACTAACTAACTAACTAACTAACTAACTAACTAACTAACTAACTAACTAACTAACTAACTACCTAACTAACTAAATAACTAACTAACTAACAAAATACCTACCAACCTGCCTACCATCCACCTACCAACCATAATACCTACATAACTGTCTATCACCAACTTACCAACTAAAATACCTATCTAACTGTCTATCACACAACTACCAAGCAAAATACCCACTTACCTATGAACTATCCAACTACCAAGCAAAATACCTACCTGCCCGTCTACCCCCTGGAATTCCCCCTGGGAAAGGGGAAGGGGGGAAATTCCCCACCTGTTGAGAACCACTGCTTTAGCTGAAACAATTAAAACGCATAGTCACAGGTATTGTTCGAATGTGGAACATTTGTTCTCCCCACGATCATTTCACACTAACTATTTCTGTTTGCATAAAACCGGCTGTAAGCCAGGCAATAAATGGTGCAACATATTGCTTGCGGCTTCTGTGTTTCCATTCACTCAGGGAAGACATTGTTTCCAAGTCTACATTAATATTAATAGTAATACATTCACTCAGGGAAGACATTGTTTCCAAGTCTACATTAATATTAATAGTAATACATTCACTCAGGGAAGATATTGTTTCCAAGTCTACATTAATATTAATAGTAATACATTCACTCAGGGAAGACATTGTTTCCAAGTCTACATTATTATTAATACATTCACTCAGGGAAGACAATGTTTCCAAGTCTACATTAATATTAATACATTCACTCAGGGAAGATATTGTTTCCAAGTCTACATTTATATTAATACATTCACTCAAGGAACATATTGTTTCCAAGTCTACATTTATATTAATACATTCACTCAGAGAAGACATTGTTTCCAAGTCTACATTAATATTAATACATTCACTCAGGGAAGATATTGTTTCCAAGTCTACATTTATATTAATACATTCACTCAAGTAACATATTGTTTGCAAGTCTACATTTATATTAATACATTCACTCAGAGAAGACATTGTTTCCAAGTCTACATTTATATTAATAAATTCACTCAGGGAAGACAATGTTTCCAAGTCTACATTTATATTAATACATTCACTCAGGGAAGACATTGTTTCCAAGTCTACATTTATATTAATACATTCACTCAGGGAAGACATTGTTTCCAAGTCTACATTAATATTAATACATTCACTCAGGGAAGATATTGTTTCCAAGTCTACATTTATATTAATACATTCACTCAAGTAACATATTGTTTGCAAGTCTACATTTATATTAATACATTCACTCAGAGAAGACATTGTTTCCAAGTCTACATTTATATTAATACATTCACTCAGGGAAGACATTGTTTCCAAGTCTACATTAATATTAATACATTCACTCAGGGAAGATATTGTTTCCAAGTCTACATTTATATTAATACATTCACTCAAGTAACATATTGTTTGCAAGTCTACATTTATATTAATACATTCACTCAGAGAAGACATTGTTTCCAAGTCTACATTTATATTAATACATTCACTCAGGGAAGATATTGTTTCCAAGTCTACATTTATATTAATACATTCACTCAAGGAACATATTGTTTCCAAGTCTACATTTATATTAATACATTCACTCAAGGAACATATTGTTTCCAAGTCTACATTTATATTAATACATTCACTCAAGGAACATATTTTTTCCATGTCTACATTTATATTAATACATTCACTCAGGGAAGACATTGTTTCCAAGTCTACATTTATATTAATACATTCACTCGAGGAACATATTGTTTCCAAGTCTACATTTATATTAATACATTCACTCAGGGAAGATATTGTTTCCAAGTCTACATTTATATTAATACATTCACTCAAGGAACATATTGTTTCCAAGTCTACATTTATATTAATACATTCACTCAGGGAACATATTGTTTCCAAGTCTACATTTATATTAATACATTCACTCAGGGAAGATATTGTTTCCAAGTCTACATTTATATTAATACATTCACTCAGGGAAGATATTGTTTCCAAGTCTACATTTATATTAATACATTCACTCAGGGAACATAATGTTTCCAAGTCTACATTTATATTAATACATTCATTCAGGGAACATATTGTTTCCAAGTCTACATTTATATTAATACATTCACTCAGGGAAGACATTGTTTCCAAGTCTACATTTATATTAATACATTCACTCAAGGAACATATTGTTTCCAAGTCTACATTTATATTAATACTTTCACTCAAGGAACATATTGTTTCCAAGTCTACATTTATATTAATACATTCACTCAGGGAAGACATTGTTTCCAAGTCTACATTTATACTAATACATTCACTCAGGGAAGACATTGTTTCCAAGTCTACATTTATATTAATACATTCACTCAGGGAAGATATTGTTTCCAAGTCTACATTTATATTAATACATTCACTCAAGGAACATATTGTTTCCAAGTCTACATTTATATTAATACATTCACTCAGGGAAGATATTGTTTCCAAGTCTACATTTATATTAATACATTCACTCAGGGAAGATATTGTTTCCAAGTCTACATTTATATTAATACATTCACTCAAGGAACATATTGTTTCCAAGTCTACATTTATATTAATACATTCACTCAGGGAAGATATTGTTTCCAAGTCTACATTTATATTAATACATTCACTCAGGGAAGATATTGTTTCCAAGTCTACATTTATATTAATACATTCACTCAAGGAACATATTGTTTCCAAGTCTACATTTATATTAATACATTCACTCAGAGAAGATATTGTTTCCAAGTCTACATTTATATTAATACATTCACTCAGAGAAGATATTGTTTCCAAGTCTACATTTATATTAATACATTCACTCAGAGAAGATATTGTTTCCAAGTCTACATTTATATTAATACATTCACTCAGGGAAGACATTGTTTCCAAGTCTACATTTATATTAATACATTCACTCAAGGAACATATTGTTTCCAAGTCTACATTTATATTAATACATTCACTCAGGGAAGACATTGTTTCCAAGTCTACATTTATATTAATACATTCACTCAAGGAACATATTGTTTCCAAGTCTATATTAATATTAATCATCATCTTCGTGTGCCATGTCGATAAGCGCGAGCGGGCATGTTTCGCTATCTCACATTATCATGGATCAACTCTGTGTTCTTGTCTCGACCATGCCACGTGGCCACGTTATTCAGATATTTACTTTCCTGCCTTCCCATTGTCCCCCCCCCCCCCCCCTTTTCAATCTAGGTAGTTGTCACCAAGTTCTCAAAGTTTTGTGAATAGGGGCTCATATTATTCACACAATTTTGTGCCGAATAATCACGTGACCAGCCACACATTTTTGAAAATAGGGGCTCGTACTATTCACACATTTTTATGAGTAGGTGCTCCCTTATTGTAATTGTAGAGATGTTGATGTATTGTAGAGATGTTGTATTGCAGAGATGAAGAATATTGTAATTGTAGAGATGTTGATGTATTGTAGAGATGTTGTTGTATTGCAGAGATGTAGAATATTGTAATTGTAGAGATGTTGATTTATTGTAGAGATGTTGTATTGTAGTGATGTAGAATATTGTAATTGCAGAGATGTTGTAACAGACGACGGACACATGGCGGGCAACGGCCGGAACTGTAGTACACTCCTTGCTGTATTGTAGAGATGTTATATTGTAGACATGTTGTATATTGTAGTTGTAGACATATTGTTGTATATTGTAGTTGTCCGTGGCTAAGGGCTAGCGAACGCAGTTTGTGAGCCCGTATACCAGGGTTCGAAACACAGCGGTGCTGGTTTTTTCGAAAAAGGTATAGGTGTCGGTCGTTCAGAAAGCAATGGCCGTAAAACATAAAATTTGCCCAGGAATCACGAACAGTCAAAAGGGTGGGGTTGACTGCTACGTCCTGTGAAGGACATGCAACTAAATTTTGTATTTAAATAAATGTTGTATATTGTTATTATAGAAATTATGTTGTATATTGTAATTATAGAAATGTTGTAGTATATTGTAATTATAGAGATGCACTAGTATTGTTTAGATGTTGTTGTATTTATATAGATGTTGTTGTATATTGTAATTATAGAGATGTTGCAGTATATTGTACTTTTATAGCTGTTGTTGTATTGTTGAAATGTTGTAGTATATTGTAAATATAGAGATGTTGTAGAATATTGTAAATGTAGAGCTGTTGTTGTATTGTAGAGATGTTGTAGCAGACACATGGCGGAAACTAGCGGTGGGGAACAAACGGGACTCCCGTACATATGTGGGATCAGCAGGGGTTCTGAATCTCAAAACAGAGGGAAGACCAGGAGGACTTTTAATCAGATATCGGTGGGAACGATTAGTAGTATGACTCTTCGCTGGCTGTTGAACGAGGGTACGGAGCACGTATGGGAATGTTCTGAGTTCAGTGATGTCGGTTTTTAACTCAACTCAACCCTTGTACATAGTGTATACTAGTATTGTAGATGTGTTGTAGAGGTTATGTTGTATTTTACAATCAGATGTGTTGTTGTATTTTAGAGGCAGATGTATTGTAATTTAGAGCCAGATGTGTTATATTGTAGATGAGATGCTGTATTCTAGAGGTTATGTATTGAGGATGAGATTTTGTATTGTAGATGAAATATCGTATTGTAGAGGTGATGTTGTTGTATTGCAGAGAAGATGTTCTACACTCATTATTGTATTGTAGAGCCATATTGTTGTATTGTAGAAATGTTGCATTGTAGAGATGTTGTATTATAGTGATTGTGTATTGTAGAGGTGATGTTGTTCTACATTCATTGTTGTTTTGTAGATGAGATGTTGTATTGAGGATGAGATGTAATGTAGATGAGATGTAATGTAGATGAGATATTTTATTGTAGAGAATGTGTATCTGACGGTCCAGTGATTACATGGCAGTTGCTAGAATGTTCGCCTGATGGTCTAGTGATTGTATGACAGTTGCTAGAATGTTCGCCTGACGGTCCAATGATTCTATCACAGTTGCTAGAATGTTCGCCTGACGGTCCAATGATTCTATCACAGTTGCTAGAATGTTCGCCTGACGGTCCAATGATTGTATCACAGTTGCTAGAACATTCACCTGACGGTCCAATGATTGTATGACAGTTGCTAGAATGTTCGTCTGACGGTCCAATGATTGTATGACAGTTGCTAGAATGTTCGCCTGACGGTCCAGTGATTGTATGACAGTTGCTAGAATGTTCGCCTGACGGTCCAATGATTCTATCACAGTTGCTAGAATGTTCGCCTGACGGTCCAATGATTCTATCACAGTTGCTAGAACGTTCGCCTGATGGTCCAATGATTGTATGACAGTTGCTAGAATTGTCGCCTGACGGTCCAATGATTGTATGACAGCTAGAACATTCGCCTGACGGTCCAATGATTCTATCACAGTTGCTAGAACGTTCGTATGACGGTCCAATGATTGTATCACAGTTGCTAGAATATTCACATGACGGTCCAATGAATCTATCACAGTTGCTAGAACGTTCGCCTGGCGGTCCAGTGATTGTATGACAGTTGCTAGAATGTTCGCCTGACGGTCCAATGATTCTATCACAGTTGATAGAACGTTCGCCTGGCGGTCCAGTGATTGTATGACAGTTGCTAGAATGTTCGCCTGACGGTCCAATGATTCTATCACAGTTAGCTAGAACATTCGCCTGACGGTCGAATAAATCTATCACAGTTGCTAGAACGTTCGTATGACGGTTCAATGATTGTATGACAGTTGCTAGAACATTCGCATGACGGTCCAATGATTGTATGACAGTTGCTAGAACGTTCGCCTGACGGTCCAATGATTGTATGACAGTTAGCTAGAACGTTCGTATGACGGTCCAATGATTGTATGACAGTTGCTAGAACATTCGCATGACGGTCCAATTATTGTATGACAGTTAGCTAGAACGTGCGCCTGACGGTCCAATGATTGTATGACAGTTAGCTAGAACGTTCGTATGACGGTCCAATGATTGTATGACAGTTGCTAGAACATTCGCATGACGGTCCAATGATTGTATGACAGTTAGCTAGAACGTTCGTATGGCGGTCCAATGATTGTATGACAGTTAGCTAGAACGTTCGTATAACGGTCCAATGATTGTATGACAGTTAGCTAGAACGTTCGTATGACGGTCCAATGATTGTATGACAGTTGCTAGAACATTCGCATGACGGTCCAATGATTGTATGACAGTTAGCTAGAACATTCGTATGACGGTCCAATGATTGTATGACAGTAGCTAGAACATTTGTATGACGGTCCAATGATTGTATGACAGTTAGCTAGAACGTTCGCCTGACGATCCAATGATTGTATGACAGTTAGCTGGAACGTTCGTATGACGGTCCAATGATTGTATGATAGTTGCTAGAATGTTCGCCTGACGGTCCAATGATTCTATCAGAGTTGCTAGAATGTTCGCCTGACGGTCCAATGATTGTATGACAGTTGCTAGAATGTTCGCCTGACGGTCCAGTGATTGTATGATAGTTGCTAGAATGTTCGCCTGACGGTCCAATGATTCTATCACAGTTGCTAGAATGTTCGCCTGACGGTCCAATGATTCTATCACAGTTGCTAGAACGTTCACCTGATGGTCCAATGATTGTATGACAGTTGCTAGAATTGCCGCCTGACGGTCCAATGATTGTATGACAGTTAGCTAGAACATTCGCCTGACGGTCCAATGATTCTATCACAGTTGCTAGAACGTTCGTATGACGGTCCAATGATTGTATCACAGTTGCTAGAACATTCACATGACGGTCCAATGATTCTATCAAAGTTGCTAGAACGTTCGTCTGACGGTCCAGTGATTCTATGACAGTTGCTAGAATGTTCGCCTGGCGGTCCAATGATTCTATCACAGTTAGCTAGAACATTCGCCTGACGGTCCAATAAATCTATCACAGTTGCTAGAACGTTCGTATGACAGTTCAATGATTGTATGACACATGCTAGAACATTTGCATGACGGTCCAATGATTGTATGACAGTTGCTAGAACGTTTCGCCTGACGGTCCAATGATTGTATGACAGTTAGCTAGAACGTTCGTATGACGGTCCAATGATTGTATGACAGTTGCTAGAACATTCGCATGACGGTCCAATGATTGTATGACAATTACCTAGAACGTTCGCCTGGCGGTCCAATGATTGTATGACAGTTAGCTAGAACATTCGTATGACGGTCCAATGATTATATGACAGTTGCTAGAACATTCGTATGACGGTCCAATGATTGTATGACAGTTAGCTAGAACGTTCGCCTGATGGTCCAATGATTGTATGACAGTTAGCTAGAACATTCGTATGACGGTCCAATGATTGTATGACAGTTAGCTAGAACATTCGTATGACGGTCCAATGATTGTATGACAGTTGCTAGAACATTCGTATGACGGTCCAATGATTGTATGACAGTTAACTAGAACATTCGTATGACGGACCAATGATTGTATGATAGTTGCTAGAACGTTCGCCAGACGATCCAATGATTGTATGACAGTTAGCTGGAACGTTCGTATGACGGTCCAACGATTGTATGATAGTTGCTAGAATGTTCGCCTGACGGTCCAATGATTCTATCACAGTTGCTAGAATGTTCGCCTGACGGTCCAATGATTGTATGACAGTTGCTAGAATGTTCGCCTGACGGTCCAGTGATTGTATGACAGTTGCTAGAATGTTCGCCTGACGGTCCAATGATTCTATCACAGTTGCTAGAATGTTCGCCTGACGGTCCAATGATTCTATCACAGTTGCTAGAACGTTCGCCTGATGGTCCAATGATTGTATGACAGTTGCTAGAATTGTCGCCTGACGGTCCAATGATTGTATGACAGTTAGCTAGAACATTCGCCTGACGGTCCAATGATTCTATCACAGTTGCTAGAACGTTCGTATGACGGTCCAATGATTGTATCACAGTTGCTAGAACATTCACATGATGGTCCAATAATTCTATCAAAGTTGCTAGAACGTTCGCCTGGCGGTCCAGTGATTGTATGACAGTTGCTAGAATGTTCGCCTGACGGTCCAATGATTCTATCACAGTTAGCTAGAACATTCGCCTGACGGTCCAATAAATCTATCACAGTTGCTAGAACGTTCGTATGACAGTTCAATGATTGTATGACACTTGCTAGAACATTCGCATGACGGTCCAATGATTGTATGACAGCTAGAACATTCGCATGACGGTCCAATGATTGTATGACAGTTGCTAGAACATTCGTATGTCGGTCCAATGATTGTATGACAGTTAGCTAGAACGTTCGCCTGATGGTCCAATGATTGTATGACAGTTAGCTAGAACATTCGTATCACGGTCCAAAGATTGTATGACAGTTAGCTAGAACATTCGTATGACGGTCCAATGATTGTATGACAGTTAGCTAGAATATTCGTATGACGGTCCAATGATTGTATGACAGTTGCTAGAACATTCGCATGACGGTCCAATGATTGTATGACAGTTAGCTAGAACATTCGTATGACGGTCCAATGATTGTATGACAGTTAGCTAGAACATTCGTATGACGGTCCAATGATTGTATGACAGTTGCTAGAACATTCGCATGACGGTCCAATGGTTGTATGACAGTTAGCTAGAACATTCGTATGACTGTCCAATGAATGTATGACAGTTAGTGTCACCGTCCTAGATACCTAGGGGAATGAAACTCGGGCTCATACAGGCAACAAACTCCATTCAGATACAATCTAACATCATTTATTTATATTATTTTACATTAATCTGGCGAAGAAAGGTTTTCGCAGCCAGCACCCTCGAGTTGCGTATCACAGGAGTTTACAATAAAGCAATAATACATGATCATTACAACAACTCTACCAGCTATCTAACGTATGCGTAACACCCCTAAGTACACTTGGGTTTTAATCTATCAAGTCCCCCTTAAGGTAAGTCCTGTTGCTTCTTCGATGTCCAGTCCGTGTCTGCCTTTCCACACGTGTCGCAATCCAACACGCGTGGTAACTCTCTCCGAGGGAGAATTGTGAAGGAGGACTCTGGTGCTTTCACTGAAACCACAAGTAGCCTGACCATGGAAGTCATGGCAGTAAGTAAAGCAATAACATGGCTCGAGACACAGACATTCACCAGGGCTTCTTTCCTTAGCGACTCAATGAACATGATCAAGAGGATAGAGGAGGGGTCGATCCGAAGAGAATGGTTGCTGCCTCTGAAGCCGTCTCGGCTGGCAAAAATTAGTTTCATCTTCGTGCCAGGGCATGCGGGAGTACAAGGAAATGAGCGGGCTAACAAGCTCGCAGGTGAGGCTACTGTGGAGGGCGGACGTGCCATGGACCAGGCTGACATTCTGAATGCTCTACGTGATGTGAGACTTTTGCGAGAACCAAGTGATGACTGTGAATCTACAACAATGGCCAGACTGCTAGAGCAGCAAATTAAAAGAGGGGTGGCCAAACAAGAACACTACGCAGGAAGCCAAAGAAGATTGATAAACCAACACAGAACTGGCGTCGTTAGCCGCTACACGCTGCGGGATTTGCTGAGGAGGGGATCCGAGCACTTATGGACTGAATGGTTCGATGTGCAACGAGGATGATCTGTCGACTAACTAACTATCTCTCCGAGTTTCTCGTGGACCCCGCAATCGGCGGGCTCCATCGGTGTCCACGGGGCTGTGGACACGCTGACCGGTCCTTCGAGAAGGCTCTGGGTTATTCGAGCCTTCGGGTGACTCGGTTCTTTCCCTTTAGCTGGAGTTCTATCCCTTCTCCACTCTCTGTTATCTTTATGTTAATACCGCCCTCAGGTGAGACTGTGACAGGAGTCCCCCCCCCCCCCTGCTTTGATGGGTTATTATATGGTAATTAGTTTTGTACTAATTCTGTCACAGGATCACATGAAGTAGGTGTTTGTAGTTTGGTGGATAGTGTCAGAGTCCTAACTATTTGCTCCTTCTAGCTCACTGGACTTGGACAGGCAAATTACAACATCTACGACACATATACTAATAACACATGAATGCAATCGGAAACTCGCAGGAGCTTTCTCCTGAACAACATTTATTACAATATATATTACAGGCTGACAACATGGTCGCACTTCACGCTCAAACAATCGTTCAACACCAGCAGCCACGCGCTAGCTCACATGGGCGATATTTACACTGTCGCCCGCATGATCATTCGCAATCACAGCCTCACATCATCCCGCACATATCACAGTTAGTACATTCCTCGAATACCACTACACAACGTTCATCTCAGCTATCCGTCACAACTCTCTCGTTCGATCGTTCTATCTCTCGCTATTCTTCACACGTCCGTCTCTATCCGCTGTCTCACACACACTGCGACTCCGTCCTCCTTGACCTTCCCACATCACGTGGGTCTGTTCACGGGCTTCTTGCTTGACCCTCCGTTAACCAAGCCGTGATGTCTCCTACTGCCCTTGACCTCAGCTATGCTTACACTCACTCTCGCTTACATACCGGCACTTACCCTATTACTTACATACAAGACCCTGACAGATAGTAACTTGGCAACCTATATATCTGCATCAACAACTCATGTATTCTCCCATACAGCACTTCAAGATGATTGCTGAAGAGGTCTCCTCTCTCTTCTATGTTCTTAAACATGCTTATCTGACCGAAGTTCCGTGACGCTTCCAGTTGTTTTTGCAACCGCGCCCTTCTCAAGTATCCATATGATACCAAGATATAAAACTCTGTGTAAGAGAGTTTTAACAAGACAAATTGTCTTGGCTTATTTAAGAACACTTGCAAATCTTGTCCTGCATGTGTATTTCGATACATTTTTACTTCCGTATGTTGTATACTGCTGAATATATATTTATACTGTTGTTTTATCACATCTGACTACGTATGTTCTTGTTTGCTTGTTAGTGTATTGACTGGTATGTTGCTTTCTATAATAAACTGACTGTGTTTTAATTGTTAGTGTTCAGTTTTGAGTATGTCTTAGCTCATGTATAAAGTGTGTGCTCAATGTGTGTATGTGATGTGTGGTTTACTTCTAAGCGTCACGAGTTGGAATATCTTTTGTCATGAATTACCCAATCTGTGTAATGCATGATCAGGGCATTCAAACAGTGATACTTAGATTTAGTGTATTTAATACTAAACATGTATCAACAATTCAGACAGGTAGTACATTTTTACATGAAAAACACAGACAAATTAAAATAAATACGTTTTGCGTACAATTTGTCCGCTCAGTATATCGCTCTCTCATTTAATTCATTCGCTCTCTCATTCGTACATCTTTCATCCAAAATAGTATTTTGTTAAAATATACAAATAAAGTTGAGGTAAGTCTTATTGCCCTTAGAAAAAACGGATTAGGCGATATGTTCCCTTTACGGTAGCAAGTACTTTTTGTACTTGTAATCAAAACATGGTTTATAACTTAAATAGAAAAATTGTATTGGAAGAATATTTCAACCATGAGTGAAAATGTTTGTAATATATTATGGTAGAAAATATACAAGTTACGTGTTGACATATTTTATATATATAATCAAATGCAAGTGTAATACATATTAACTAATAGTAAATTAATTAACTCCAACGACGATGTGTGTGTTGCCCTCCTGTTGTCCGTGTGTTGTTCCACCAATGTTAACAGTTCGTATAGCTGTCTTTTGTATGTTGTAATAGTCGTAGTTCTATTCCGGTAGTTTGCGAAGTTCCTTGAAATAGCGAGTATGCAGAGTTCTTAATCTTTACACGATGACTTTAAGTTCCTTGGTTGATGAAATAACTTCACAGATATTATATATCGTTCGGATTGTTTTTAAAGCATTGCCAATTGCTAATATGGCTTAATACAATGTAGGTTTCTCAAAGTTTCATGTCCGTGAATGTTATAAGTAGATTATTCACTTAGCACTTGATACTTCTGAATCACAGTTCTACAGTAAGTGTAAAGGTACACTGTTTTATGCAACAGACTAAAATATCACAGCTTATTATATGGCCACGAATTAATGTGACTAGTGTTAGTCTGCTGGGGCATTGGTCTGTCGTGATAATAGGTCAGCAATGATATTATCCGTGCCCTTGATGTGACGGATTTCAAAGTCGAAATCCTGAAGTAGAAGACACCATCTTGCTAATCGATGATTCTTTGGAGTGCCTTGTTTAAATACCAGCAGTGGCGCATTATCGGTCAAAACAACAAAATGGGAACCTAAGAGGAACTTAGATAAACGACGCATACAAAAAAGTAGACTTAATGCCTCCAACTCAACTGTAGAATAACGGATTTCTGTCTTTTTAAGCTTGCGGCTGACATAGAGTATTGGATGTCTCACGCCTTGATACTCCTGCATCAGGCATCCTCCAATTGCGATAACACTCGAATCTGTGGTCAGAATAAAAGGTATATCTATGTTTGGTAATCTAAATACGGGTGGGTTAGAAAAAATTGATTTCAATTTGCACATTACATCCTCTAAGCGGATACTCTTACAATTGCACATATTACATAATTGTATAGGTATCGATGTAAAAATAAGTCTAAATAATGTAGGAGTGAAAATAAATTTACTATAGGCATATATCAAAGTTATATGAAAAATTTTGCACCAACAGGAGTTAATGAACTGTAGCATGGTTTTTGCTCTTTCAATTTGGCGCAAAGTTGATTGATATATGAATGAGATGGTAAATATAATGAACAATTTGTTTGTTATTCGGATAGTGGTGAAAGATTCATTTTGAAAGGTAGGTAATGTTGTTTGAAGTTGTGTTAATAGCAAAAGTAGGAAGAGTGTCAGTGGTTTGTCTCCGTTCATTCTACTGCTTGGTGAATGTGATTGTTTACTTGTGTTGGTTGAGGTGTGTGTTTCGAAGAAATTGCTGTATTTATATGGTAAATTGGTGGATGGTGAGTTAAAAATGGTAGTCTTTGTATTGATGTATTTAGATCCGCATCGTTTGGTGTTTTTGTTCATGCGATAAAGCAGTTTGTTTGTATGCAAACGTTTCTGACTTTGATTTTGTGTGAAGTTAATTGTTTGTGTTTGTTTATTTGCATATTGTTTGCTTGCATGAATGTTGCATGATGATGTTATTTCTGTTTTAGTTTTATGTGTTCTTGATCGATGATAAATTTGCGAGGAACACATATGATGACACTCGTTTGCTAATAATGCTTCTTTGTTAATAGTAGTGTCCCTTGGATATCTTTGTATTCCTTGGTTATGTTTCTTGGAATTCATGCCGTAATTGTTTCTAGTTCTCAGAGAAACAAATTGTTTCGACTCATAAAGTTGGAAATTATAAGTTCTCTCAGTCGTTGGTTTGGTAACTGCGGTTTTGTCTTCACGAGAAACTGTCTGTAATGTGAAGTTGTCTTCATTGTCTTGTGTAGTAGTGTTGGTAAGAAGTACTGTCGTTGCTGTGCTTCTGTTATTGTTGTTCCTGGCATAATATGGTTTCGGTTGGGAGTAATTTAAAGAAGTCGAGTCGGTTTGTAATGACTCGTCAAGATGCTTGTCATGATTAAGAAGAGTTGTTGCTATTGTGTCGTTGACTTCGTCGTTTCCGTTATTAAGAGAATGTGTCGTTAAAGTAGAATTGTCATCGTTCTTGTCTATGTCGTTTCAACCCTCGAGTTGCGTATCACAGGAGTTTACAATAAAGCAATAATACATGATCATTACAACAACTCTATCAGCTATCTAACGTATGCGTAACACCCCTAAGTACACTTGGGTTTTAATCTATCAAGTCCCCCTTAAGGTAAGCCCTGTTGCTTCTTCGATGTCCAGTCCGTGTCTGCCTTTCCACACGTGTCGCAATCCGACACGGGTGGTAACTCTCCGAGTTTCTCGTGGACCCCGCAATCGGCGGGCTCCATCGGTGTCCACGGGGCTGTGGACACGCTGACCGGTCCTTCGAGAAGGCTCTGGGTTATTCGAGCCTTCGAGTGACTCGGTTCTTTCCCTTTAGCTGGAGTTCTATCCCTTCTCCACTCTCTGTTATCTTTATGTTAATACCGCCCTCAGGTGAGATTGTGACAGTTAGCTAGAACGTTCGTATGACGGTCCAATGATTGTATGACAGTTAGCTAGAACGCCTAGGCCAGGGAGACCGGCAAAGAACAACTAGGACGATATAAACACATAAAAAAGAACAACTAGGATTATATAAATACATACAAAAGAACAACATGATTATATAAACACATACCAAAGAACAACTAGGATGATATAAACACATAGCAGAGGCAACTAGGATGATATAAACATCAAAGAACAACTAGGATGATATAAACACCAAAGAACAACTAGGATGATATAAGCACATACCAAAGAACAACTAGAATGATATAAGCACATACCAAGGAACAACTAGGATGATATAAACATTAAAGGACAACTAGGATGATATAAACACCAAAGAACAACTAGGATGATATAAGCACATACCAAAGAACAACTAGGAGAAATAAACACCAAAGAATAACTAGGATCATATAAACACACAAAAACAACTAGGATGATATAAACACATACCAAAGGACAACTAGGATATAAACACATACCAAGGGACAACTAGGTGTCATAGACCTACTGCTACTTAATAACATACAGGGTAGGTCATTGACAAGTAATTTCTGTTCTCTCATCCAGTAATTAAACACGAAGACAAGCTCGTGAGTCGTTCCAATTCGGAACGTTTCATAAATGATCTCGAACGTCACAAATATAGCAGGGATCGCTCGCTGCACAGTAACCGTGCCGACGCAATACAATGGTGTCGGAACGGGTAACATAATATATGTGAAATATTTACACTGAGCCATCTATATACAAATGCTCGCACTCGTGCGCAGTCTTGCCATAGCACTTAAATAGCATACGACGTCTTTCTTTCGCATTCAATCAGAGCACGCTATGCGTCTCGCAGTTGTATCGCATGTATTCTAACAATTACATCACGTAACAGTCTCAATATCTTCCACACATCTGATATAAGTAGTCTCCTTTCAAATAGGTATATCTCAGTCGCTAGTCTAACGCCATATGACTGGCCCTCGGTCCGGGCTGCCCCTTCGCGGGTTCTCAGGCTCCGTGATTCACGTCTG
The DNA here is from genome assembly GCA_963921405.1 of Cepaea hortensis. Lineage (NCBI taxonomy): Eukaryota > Metazoa > Mollusca > Gastropoda > Stylommatophora > Helicidae > Cepaea > Cepaea hortensis. The sequence goes on from OY992877.1 coordinate 220,145,295, forward strand.
TCCTACCTTAGTCCGTCGGTCCCGAGTCTGTACTCAGTTACCGGCTCACCTATCCTTGACCCCTTGCTGGCTGTCCACTGTCGTGACCTGTCCCAGTACTTCTACCTACCTGTCTCATACTGCAGTCCCTGTAGGCTGACTGACCTTAATGTGTACTGTCATGTCGGTACTGCCTCTTGCGTCTCGTTAAGATTAGCTCTCTGACACAAGGATATAAACACATAGAAGAGGACAACTGGGATGTAAACACATGCCAGAGGACACCTGGGATATAAACACATGCCAGAGGACAACTGGGATATAAACACACCCATTCATTCATTCAGTAGCCTGTCCCTTACAGAACCTCGCTCCCATAACAACCCTCCGGAAAACTTCTCGGTCATAAGCAAGACGTCCTGCGTCCGATACACCCATCTGGAGATCATCCGCCACATCCTGCACCCATCTTCTCTTTGGCCTTCCTCTTCCTCTCTTCCCAGACATATACCCCTCCATTATTGTTCTCTCCAAACTTTCATGACGTTTCAAGTGACCAAAATATATCAGTTTTTGTTTTGTTTTATCGTCTAGCCAACCTTCTTCAATATTCAGCTCTTGAAGTATGGATGCATGTGTTCTTTTCTTTACCCAAGATATTCTTAGAACTCGTCTATAACATTTATATTCAAAAGCATGTATGCGCTGTTCAGCTTGTTTAGTAAGTGTCCAGGTCTCACAGGCGTATGTTGCAATGGGAAAGATGAATGCTCTTAAAAATCTAATTTTTGTAGTTCTATCTGTCCCATTCCATAATTTATTCAGTTGTTTTAGTTTTTGAAGAGCAATTGATAGTCGCCGTTTAATTTCTTTCATTGTGTCACCGTTGTTGGTAATCAATGACCCAAGATAATCAAAATTGTCTACCACCTCCAATCTTTCCTCATTAACATATATTTATTTCTCCACAGTAATATTATCTGTATGCAGTATCTTTGTTTTTGCTATGTTAAGATATAAGTTGTGGTTTTCACTATTTCTTTGGGTTGAGGTTATTAAGTTTTCTATACCATTCTGCCGAATATCTTCTTCATTTGGTGTTCGGTCATAATTTGAAAATTATACGACATTAAAAAAAAAAAAATCCTAGCATTAAGCGAAATTTTCTAACTGCAACCAATAAATTAGCTGCGAGGGCCCAGGGACCGAACGCGTACTCTGTACGCTTAGAGCATGTATTTGAATGTGTAATGACTACTTATATGAATTTAATGAGACGCTCCCCGCCAGGGGCTGGACGAAGCCGGGCCGGGTCAGCTAGTCTATATCTATAAAATGCAATGTATGTCTGTCTGTATCTCTGTATATATATTATTTATGCGTTCGCGAAAGGTCCATCCGATTGAGATGAAATTTTCTACACGCGTTCTTCTCATTCCCGTGCTGCCATCTGGCATAGTTTACAAACAGTTATTTACGTAATAAAATTTAAATTTTTAATTACGCTATAATTTATATATAGCAAGGGGACTTAACTTAAGAAAAGTTATATCAAGGGACATAACTTTTGGTGACTTTACTATATATGTAATTTAAATAATTGTTGCATTCTGCTCAAAGCTTTATAAAATGTTTATCTACAGTTATCTACAGGCATATGCGTTATAATACATAATGATAAAATCTTTAAGGCATTTTCAAAGTTTTCATAAAAATAATGCATCTATTTTAAATACGTGAAAATTTTCTAACTCATCTTTTTATTTCTCTTCGACATCTATACAGTCATCCCAGCATTTATTGGGTTTTTGTGATAACTTGATAAGTTTACGTTCAGTAGTTTCAGATTGCCTTATTTAGTTATTGGGATGAAGATTCTTCTCTTCCAATCTGTTCGCCATATTTCCGGGAACGGGAACGGGTACTTATATGACTAATATGAATTAAATGAGACCCTCCCCACCAGGGAATGTGCGAAGCCGGGCCGGGTCGTCTTTTTTTGGGAACGGGAACGAGAGCAGGGGCCGAATATGAATTAAATGAGACGCTCCCCGCCAGGAGTGGGCGAAGCCGGGCCGGGTCGTCTAGTGTGTGTGTATATATATATATATATATATATATATATATATATATATATATATATATATATATATATATATATATATATATATATCATGTGCCATGCCGGAAAGTGTGGGCGGTCATGACTCGCCATTTCACTCGATCACCAGAGTCGTGGGTCAGCTCAGTGTTCCTGTCTCGGCCATGCCATGTGGCCAAGCTATCCAGGTATTTACTTCTCGGTCTTCCCCTTGGTCTGTTGCCTTCGATCTTGCCAGCTGTCACTAAGTTCTCCAATCCATTTCTTCTCATAACATGTCCAAACAAATTTGACTGTCTACGTCTAATTTCTAATATGTGGTCGATGGAGGTGTGGCTGGGGGATGGGTGGTTGGAGGTGTGGGTGGGGAGAGGATGTGTGGGTTAGGGTGTGTATGTGGGTGGGCGCGGGATGTGTGGGTTGATGGGGATGTTTGTGTGGGTGGCGAGTGTGTTTGGGTTGGGGGAACAGGTGAGTGCAGTGTGGGTGGGGGGGGGGGGTGCGGGAGGGGATGGGTCGGTTGGTGGGGTATGTATGTGTCCCTCCGTGTGTGTGTGTGTGTGGGTAGGTGGGGGTGTGTGTGGGCGGGGTGATGTGTGGGTAAATTGGAGGTGGGCCACATAACATAGTAATCTGCCCTGTTTATGTTTAAAACATTCATTTCACAATGTTTTTTTTTCTTCCTGTGTGAACGCATAATGCTCTTGATGAACGAAAGATGAGTGATTGGAAGGGCCGAATGTAAGACGGGCCTACGTGCCCAATTTGTGACCCTTTTAAAATAAAGTTGATTTTATTTTATTTGATTTCTCTAATAAATTTACGATTTTCATTTGTCTCCTGTAGTACTTGGTCAATGGTTTTTCTGTCTGTCTATAGTATTCTTTGCATTTTCATCAGAAACCTCATTTCTGCAGCCATCAGATGTTTTTCAGCTTGACTGCTCATTGTTCAAGTTTCACATCCATACATAAGAACAGGCTCTATGTAGCACCTCAAAAATCTTTTCCTCGTTTCAATTGACATCTTTTTATTGATCAGTATCCTTTTCATCTTGCTAAAAGCTACTAGTCAAGCTGAAAAGCATCTGATGGCTGCAGAAATGTTGTTTCTGAGGAAAATGCAAAGAATACCATGGACAGACAGAAAAACCAATGACCAAGTACTACAGGAGACAAATGAACATCGTAAACTGATTAGAGAAATTAGACGTAGACAGTCAAAATTTTTTGGACATGTTATGAGAAGAAATGGATTGGAGAACTTAGTGACAACTGGCAAGATCGAGGGGAACAGACCAAGAGGAAGACCGAGAGGAAAATACCTGGATGGCTTGGCCACATGGCATGGACGAGACAGGAACACTGAGCTGATCCACGACACTGGTGATCGAGTGAAATGGCGAGTCATGACCGCCCACGCTTTCCGGCATGGCACACGATTGATTGATTGAAAAGCTACTTTCGCCATGGCGATTCTTGTTCCAATCTCTTCAAGACATTTCCTATCAGATGTTATGAGTGTTCTGAGATAATTGTACCTATTCACTTGCTTAAGAATACTCCAATTAACTTGTATATTACATTGTGGTATTTCGTTCTTCCTAGTGACAACCATAATCTGTGTTTTCTTACAGTTTAAATTCTAACCCTTGTTGTTCACTGTGTGCAACAACCGCATCTACCAAATGTTGCAGATCTTGCTCATTGTCTGAAATCTTTACACATAGTGGTTACATAATACTTGTTTACATATATACTTGTCTACATATATAGTGGTTACACAATACTTGTTTACGTATATAGATGTTAATATATATATATATATATATATATATATATATATATATATATATATATATATATATATATATATATATATATATATATATATATATATATATGTTTACATATATAGTGGTTACATATATACTTGTTTACATATATACTTCTTTACACATAGAGGTTACAGATATACTTGTTTACATATGTACGTGGTTACAGATATACTTGTTTACATATATACTTATTTACACATAGAGGTTACATTTATACGTGGTTACATATATACGTGGTTACATATATACGTATTTACACATGGAGGTTACATATATATATATATACGTGGTTACATATATACTTGTTTACATATATACGTGGTTACAGATATACTTGTTTACATATATACGTGGTTACAGATATACTTGTTTACATATATACGTGGTCACATATATACGTATTTACACATGGAGGTTACATATATATATATACGTGGTTACATATATACTTGTTTACGTGTAAACATGGTAACCGATATACTTAAATATTGTATACGTGGTAACTGATGCATGTGATAACAAATACACGTGGTTGAAAATAGAAGTGGTTGTCACCAGACATGTTCAGAGATACACGTATTTATACATGCAATGTGTCAACTCTGGGCCACACACACACACTGAAATATTCACTAACATACACCACGTATATGTATGTTCACAGGCTTGGCCATGTGAATGTTATTCCCATGAGAATCCCATGGGAAATGTCCCATGGGATGGGATGGGATGGAACAGAAAAATATGTCCCATGGACAAGCCTGTATATTCACACCCGCATTATGAGACGCACACTCATAGAGCACATACACACATACGCACATACACACATACACACGTACAGATAAACCATTGCAGTGGTGTAGTGAGATTTGAACTGTGTTCTGGAGCCTGAAGTGCTAACAGTCATGGCATGTGCCATTGAGAGGCCACACAGCTGTTGAAGGAGTCTTTGCCAGTATTCTCTGTTGCCGACTACACAACTTGTGTTCAGATATGAAATCTGTCAGGCATATCTCTTTCTAGAACTGTGGCAACCCTCCCGCTCCTGCCGCGCCCGCCTCTCCTAACGCCTACCGCGTGACACGGACGGTGAGAACGGGGTCTGGTGGCGCTTGGCTTGTGCCTGACAGACTAGCAACATCTTCTGGACGAGCTGGCCGGTGCTGTTGTCAGCAAACTCCCAGCCCAACGTGTTTCCGTCTTGCCGAGCCTGGACTGTGGTCACACCTGACGCCGTTGGATAGCTGCTAGACACAGACCATACATCCGCGCTGTGTCACATTGTGCGTGTATTAGCTGCCTTCATGATAGTTGGTTACATGTCACGACGGTGAGTATGTCTCGTTCACCCTCAAATGTGATGTATTTCTAGTGTGATGGTTTACAATTTCTGAGAATATGTCTCGTTCACTCTCACATATTACATATTTCTATTGTTATTTGTTACAATGTCTGTGAGTATGTCTCGTTCACGCTCAGTTGAGTTGAGCTGAGTTAAAAACCGACATCACTGCACTCAGGACATTCCCATACGTGCTCCCCCTCCTCGTTCAACAGCCAGCGAAGAGTCACACTACTAATCGTTCCCACCGCTATCTGATTAAAAGTTATCCTGGTCTTCCCTCTCAGATTTGAGATTCTTCCAGAACCCCTGGCGATCCCCCGCAATCTCATTCTTTCCACATTTGGTTTCTCAATCTGTTCCTCCGCCTTCTCCACCTGGTCCCACAAGCGCACGACCACCTCCCCCTTGTCCATAGGCAAAATACCACCAAGAGGTGCATTCCCTGCTAGCCTATCAGCCTGTTCATTCCCCCGTACACCCGCATGGCCAGGGCAAAATATCCATACAATTCTCACAATCTGTGACCTCTGAAGCGACGAGAGCCATTCCACACGAAAAATTCCTTTCTCCACCTTGCTAAGCATACTCTTTGAATCCGTAATGAATACAACGTGTTCCTAGATCCTAGATATTCCTAGATATTCTAATGAGACGTAGAGCAGACGGCACAATTCAAAGATCGGTGTATCGCAAAGGGCCATGTGGTTGACAGAGACACTGCATTTCGCGTGTTGTTTAACACACAAAATACTCGCTTGTTAAAATTTGCAGAAGCAATTATGATCAATCAACGCAAGCCAGAATTGTGTAAACAGAAAGACATGTTAGTCAGCTTAAAATTACCGTGGTAGATAAGTGACATTACTGTGCGAAATTGTGTATATTTCAACTTGAAGGATTTATCTAGTTAATTCACGTAAGTTGTGTGATTTCTGCAGTATGTACCTGACGAGATGCAGCGAAATATGCCAGGCAATAAATCGTACAATCTATTGTTTGTGTCTTCGTTATTCAAATACAACGTGTGTTGCAGTAGTCTTCTCTAGCCAACGAAATTGCGCTGTCACTGCCTCCACCTCCATTCTCATACTCGAGGTCGTAGTCTCATATGCCAGACTCTCCTCTTTCAAGACTCGTCCATTAGCCTTTGCAATAAAGCCCCAGCCACTACGTCTGTTTCTCACCACTGACCCATCGGTGTAGATGACTATGTCACCTTGATGTGTGTTGCTCTGGATCAGCTGTTGCACTTCAAACTCAGTGCGTCCCGCTGCCCATTCTCTGCACTCACGACCCAGTGTTATTATTACATTGTGCCAGTCCGTCATGTCTTCCGGAACTTCAACCCACTCTCTTCCACGACTGATGTTCTCTAGATCACACACTTGACGTATAAATATTTCCTGCCTCGTCTTAATCTATGACCCTTGACCATATCAATGGCTGCATGCAGCGGGTGATCCCTGTCTGCGGCAACTCTCAGGTACCATTTGGCCTGAAGGACCCTATGCCTATCCGTCATTGTTGGTAGTGCCAGGATATGAGTCATGTGTATAATTGGTGTGTCCTTTGTGCACCCCAGTTAACCGCATGGCAGCATTCTGTATGCGCTTCAACATTTCAAGCTGGCTCTTTGATACTGTCAGCAGCCCCAAACCATACTCAATGACAGAAATTATTAACTGCTGAAAGAGCCTTACAGCATCCTCTGATCTACCCCGTTTGCTGCCATCGACCTCAATGCATTAAGTCCCCTACCAGCCTTCACCACCAAATCCTCCACATGATTCTTAAAAGACAAACACCTGTCAAAGGTGATACCCAAGTACTTCAATTTACTCTCTCGAGGAAGAGGACCTCCATTCAACATAACACCTGGGACATCTGCGTTGACGATCCGGTTATCCAGGGAGTACCAGACAACCGATGCCTTGTCTGGGTTTATAACGGCCCCTGCGTCCCTGCACCGCCCCACCACCTTGTTTACCGCCATCTGTAATTCTTTCGCCAAACTGACCCTGTCTGTACACCAGCACATCATCTGCAAATGTCTCGTTCACTCTCAAATGTGATATATTTCTATTGTTATTTGTTACAATGTCTGAGAGTATGTCTCGTTCACTCTCAAATGTGATATATTTCTATTGTTATTTGTTACAATGTCTGAGAGTATGTCTCGTTCACTTTCAAATGTGATATATTTCTATTGTTATTTGTTACAATGTCTGAGAGTATGTCTCGTTCACTCTCGAATGTGATATATTTCTATTGTTATTTGTTACAATGTCTGTGAGTATTTATTGTTCACTCTCAAATGTGATATATTTCTATTGTTATTTGTTACAATGTCTGAGAGTATGTCTCGTTCACTCTCAAATGTGATATATTTCTATTGTTATTTGTTACAATGTCTGTGAGTATTTATTGTTCACTCTCAAATGTGATATATTTCTATTGTTATTTGTTACAATGTCTGAGAGTATGTCTCGTTCACTCTCAAATGTGATATATTTCTATTGTTATTTGTTACAATGTCTGTGAGTATTTATTGTTCACTCTCAAATGTGATATATTTCTATTGTTATTTGTTACAATGTCTGAGAGTATGTCTCGTTCACTCTCAAATGTGATATATTTCTATTGTTATTTGTTACAATGTCTGTGAGTATTTATTGTTCACTCTCAAATGTGATATATTTCTATTGTTATTTGTTACAATGTCTGTGAGTATTTATTGTTCACTCTCAAATGTGATATATTTCTATTGTTATTTGTTACAATGTCTGTGAGTATTTATTGTTCACTCTCAAATGTGATATATTTCTATTGTTATTTGTTACAATGTCTGTGAGTATTTATTGTTCACTCTCAAATGTGATATATTTCTATTGTTATTTGTTACAATGTCTGTGAGTATTTATTGTTCACTCTCAAATGTGATATATTTCTATTGTTATTTGTTACAATGTCTGTGAGTATTTATTGTTCACTCTCAAATGTGATATATTTCTATTGTTATTTGTTACAATGTCTGTGAGTATTTATTGTTCACTCTCAAATGTGATATATTTCTATTGTTATTTGTTACAATGTCTGTGAGTATTTATTGTTCACTCTCAAATGTGATATATTTCTATTGTTATTTGTTACAATGTCTGTGAGTATTTATTGTTCACTCTCAAATGTGATATATTTCTATTGTTATTTGTTACAATGTCTGAGAGTATGTCTCGTTCACTTTCAAATGTGATATATTTCTATTGTTATTTGTTACAATGTCTGTGAGTATTTATTGTTCACTCTCAAATGTGATATATTTCTATTGTTATTTGTTACAATGTCTGAGAGTATGTCTCGTTCACTCTCAAATGTGATATATTTCTATTGTTATTTGTTACAATGTCTGTGAGTATTTATTGTTCACTCTCAAATGTGATATATTTCTATTGTTATTTGTTACAATGTCTGAGAGTATGTCTCGTTCACTTTCAAATGTGATATATTTCTATTGTTATTTGTTACAATGTCTGTGAGTATTTATTGTTCACTCTCAAATGTGATATATTTCTATTGTTATTTGTTACAATGTCTGTGAGTATTTATTGTTCACTCTCAAATGTGATATATTTCTATTGTTATTTGTTACAATGTCTGAGAGTATGTCTCGTTCACTCTCAAATGTGATATATTTCTATTGTTATTTGTTACAATGTCTGAGAGTATGTCTCGTTCACTTTCAAATGTGATATATTTCTATTGTTATTTGTTACAATGTCTGAGAGTATGTCTCGTTCACTCTCAAATGTGATATATTTCTATTGTTATTTGTTACAATGTCTGAGAGTATGTCTCGTTCACTTTCAAATGTGATATATTTCTATTGTTATTTGTTACAATGTCTGAGAGTATGTCTCGTTCACTTTCAAATGTGATATATTTCTATTGTTATTTGTTACAATGTCTGTGAGTATTTATTGTTCACTCTCAAATGTGATATATTTCTATTGTTATTTGTTACAATGTCTGAGAGTATGTCTCGTTCACTCTCAAATGTGATATATTTCTATTGTTATTTGTTACAATGTCTGTGAGTATTTATTGTTCACTCTCAAATGTGATATATTTCTATTGTTATTTGTTACAATGTCTGAGAGTATGTCTCGTTCACTCTCAAATGTGATATATTTCTATTGTTATTTGTTACAATGTCTGTGAGTATTTATTGTTCACTCTCAAATGTGATATATTTCTATTGTTATTTGTTACAATGTCTGAGAGTATGTCTCGTTCACTCTCAAATGTGATATATTTCTATTGTTATTTGTTACAATGTCTGTGAGTATTTATTGTTCACTCTCAAATGTGATATATTTCTATTGTTATTTGTTACAATGTCTGTGAGTATTTATTGTTCACTCTCAAATGTGATATATTTCTATTGTTATTTGTTACAATGTCTGTGAGTATTTATTGTTCACTCTCAAATGTGATATATTTCTATTGTTATTTGTTACAATGTCTGTGAGTATTTATTGTTCACTCTCAAATGTGATATATTTCTATTGTTATTTGTTACAATGTCTGTGAGTATTTATTGTTCACTCTCAAATGTGATATATTTCTATTGTTATTTGTTACAATGTCTGTGAGTATTTATTGTTCACTCTCAAATGTGATATATTTCTATTGTTATTTGTTACAATGTCTGTGAGTATTTATTGTTCACTCTCAAATGTGATATATTTCTATTGTTATTTGTTACAATGTCTGTGAGTATTTATTGTTCACTCTCAAATGTGATATATTTCTATTGTTATTTGTTACAATGTCTGTGAGTATTTATTGTTCACTCTCAAATGTGATATATTTCTATTGTTATTTGTTACAATGTCTGAGAGTATGTCTCGTTCACTTTCAAATGTGATATATTTCTATTGTTATTTGTTACAATGTCTGTGAGTATTTATTGTTCACTCTCAAATGTGATATATTTCTATTGTTATTTGTTACAATGTCTGAGAGTATGTCTCGTTCACTCTCAAATGTGATATATTTCTATTGTTATTTGTTACAATGTCTGTGAGTATTTATTGTTCACTCTCAAATGTGATATATTTCTATTGTTATTTGTTACAATGTCTGAGAGTATGTCTCGTTCACTTTCAAATGTGATATATTTCTATTGTTATTTGTTACAATGTCTGTGAGTATTTATTGTTCACTCTCAAATGTGATATATTTCTATTGTTATTTGTTACAATGTCTGTGAGTATTTATTGTTCACTCTCAAATGTGATATATTTCTATTGTTATTTGTTACAATGTCTGAGAGTATGTCTCGTTCACTCTCAAATGTGATATATTTCTATTGTTATTTGTTACAATGTCTGAGAGTATGTCTCGTTCACTTTCAAATGTGATATATTTCTATTGTTATTTGTTACAATGTCTGAGAGTATGTCTCGTTCACTCTCAAATGTGATATATTTCTATTGTTATTTGTTACAATGTCTGAGAGTATGTCTCGTTCACTTTCAAATGTGATATATTTCTATTGTTATTTGTTACAATGTCTGAGAGTATGTCTCGTTCACTTTCAAATGTGATATATTTCTATTGTTATTTGTTACAATGTCTGTGAGTATTTATTGTTCACTCTCAAATGTGGGTATGTGCGTATTCGGTGTATATGCGCGTTATGCGCATGTGCGTTTTTGCGTGTTCCGTGTTTATGCAGTTCTTAGTGTGTATGTCAATCAATTCAACCATTCACAGATGTCATATGTTACTTTGTTCATTCAGTGTTGATGCTATCTATCTATCTATCTATCTATCTATCTATCTATCTATCTATCTATCTATCTATCTATCTATCTATCTATCTATCTGTCTGTCTGTCTGTCTGACTGTCTGTCTGTCTGTCTGTCTGTCTGTCTGTCTGTCTGTCTGTCTGTCTGTCTGTCTATCTATCTATCTGCCTGCCTGCCTTTCTGTCTGTCTGTCACAATTGCTAGTGAACATAATATCCGTCCATCAGCCCATCTGCATACACAATAGCTAGTGGACATAATGTCGAAATGCTACTGTATCAAAGTCAGGAGACGGTATCGACATTTGTAGAATAGAGAGACATTAGACGCCATCGACATTTGTAGATTAGAGAGAAATCGGACGTAATCGACATTTGTAGATTAGAGAGAAATCGGACGTAATCGACATTTGTAGATTAGAGAGAAATCGGACGTAACCGACATTTGTAGATTAGAGAGACATTGGACGTCAGCCAGATACTCTTTCTCTGAGACTTCTCTAGTGTATTCAGCTTAGCCCTGGACAGAACGCCTATTTAAAATTTCTCATTTCTACAAAACATTGGCACACCTGTGAATGGCTTGTTGAATTACATACAGCTGAAGCCTCACCTGTACGAGGTGGGCGTATCAAAGGACGTGAAGGAAATATTCACAGTCATTTGACTATACTTGCTACTGGTGGATCACTTCAAACACGCGGTACATCAATGACTGGGCAAAGTAAACGACCACTACCTGCCGTGTTGACACGTTCTCAGATCAGCCTGTCTGAGGTCGGGCTGTAGCTTCGTGTCGCTACGTGTACATCCTCGCCTGTCAGTGATCGGCGGCCCTTGCTATCTGCTCAACATGTGGGCACTCGTCGCGCTAAACTGGAAGCCAAGAAAGCAGAATCATGAATCGAATTGAACAACACCAGATCAAGAAGATATTTTAGATGATTTCAGTCTGAACACAGTATAGTCACTAGGTTATGTTGATGATGACCATTCATATCATCCAGTGGGGTTGAAAGTATGGAGCCGTGAGTTCTAAGATGGCTGATAAGGCCTATTTTGGCTCGAAATGTTCTTTGACAATGTGGACAAAGAATGCTTGACGTTTCAGGAGGAGGATCTCGAGCAGCTTTTTCTGTCCAGCCTTTTCTCCACAGCTTTTGCAGTCCTGGTTGCTTCACAAGTGACTGCACCCTTATATAATGATGCACGCCACGAATTACGGTCCTTGGCAGCAGTCTCCCAGGTGTCATGATGAATTCCAAAAGCTTTCAGTGATATTTTCAGTGTCTTTAAGCGTTTCATCTGGCCGCCTTGGGAGCGTTTACCACAAAGCACCTTGCCATAGAAAATTCGTTTAGGGAGTCTGTGATCTGGCATGCGAGTCAAGTGACCAGCCCAGCGAATCTGATTCTCCATAAGTAGAGTGTGGATGAATGTAGCACCATGTGTACACACAATATAGACATATAAATGTAGCACCATGTGTAAGCACAATATAGACATAAATGTAGAACCATGTGTAAGCACAATATAGACATATAAATGTAGCACCATGTGTACACACAATATAGACACATAAATGTAGCACCATGTGTACACACAATATAGACATATAAATGTAGCACCATGTGTACACACAATATAGACATGAATGTAGCACCATGTGTACACACAATATAGACACATAAATGTAGCACCATGTGTACACACAATATAGACACATAAATGTAGCACCATGTGTACACACAATATAGACATATAAATGTAGCACCATGTGTACACACAATATAGACACATAAATGTAGCACCATGTGTACACACAATATAGACACATAAATGTAGCACCATGTGTACACACAATATAGACATATAAATGTAGCACCATGTGTACATACAATATAGACACATAAATGTAGCACCATGTGTACACACAATATAGACACATAAATGTAGCACCATGTGTACACACAATATAGACACATAAATGTAGCACCATGTGTACACACAATATAGACATGAATGTAGCACCATGTGTACACACAATATAGACATATAAATGTAGCACCATGTGTACACACAATATAGACACATAAATGTAGCACCATGTGTAAGCACAATATAGACATGAATGTAGCACCATGTGTACACACAATATAGACATATAAATGTAGCACCATGTGTAAGCACAATATAGACATAAATGTAGCACCATGTGTAAGCACAATATAGACACATAAATGTAGCACCATGTGTAAGCACAATATAGACACATAAATGTAGCACCATGTGTACACACAATATAGACATGAATGTAGCACCAAGTGTACACACAATATAGACATGAATGTAGCACCATGTGTACACACAATATAGACATGAATGTAGCACCATGTGTACACACAATATAGACATAAATGTAGCACCATGTGTAAGCACAATATAGACACATAAATGTAGCACCATGTGTAAGCACAATATAGACACATAAATGTAGCACCATGTGTACACACAATATAGACATGAATGTAGCACCAAGTGTACACACAATATAGACATAAATGTAGCACCATGTGTACACACAATATAGACATAAATGTAGCACCAAGTGTACACACAATATAGACATAAATGTAGCACCATGTGTACACACAATATAGACACATAAATGTAGCACCAGGTGTACACACAATATAGACACATGAATAGCAACATGTGTACATACAATATAGACACATAAATGTAGCACCATGTGTACGCACAATATAGACATAAATGTAGCACCATGTGTAAGCACAATATAGACACATAAATGTAGCACCATGTGTAAGCACAATATAGACACATAAATGTAGCACCATGTGTACACACAATATAGACATGAATGTAGCACCAAGTGTACACACAATATAGACATGAATGTAGCACCATGTGTACACACAATATAGACATGAATGTAGCACCATGTGTACACACAATATAGACATAAATGTAGCACCATGTGTAAGCACAATATAGACACATAAATGTAGCACCATGTGTAAGCACAATATAGACACATAAATGTAGCACCATGTGTACACACAATATAGACATGAATGTAGCACCAAGTGTACACACAATATAGACATAAATGTAGCACCATGTGTACACACAATATAGACATAAATGTAGCACCAAGTGTACACACAATATAGACATAAATGTAGCACCATGTGTACACACAATATAGACACATAAATGTAGCACCAGGTGTACACACAATATAGACACATGAATAGCAACATGTGTACATACAATATAGACACATAAATGTAGCACCATGTGTACGCACAATATAGACACACAAATGTAGCACCATGTGTTCGCACAATATAGACATGAATGTAGCACAATTTGTACACACAATATAGACATTAATGTAGCACCATGTGTACACACAAAATAGACACATAAATGTAGCACCATGACTAAACACAATATAGACACATAAATGTAGCCCAATGTGTACATACAATATATACAAATAAATGTAGCACAATGTGTACACACAATGTAGACATAAATGTAGCACCATGTGTACACAAAATATAGACACATAAATGTAGCACAATGTGTACACACAATATAGACACGTAAATGTAGCACCATGTGTACACACAATATAGACACATAAATATAGCACCATGTGGACACACAATATAGACATAAATGTAGCACCATGTGTACACACAATATAGACACATAAATGTAGCACCATGTGTACACACAATATAGACACATAAATGTAGCACCATGTTTACGCACAATATAGACATGAATGTAGCACCATGTGTACACACAATATAGACACATGGATGTAGCACCATGTGTACACACAATATAGACACATGGTACAACTGTGGCGGTGCTGTGTGTGTTCGATTGAACAACTGTGGCGTTGCTGTTTGTGTGCTAAATTGTACAACTGTGGCGTTGTTGTGAGTGTTCTAGATTGTGCAACTGTGGTGGTCATGTTTGTGTGTTAGATTGTGCAACTGTGGTGGTCATGTTTGTGTGTTAGATTGTGCAACTGTGGTGGTCATGTTTGTGTGTTAGATTGTGCAACTGCGGTGGTCATGTTTTTGTGTTAGATTGTGCAACTGCGGTGGTCATGTTTGTGTGTTAGATTGTGCAACAGTGGTGGTCATGTTTGTGTGTTAGATTGTGCAACTGCGGTGGTCATGTTTGTGTGTTAGATTGTGCAACTGTGGTGGTCATGTTTGTGTGTTAGATTGTGCAACTGTGGTGGTCATGTTTGTGTGTTAGATTGTGCAACTGTGGTGGTGATGTTTGTGTGTTAGATTGTGCAACTGTGGTGGTCATGTTTGTGTGTTAGATTGTGCAACTATAGCGGAGATGTTCGTGTGCTAGACTCGAGCAACTGTGGATGCTGATTGATCGGCTTGATGTGATCGCAGACATGAGCACTGCTCGCTGTCAGCGCTCTGTTTGAGGATTGAGCACACAAAAACACGCGCACAGAAGGGGAATGCACGTAAATTCACACTTCAAAGATCTGACGGCGACGGAGACACGGAGATAGAAATCTTAGACAGCTCATCAGTTTGTCAGAGTGAAACATCACTGTAGCCAAATACCAGGTGAAGGCTTGATTGGCCTCGTGAACTCTGACCTGCCAGTACTCACATTTTCTACCTGATTATTTGCACGTGAGAAAAACTGCACACGGCACCACAAGAGAAATGCAGACGTGATAGAAATTACACAATAAGAGAAATGCAGACGTGATAGAAATTACACAATAAGAGAAATGCAGACGTGAGAGAAAACACATCATAAGAGAAGTTCAAACGTGAGAGAAATCATACCATAAAAGGAATGTAGACGTGAGAGAAATCACACCATTAGAGAAGTGCATGACTACATTGCTGTATCATCTATGGTCACCCCATACACACATTAACGCACAGCTGTTTGGAATCCATCACGAACTCCATATAAAAAGCTAAATGCATCCTAGTAACATGACCTCTTGTGTAAACATTATTAACAAGAAGCTGAAGAAACAAGAAGAAAATTAAATATAAGGTAAGAAATATATTCCTTCTACTTTCCTGTCCAATTCCATTTCGGTTCCACATTATTTACCCCATGACTCTGTAAATTCTATCTTTACTTATATTACATACACATTGCACCCACTCCCATAAGAATCTGGATACGCCTTGTGTCGTCACCGAAATTGAGGTGCGGTACTGTAAACCAAGTTTGTTAGCGTGAATTCACTAGTTTTTCGCCAAAACATCAAAGAAATTTCGCCGCTTTCCATGATTTAGGTTGCTTTTGGACCTATCAAAGACATATTCCTTGGGTGGGTGTAAATATAAGACGGCAGGAAAAATTTCATAACGATGCAACAGACAGTTTTCAAATTAATTGATCGTGAATGAAGGCATTAATTTCTGGACAGACTATAGTGTCGCCGACCGCTGTACGACGCTGAAGGAGATGGTGTGTGTGTGTGTGTGTGTGTGTGTGTGTGTGTGTGTGTGTGAGTGAGTGTGTGTGTGTGTGTGGGGGGGGGGGGGAACCCTAGTGTCGCCGACCGCTGTACGACACTGAAGGAGATGGGGGGGGGGGGGTGTGGGGGGGTGTGGGGGGGGGGAAATCATAGTGTCGCCGACCGCTGTACGAACGAACGAACGAACGAACAGACTTTATTTTCAAAAGGTAACAAGCTGGGCACGCAGGCCCGTCTTACATTCGGCCCTTCCAATCACTCATCTTTCTTTCATCAACAGTGCATAGGAAAAAACATTGTCAAATGAATTTTGTAAACATAAACAATGCATATTACTATGTTATGAGACACATCCACACCCACCCACACATCCCCCATTCATTCTAATTCCCCCACCCAACCACACACATAACCCACACACACATACATTCCCCCACCCATCCACCACATCCCTACACCTACACATCTCCCCACCAACACACACCTCTCACCAACCACACATCCCATCCACCCACACCTCAAGCACACATACATTCCCCAACCCACACATCCCCCACCCACACACATCCACCCACCTACACACATCTCCCCACCCACTCACATATCCTCTACCCGTCCCATTACCCACCAACAATCATTCACCCACATATCCTCCTCCACCCACACACCTCCAACCACCCAGCCAAACACACATTCCTCAGCCACACATCCCCCACGCACACACACATCTCCCCGCCAACTCACATATCCCGCACCTACCCACACACAAATTCCGCACCCACCCACATAATCTCCCATCTCCTTCAGCCCACTCACAGATCCCGAGCCCACCCCTACAAACATCCCCCACCATCTCTTAACCTACACACACTCACCCACCCACATATCCTCTACCCACCCACACAACCTCTACTCACCCATCCCCAAACCAAACATCCCTTAACCACACACCCTTACTCATATACAATCACTCACCCACACATCCTCTACCCAACCACACATCCTCCACCCACCCATCCCCCAGCCACACATCCCTTAACCACACACCCCTACCCATATACACACATACCCACCCACACACAATCTCCCCACCCATACACACAACCCACACACACATCCCCAACCCATACATTCATCCCATCACACATCCCTAGACACACGTACTTATCCCTCAAAGTCGTGGCGTGCTGATGAGCGTAATCTAGCCTAGGAATCAACATACAGCTGAAAGATGCTGGTGTTGACCGCAATATCCTGAAACAGGATGGAAACGCGGAAAAAAAAACCAAAAAAAAAACAACTATCACCCACACATCCCTCACCCACTCATCAACACATACATCTCCTATCTACCCACCCACACCCCAACCACCCATCTAAACACACAACCCCCACCCTCACACACATCCTTCACCCACCCGCACACCCAACCACACCCCCACCCACCCACACACATCATTTATCCACACCCAGCTCCCCTCCCACATAACACCACTCCCACACACATCCCAAAGACACATCCCTCACCCACACACACATCTCCCCAACATCTCCTACCCATCCACACATTCCCCAACTACAATCACCCTCACTACCCACACATACATCCTCCATCCAGCCACACACACCCCCACCCAGCCAGACATATCCCCCACCCACACACACACATCCCCAAATCCATCACCCACACCCATCACGCACCCCTCCCCCAACCCACACACATCCCCCACACCCCCACACACATTCACCCACACATCTCTCACCCACACACACCCTCCCCACCCATCAACCCAAACATTCCACACCCATACACATCCTTCACCCCCACACACATCCTCAAACCCACAACCACCCCCACCTGCACACATCTCCCCACCCACACATATATCCCCCACCAATCCCATAACCCACCAACAATCATCCACCCACATATCCTCCTCCACTCACTCACCCACAACCACCTAGCCAAACACACATCCCCACACACACACACACACACACACACACACACACATCTCCCCGCCACACACCCCACCTACGCGGTACGACACTGAAGATGGTATGTGTGTGGGGGGGGGGGGTGGATCATAGTGCCGCCAACCGCTGTACGACACTGAAGGAGATGGTGGGGGAGGGGGGATCCTACTGTCGCCGACCGCTGTACCACGCTGAAGGAGATGGTGGGGAGAGAGATCCTAGCACTTATGGACTGAATGGTTTTATGTGCAGACTGAGACGACTAACTGACTAACTGTTCTATCCTAGTCTTGAGGATAGGTTGTATGTGCAGTAAGGACATTCTGACGACTAACTTACTAACTAATGTAGCTAAACTTATGTGTGTATGGGTGAGGGATGTGTATGTGTGTGTGTGGGGGGGGGGCATGTTTATTCTATCCTGGGGATGTTTGTATGGGTGGGGGATGTGTGTGTAGGTGGGGGGATGTGTATGGGTGGTGTATGGGTGGGTTGGTGAGGGATATGTGTGTGTGTGTCGGGGATATGTGGTTGAGGGATGAATGGATGGGGGATAGGTGATTGGGAAGGTGTAGGTGGATGGGTGGAGGATGTGTAGAGGATGTGTGGGTGGGTGAGTGTGTGTGGGATGGGGGATGGGTGTGGCGTGTATGTGGGTGGGGAGATTGTGTGGGTGGGGGATGTGTGTGGGTTGGGGATTTGTGTAGGTGGTGGGAGATTCTGTGGTGGGAGATTCTGTGGTGGGGGAAGTGTGGGTGGGGTGTGTGTTGGTGGGTGCATGATGCGTGAGTTGGCAATGGATGTTTGTGTGGGTGGGGGAATGTGTGGTTGGGGATGTGTGTTTGGCTGAGTGTGGTGGGTGAGTGGTGGCATATATGTATGCCTGTAACGAGATCGCCTTGGGTAGTGAGAGTGAACCACACCCAAGGTGTCTCTGGCACTCCCGTGTATTCTAGCCCTAGGGGTTGGATAGGCAGATACACATTTTTACTCTGTGGTTGATCTCATATTAGTTAATTATGTCTACAAGCCCCTCCAGATTCTAGAACCCCACTAACTACCTACTCCTGTGGAACAATGAACACTTAGGCATCGTCCGAGACCACACTCAATCATTATACAAAGAGCAAGTCAACTTACATAAAGTTTATTCTACCCTTGAGAATATAGAACTGAAATGAACATCCTGATAGAATAATCTATTTACACAAATAGAAGATAGAGTAGAGACAGAATCAGAGATATTGTTGTCATCATCAGGTGAGAAGTAGATTGGATGCAGATGTCCCGTCCAGTCGGTCCGCCACTCACCCGGCTTCCTTCCAGTGAGATGACTAGAACCTTGGAGACCACTCCGTCCCCAAAGCGTGGATCCACAAAAATAGAGTCACTGCTGGACCTCACTCACTGGACCAACTGCATCTGTATCTCTCCCACTGAGTCACTGTTAATACACAGTTCTCTAACAACACTGGTTGGGAGACAATCCTCCTGGACTTGACTCCAAGTATTCGTGACTTCGAGGAACCTAAGTAGTCACTGACCAATCTAATGGTCCCGCAATTATAGCACAGCAACACTGCTTGAAGAATATGTCAATGACCAATTCAATGGTCCTATACTCATGTTATGAGAAGAAATGGATTGGAGAATTTGGTGACAACTGGTAAGATCGAGGGGAACAGACCAAGGGGAAGACCTAGAAGCAAGTACCTGGATGGCTTGGCCTTGTGGCATAGTCGAGACAGAAACACGGAGCTGATCCACGACTCTGGTGATCGGGTGAGATGGCAGAACATGACCGCCCACGCTTACCGGCATGGCACATGATGGATGGATGGATACTCATATCACAGTAACACTGGTTATAGAATAAGTCCCTGACCAATCTAATGGTCCCGCAATCATAGCACAGTAACACTGCTTGAAGAATATGTCAATAACCAATTCAATGGTCCTATACTCCTCTCACAGTACCACTGCTTGAAGAATCAGATAAGGCAACTGATATGTCACTGAGTCCTACACGAACACAGTTCCAAGTCTTCGTATTAATTCAGTACACTATTAGAATCAGACATCTATTTTCAAGGAAAACAATTCAGGTTGGACTATAATCAATTGTCCCTTCCACCTGGTAACACTTGCCACAAGTTAATAGCTGGTGTAGTTCTTCTCAAGACCTGCCACTATGGCTGTCATAAGAACCATTCAAGTGTCTAAATTTCGTTTTTCAACGTTTAGGCAGAACCACCGTAATAATATATGGTCAGGTGTTCCCTTTCTTTGAGCATGATTGCTCAAAATGCTGAAATGTTCCTGGCTGAAATAGAGTATCTTCTAATGTAGAAAAACATCACAAACCATCACGTCCCACACGTGCACCTTCAGGGCACCTGTATTACTTGATGCAAACCTTCACGCATGGTGAATCACATTGGGTACATGACGTGGTTGAGTCTGGCGTGATAAGTAAAGAATTGAACCCTTCGCTGTGTCACACGAAGTGGTTTCCTGCCAACGACAATTATAGTTGACTGGTTCCTCAACAGGCAAACTCCTGAAAAGGAAGAGCGACCGGTGAAAGTATACTGGCCCAAACATTAGTCCACATGCATCCTACCAATGACTACTCACCCCTCAGTCATGCTACTTAGTTATGCATATAACCAAAGGATTATCTCTATATGGAGAGTAGTAAAGCATGGGTTCAGTAATGTCAGCTGGCCTCACAGAACAGCCCGTCAAACAGAGCAAGAAATCAGAATGACGAGTCTGATCGTAGGTCTCACCTATCCCTAATCATCTACCAGTCGTCGCTAACGTCAGTAGTGATAGTAGGCTGTTATCATAATTCTAATTTAATCGAACTAAACAATAAGGTAAAGAGTCCCTGGACTCGTTCCTAACATCATCAATGTTCATTAAGAAACATAATACTGATCAATATACCATCCCTCGGGATATAGGAATAGGACATGATCACATCCACTATGTACACACGCCTGTTTGCTGGTGGGACCACCTGCCCACGCCATAGCAAACTCTTCTTATCAGACTCTGCCTTAGAGTCAAGAAGCCTTCTTGAGAATACATGTTCCCCACATGTTCTTCTTCTTCTTCGTTCATCCGGAGTGTTTTTTTCGGACGTGATTGCGTTGTGCCTGTTTACAGCAGAGCTGCGTTCTTGCGCCGTTAGGCCGACACATCCAACTTCTGCGGGCATTTGTTGACCGGGTTAACCTTCCCGGGCCCACATGTTCCAAGGGTGATGTTCCAGTTCCGCCCTCCCAAGTGGTTTAGCCTTGGCCGGGACCGAACTTCATCGTTGGTCTGGTCTACCAACCTATACTTTCATAACTTGCTTTCACATCCCCCATATCCTATATTTCCCCTGTCTCATACAGCCTCCTTGTATCCTTCCATACAGCACCTTAGCATTCACTCGCACTAGCGCCAGTATGAAAGAACAGGATAGCTCAGACAAGAATTCAGAACGCATATGTATATCGCGACGGCACGCATTGTTATCACGCGTCGACCTATTCGGCGTTCGGAATTATTCCAGGAAGTATCACATACCATGACCTAATATATATACACAATGCCACATCAT
Source organism: Cepaea hortensis (assembly GCA_963921405.1). Lineage (NCBI taxonomy): Eukaryota > Metazoa > Mollusca > Gastropoda > Stylommatophora > Helicidae > Cepaea > Cepaea hortensis. The sequence continues at coordinate 220,167,486 of OY992877.1, forward strand.
ATATATATATCACCAATGCAGACTTACCTTTCCACATAAATCCCGTGTCCCACACAATGAATTCACTATTAAGTTACTACACAATAGTTACATCATTCCTGGTGGCACAGAACTAAGTTCTTTCTTTACTTAGTAACTAAGCACAATTTTGTCTGAATCTCCACCTACCAACTTACCTGGTTTACTAACCGTTCTCCTGGCTTCAGCAACTGACTGACATAAATCTAGGTTTCTATCAGGCCCAAGTAACTATGTTTTATTCTAACACAGCAACCTAATAAATGCAACGATTTGCGATATATGGTAAATATAATTTAAACCCAAATCGCCCACATCGCATTCCTGCGTTCCCAACAGCTGATTCGCGAACACACGTTGGTAAACACAACCCACGATTAGCCGTCAGCAGCGTTATCGATCGGTTTGCTAATTAGTATGCAAGGACATCCGCATAGGTAATGAGGTTAGAACGATGGCGTTTTGTACACACTTACAAAGTTAAATGATTTAAACAAATAAGTACCTGAATGTCGAGAACCAGACTCCAGTCAGCTTTCAGAACTGTTCAAGGGCTCCTCAAGCCTCCTTTCCGTAACAGTCAGCCGAATCATGGTTGAGGTGAGACGCAACACAAAATGGCTCACACAGGCCTGCGTCTGCTCCCTTCGAGCAAAATTGAAGTGAATGAATGGTTTAGCCAATTTCCCCACTCGTGCCAACTCAATGCGCACGAGGAGCTAGTGCTTCTTGGGAAAAGACACTTTCTCGGGAAACCGTCATTCCCCGCCTAGAATTTCTAGATCTCTCTGCACGAGAATCTAGTGCTATACCCCGCCTCACGGGTCACTCAAATTCAGGTGCTCCGAGAAGATTCTAGATGGTAATTCCTCCATCGGCTTCCCCCAGTCTATTTATAGCTGGGAAAGTCCCCCGATGACGCGCCAAAATAGTGCGGAATCTTTACGACCCAAGACAGATAAACGCGTTTCGTCACAATGCCAGGGAAGTGTGCGTGGTTGTGGAGGGGTGTGGGTGGGAGGATGTGTGTGTGGGCTGGATTTGTGGTGGGTGGGGGATATGTCTCATAACATGGTAATATGCATTGATTATGTTTACAACCATTTGACAATGTGTTTTTCCTATGTAAATGCATCATGCACTATTGATGAACGAAAGATGAGTGACTGGAAGGGCCAAATGTAGGACGGGCCTGCGTGCCCAAATTTTTACCCTTTGAAAATAATGATTGTTCTTTCGTTCGTTCGTTCGTGTGTTCGTTCGTTTATATATTAAAGTTGTCAATATTGTCTTCACTCTGTGTCTAGTTTATATATTATAACTGTCCATATTGTTCAGGCTGCGTGTCCAGTTTGTATATTAAAATTGTTCATATTGTCTGGGATCTGTGTCTAAGTTATATATTATAGTTGTCCATATTGTCTAGCCTAAAGTATTGCCTAATTCCAATTCCAGTTTTCAAAAACAAAAATTCCAAATTCGGCCTCGTCTAACCTGCTTCATCAGTTGTGGTTATTGTTGAGGTCCGTGGTTTTTGTGGGTTTATTTACCCTAATTCTTGTCTTGTGAGTCCTATCTCGGACTGGTTATGTAGCGTTTGTGTCTGTGACGTCAGCAGGGGGATCTGTCGGCGGCTTTCCTTTGTGCTCGTCTGTGCTTGTGGTTTTCTTTGTTGGTGTAGGCTCCTGGCTCGTCTGGCTTGCTGACTGCAGTCCTTATAAGGACTTTTCGTGATCCCACTCCAGCTGGGGAATCGGTCGGCGGCTGTCCTTTGTGCATGTTTCCTCTTGTGGTTTTCTTTGTTGGCGCAGGCTCTTGGCTTGACTGGTTGCAGTCCTTAAAAGGACTTTTTATTTGATATTTTTGTCTTCTCCATTGTGAAGTAACTGTAGAAGCCTTTCAATGTGATATGCCTCCATGCGATTTCTTTCAGTCCGCTTCCCACGTTTGAGTTCTTGCTGTCTTTTGCTCGCTTCCTCCGAGCTCAGCCATGGGATGATTTCTCCGTCTTCAATGTAGTATTCCCATGCGTATTCTGCTGGGCGTTTTATTTGTGGAAGCATTATTGTGTCTTTGAAGCAGGGCACTGGTTCCCCGTTGAGTTTCTTGTACTCCTCCTTTTCTTTTTCCTTCATGCGCTTTCTGTATTCCTCGCACGTGAGTTCGAAGTGCCTCTTGCTCTGGGGAAACATTATTTTTACATCTGGCTTCGGGACGTCCTCTATGCCGACGTCAGGGTGCTCATCTCGATTTTCTTCTGACGTCTGGTGGGATATTGGCTTCCCTTTGAGTGATTCGGGCGTCGTGTTTGGGCTGCTGGCTTTCGCTTGTGATTCCGGCTTGGTTTCTTGGTTTTCATCCTGCAATTTCACTGTAGTTTCTTGTTCGGCTTCTGTGGTTTTGTTTCGGAGTATTTCCATTTCAGCTTTCTGTAGTTCTCGCTCTGATTTAATGGTTTGTAGGATCTTTTCATTCTCCTTCGTAATCAGCGCCACATGTTCTACTTCTTGCTTGATGTTTTGCTGTATCTCCTTCATTTCCGCCAGTAGTTTTTCGTTGTCGTTATTCGCTTGTCTCTTCAACTCGTCTATCTGTTTTTGAAGTTGATCTCTTTCAGCTTGTGCTATACCCGTGGCTGTCTCGCCCCTCTGCATTGCTTCCTTGAATGGAGTCTTTGTGATGATGGCGATCTTTAAGACGTCTCTGTGTCTCTGCAGGTACGGACAGCCCAGGTATCTTGCTGCATGCTTGCCCTGGCAGTTGGCGCACTTTCTTTTGTTGATAGGGGCTCGGAAGTCCGTGTCCAGCTTGGTCAGCGGACACTCCTTGAAGGCGTGTTGATCGGCGCAGTATCGACAGATTTCCGTCTTACTGCGACACGTAGCTCTGCTGTGGCCGGCCCTCTGAGATCTGGAACATTGCGTGATTCTTGGGATGAATCTCTCTGGTTGTTGCATTCTCTTGTTGAATGATACTGTGGTCGGCATTTCGCTGCCCTCCGACGTCACTACTGCCAAGGTTGTAGGTATCTTGGAGTAGGTGAGAAGCCGCTCCGCCTTCACGACTCGGATGTGAAGATTCTCTTCACGTAGCTGCTTCGGGATTTCTTCATCTGTCAGCTCCACATGAATCCGCTTGACAACCCATCGGACTGTTTTTGAGTCGGTGTTTCCGACTCTGGTGTCTTTCTCCTCCTTCTCTGCTGTCTTGGTTCTTGACTGTGTTGGGTTGTCAATCTTCTCCCTCGTGATAGCTTCAGTAATAGATGTAGTTTCAGGCTCTTTGATGCAGCTAGCAGGTGGGCTCACGACGTTCTTCTTCTTGTTGTCGGCTCCCACGCTGCACATCTTGGCAACAGCGTGTTTCTTGTTGTTGGACTTTCGACGTGACATTTTCCCGCTGATCAGGCTTCTTGACAGAATAATGCGACTTGACTTGTTAGCGCTCGCAGTGCGAATGACGACGACGACCACGACGACACGACGACGATTGCCTAAACTCTGTGTCTAGTTTATATATTAAAGTTGTCCATATTGCCTAGCCTCTGTGTCTAGTTTATATATTATAGTTGTCCATATTGTCTAGCCTCTGTGTATAGTTTATACACCAAAGTATTGCCTAAACTCTGTATCTAGTTTATACATTAAAGTTTTCCATATTATCTAGCCTCTGTGCCAATTTTATACACCACAGGTATCCATATTGCCTAGACCCTGTATCTATTTTATATATTAAAGTTGTCCATATTATCTAGGCGCTGTGTTATGGAGCGCGACTCCTAGAAAAGCCATTAGCCAGAACTCATCAGCTGCAGATGCGCTTGGTTACAAGGCAATTTGTGTTTTCCCCGCCAGCTCCCGTCGTGTCTGTAATTCAGTTTATCGGTTTTTTGTTGTTGCTGTCTTCTGGCTGTTTCCTGAGTGTTTACAAGTACATCAGTGTATATCTATCCCTGGGTACAGGCAGTGAGCTGTCTATATGTCCTTGGGTACAGTCAGCTGTCTATGTGTCCCTGGGTACAGGCAGTGAGCTGTCTATATGTCCTTGGGTACAGGCAGTGAGCTGTCTATATGTCCCTGGGTACAGGCGTGAGTTGTCTATATGTCCCTGGGTACAGGCATTGAGCTGTCTATATGTCCCTGGGTACAGGCAGTGAGTTGTCTATATGTCCCAGAGTACAGTGAGCTGTCTATATGTGCCTGGGTACAGGCAGTGAGCTGTCTTTATGTCCCTTAGTACAGGCAGTGAGCTGTCTATATGTCCTTGAGTACAGGCAGTGAGCTGTCTATATGTCCCTGGGTACAGTCAGCTGTCTATGTGTCCCTGGGTACAGGCAGTGAGCTGTCTATATGTCCCTGGGTACAGGCAGTGATCTGTCTATATGTCCCTGGGTACAGGCAGTGAGTTGTCTATATGTCCCAGAGTACAGTGAGCTGTCTATATGTGCCTGGGTACAGGCAGTGAGCTGTCTTTATGTCCCTTAATACAGGCAGTGAGCTGTCTATATGTCCCTGGGTACAGGCAGTGAGCTGTCTAAATGTCTGAATGTAAGACGGACCTGCGTGCCCAATTTGTTACCCTTTTAAAATAAAGTTCGTTCGTTCGTTCGTTCCCTGGTTACATGCAGTGAGCTGTCTCTATGTCCCTGGGTACATGCAGTGAGCTGTCTATGTGTCCCTGGGTACAGGCAGTGAGTTGTCTATATGTCCCTGGGTACAGGCAGTGAGCTGTCTATATGTCCCTGGGTATAATAATAATAATAATAATAATAATAATAAGTCTTTATTTTCAAAGGGTTAAGAATTGGGCACGCAGGCCCGTCTGACATTCTGCCCTTCTTCTCTATTTCCTCTCATACATTCTTTCATTCAACATCACTTATGAAGCAACTTTTGACAACAAAAGAACATTAAAACGCATGAAAAATAATCAATAACAAATGACTCACTGAAGCAGTGTTTAACATGGGCATTATAAATACCTAAGGAGGGTGTAAAATGCCATACTTAAGGGAATGGTTTTTGGCTAGTTGTCGTTTGAGATAAGTTACCATTATTGTCTTTTTTGTGTTGTTTGTTATGGGGGCATGTAGTCTGTACTAAGGTAGTGTTCAAACAGGTTGCGAATGTATGTATCATGATTGGTGGTGTCTTTGATTTCTTGTGGAAGATTGTTCCACAACTGAGCGGCAGAGTATGCTAAGCTTGTTTTATATAAGTCTATCCTAGGTTTAGGGACATGAAGTATATTTAGTCGTTCGCTATGTCTAGCGTTATATTTAAACAATGGCCAAAGGTAGCTTGGAGCATTTTGAAATAGGATTTTGTGAATTAGTTTGGTTTTATTAAAAAGCAGGCGCTTGTGGAGTGGCAGTAACCGGAGACGTTTATATAGGTTAGAATTGACGGTAAGCTTTTCACCATTTATTAAACGCACTGCCCTTTTCTGGAGTGAATATAGGCGTTTTGTTATTGATATAGGCAGTGAGCTGTCTATATGTGCCTGGGTACAGGCAGTGAGCTGTCTATATGTCCCTGGGTACAGACAGTGAGCTGTCTATATGTTCATAGGTACAGGCAGTGAGCTGTCTATATGTCCCTGCGTACAGGCAGTGAGCTGTCTATATGCCCCTGGGTAAATCAAATCAAATCTAATCAACTTTATTTTACAGGCAGTGAGCTGTCTATGTGTCCCCGAGTACAGACAGTGAGCTGCCTATATGTCCCTCGGTACAGGCAGTGAGCTGTCTATATGTCCCTGGGTAAAGGCAGTGAGCTGTCTATATGTCCCTGGGAACAGGCAGTGAGCTGTCTATATGTCCTTGAGTAAAGGCAGTGAGCTGTCTATGTGTCTCTGGGTACAGGCAGTGAGCTGTCTATATGTTCCTGGGTACAGGCATTGAGCTGTCTATATGTCCCTGAGTACAGTCAGATGTCTATGTGTCCCCTATGTATAAAAGATATCTTGATTGAAGTTTTTATTTTTATTTTTTTCCCGCGTTTCCATCCTGTTTCAGGATATTGCGGTCAACACCAGCATCTTTCAGCTGTATGTTGATTCCTAGGCTAGATTACGCTCATCAGCACGCCACGACTTTCTGAGCGACCGGCTCCATACTCTCGAAAGTCACTGGCGCGACTCGAACCCCTTCAGATTCTCGTGCGCTCATGTCAACCACGTGAGTATTCTGGGTTACGGAGAAAGCTGCTAACTCCTCAGCCAGGGAGACGGCGATTGAAGTTTTTATAGAAATTATAAAAACTTCAGTCAAGATGTCTTTTTACAAGACTTGATCAACTCATCTCTGGACTATGTTTACCAACTTCCTGACCCAGACGATGCTCTGGACCACTGGCTGAAGACCTTTCTAAGTGTTTGATAAGCATGTTCCATTTAAGGAAGTTCGTGTTAAACATCACACAAAGCCCCCGTGGATCACACAGGAGGTAGTTGAACTTATGAGAGATCGCGACAGGGCTCACAAAAATAGAGATCTAACTATGTACCGTAGTCTGAGAAACAAAGTTCAATATGTTATTCGAAAGGAAAAGAAAAACTATTTTAAGAACTTAATAATAGATAAAACCAACACTAAAGATATATGGAAAGCAATTAATACCGTGACAAACAAACACAAATCATCACAACCACCACCATAAAATCAGGTTACATGTGATCAATTCAGTAGATTCTTTCAGTCCTTCATTAACCAAATGAAGGCTGCAATACCAGATGCGCATCATGACATATCTTTATTATCATCATTTTGTGAGAACAAATGCTATGGTGACATTCCCTCCAACATACCGCTAATGACGACCACTGAAGTATTTACTCATCCCAGTAACCTAAAAAAAAATAACTCATCAAGACTAGATAGAATCAGTAATCGAATCCTTCGTTATGCTGCACCGGAGATCTGCAAGTCACTAACTATTATATATAATCAATGTCTCACCAAAGGTCACTTCCCATCAGCCTTTAAAATCGCTAAAGTGTATCTTCATTTAAAAGCTGGTTTATTAGACGATTGTATCATGAGTAATTATAGGCCAATTTCCATATTATCCTCACTATCCAAACCGCTAGAAAAGCACATCCACAAAACAACATTAGAGCACTTAGTTCGCCACAAACTAATAGTTGACAGTCAGTCAGGATTTCGGCCAAATTATTCTTGTCATACGGCCTTACAAACAGGATAGAAGACTGGAATCAAAATATTAACAACAATACTCTATGTCGAGCGGTGTTTAAAGACTTTAGAAAAGGGTTCGATGTGATAGATCATACTATTCTAATTTAAAAATTAGAAACAATGAAAGTAAGCTTTAATATAGTGACATTAATGACATTAATAAACTCATTTTTATTAGACAGAAAACAAGTATTATCACACAACAAATCTCTATCCCAAGACATTACCATTAATATTGGAGTACCTCAGGGGTCTATACTTGGCCCTCTGTTATTTGCCATTTATATAAATGATCTTCCCTTATATATGTCGTCGTCCTGCAATCTATTTGCAGACGACTGCACAGTATATACAAACGCTATAGATTGTAATGTGCTAGAATCATCCTTGCAACAGGAAATAAATAGTGTAGTTAACTGGAGTCATGCAAACCGCATGCAAATTAACATTTCTAAAACAAAATCTATGTTAATAGGAACCAGGCAAAGACTTCACACTCTAAACTCGCAGAGAACTCTTCAGCTGCACATTGGTAGCACGCCTATAGAAAGTGTCACCGAGCACAAGGCACTGGGTCTTATCATAGATCAAAATCTATCCTTTAATTCCCATCTTCATTCTCTAGTTAAACAAATAGCCAAGATGTTTCAAGATGGCGACGGACGGTCGTGTTGTTTTGTGTTCGTTAACTTTTTCGCGTAGGGGATGGATTTATTCATCTCTTGCGTGTAATTGGTGTGCCAGGATGTAAAACCAGGAGTTTATACTCAAGATCTGCGCGGGTGCTACGGAGTTCGTGCATCGAGCGAAGCCTTCCTTGAGTGAATTTTCAGCAGCGTGTGTGGTTCTCAGCAGTCTGTGTTTACGTTTTTTCAACATGGCGGAACAACGTGTGTTTTCCGAGGGTTCAGCAGTCAACATAACGAAGCGGCGTGGTAGCCGCGCAGGGAGGAAGAAACAAGGTAAGCGCGGTGGTTTGAGGCGTTTTAGACTCAAGTGTCACCGTCTAGGACTCAGGAACATCCGTATTCTATATTGGAACTGTGCCAGTGTAAAACAACGGGGCTCTATTTTAGAAACCCTAGTTTACAGGAACGACATTGTAGCACTCCAGGAGACGAGACTGGGCGATCAGCCACTCCGAATTGCCGGCTTCAAATGTTTCTACAACAGACGACATCTGGGAACGGCGATTCTCGTTCGCGACAGCATGGTGGCGGCAGAGCTAGACATGTCCAGTTGGGACAGTGACGATATACAAATACAGGCGTTGAGAGTTCATTCCAGTGTACCATTCGTGTTGGTGAATGTTTATGCCCGCAATGGGAGTATGGACGCCCAGAAGTGGCAGTGCTTAAGTGGCATATTAGGCCACGAGAGGAATGTTATTTTCTGTGGTGACTTCAACGCTAAAGGCAGATCATGGGGAAACACTTCCTCCAATACACAAGGGGAGGAGCTCGAGACTGCACTGGAAACCATCGACCTGGTTTGTATCAACAGTGGCTGTGCCACTAGGACAGCAAGCCGTCCAGGCGATGAGGACAGTGCTATTGATCTGGCGCTAGTTTCACCTTTACTCACTACAGTGTGTAGATGGGGTGTCCTAGGACACCATGGCAGCGACCACCACCCTTGCAGCATATTGGTGGAGAAAGGCAGAACCAGGCAGCACAAGCTAAAGGTAAAGACGTTCCAGTATGACAGTACAGGGCAAGATGTGGTGAGTAAAATAAGACGTGACAAGCGCAGAACGTTTCAGGGCAGGAAAAAAAGCTGGGAGCAGCCACCGTGGTGGAGTTTCGAGGTGGATAAGGCGTGGGTGGATAAGCGCAGTGCTGTAAGGAGATGGCAAAATGCCAAGAAGAACAGAGCTGGTCATCCTAGTCCCTGCTTGCACTTAGAAAGAGAGATGCACACAAAAGTAAGCTATTTCAAAAAACTGGTCACGGTGGTTAAAAGGGAAAAATGGGCAGAGGTGTGTCAAAGGGTAAGCACAGACAAGTCACTGAAATTGTTCTGGCGACTACATAAAAGCATGAGTGGTGTAGTCAAGAATAAGAGCATTTCTGACTTCCAAGGTGCTGACCTCATCTGGCAGAGGACTGACGAAGACAAGGGCAAAGCCCTCTTTGAACGCTACCTTGAGCAGGGCAACCAGACAGACATGGGAGGTCGAAATCTGGCCAAGGAGGTCACCTCAGACAGATGCAAGGCCCAGAACACTCCGGATGAAGACACAGTGACAGTGAAAGAAATCAAGGCTGTGCTTCGACGATCAAAAAACAGTGCTCCAGGTCCTGATGGCATAAGATACGACGACATAAATAGGTGTACCGACAATGAGCTAGAGAAACTAGCAGACATGTACAACAACAGTATAGGGAGTGCTAGCATCAAGGAGGAATGGTTACACAGCTATCTGATTCCCTTGCCGAAGCCTGACAAAGACCACAAAAAAATTCAGGGATATCGAATTATAACCATGCAGAATACAATAGGCAAGCTGCTGGAGAAGGTAATTGCCAGGAAAATATCAAGCCAACTAGAGAGGCAAGGTGTTTTCCCACCTACCCTGGGTGGGTACCGTCCAAAAAGAGAAACCTGGACCAATGCAGCAGTCTTTGCCCAGGATGTCTATGAAGGTTTCCACTCAGGCACTGAAACCGTTGCTGCAGCGATTGATCTTGAGGACGCATACAACAGAGTACCACTGGATTTTTTAATGTTTCAGCTTCTTGAACTAAACGTAAGTCCATTCCTCCTTAGTTGGATCGCTGCAGCCCTCTTCCAACGGAAAGTAGTTTTTAGATGTGGCAGTTGGACTTCGGAACCAACAACAATATATCCTGGCCTACCACAGGGATCACCATTATCTCCGGTACTGTTCAACGCCTACACAGTGAGAATCACCAGTGAGCAGATCACTGGACCTGGCAGGACATTGTCATATGCCGATGATGTTTTAGTGTATCGTCAGGGTAAGGATAGAGAGGAGGTTGCTGGGGAACTACAAACCGAACTCAATCGCATAAGTACTTGGTGTGATGAAGCTGGGGCAATGGTTAACCCAACAAAGGCAACAGTGACTTGGTTCTCGTTGAATAATCATATTGTCAACAATCCAACACCAACTGTAATGCTGTGTTCAGAGACGGTGGAAAGAACGCAGGCAATGAATTACCTGGGGATACGGTTTGATCGAAGCCTTGCTTATAATGTGCACATAGACCAGGTGATAACAAAGGCCAAGCGGGGTTTGGCAGCGATGCGGGTGATGGCGGCAGCAAACTGTGAGCAGCGCCATCTATGTCTTCTGTACGAGGGGCTGGTCATGTCTGTTTTGGAGTATGCAATGGCAATCTTGACTCTCAGCCATAAGCAGATAGAAAGGATGGAAAGGATACAGAATGAAGCTATGCGCATTATTCTTGGATGTACAAGAGATACAGCATGCAGGGCGATGCGCTACCTTCTTGATTTTCCAACCATTGAAGAGAGAATACAAGTTTGCAGGGCACGCGCCTACCTCAGAATTAACGCAAACACACAACATCCACTGCATAGTGAAATTAGGAAGGTGAAGGGCAGCAGGTTAAAAAGAGGACGGTCGTGGATGGGTCAAGCCGAAGACATTCTTCAACAGGTGTGTTCACTTGAGGACTTAGAACCTGGCGAGGAGTGGGTGCAAGTGCCAACAGACTTCTGCACATCCTTTTCAGTTTGCATCCAATTAGATAGAAAATGCAGACAAGAAAATCCGGCTGCTGTTGAGTCTGAAGTACAAGCGTTGATTTTCGAGAATTCGCTAGACGGTGACGCGGTCATCTACACAGATGGGTCGGTCGTCCGACATGTGAGAAGCTCATGGGCCTTTACAGCTCGGGCCGGAGGGAGAATTGTGAAGGAGGACTCTGGTGCTTTCACTGAAACCACAAGTAGCCTGACCATGGAAGTCATGGCAGTAAGTAAAGCAATAACATGGCTCGAGACACAGACATTCACCAGGGCTTGTTTCCTTAGCGACTCAATGAACATGATCAAGAGGATAGAGGAGGGGTCGATCCGAAGAGAATGGTTGCTGCCTCTGAAGCGGTCTCGGCTGGCAAAGATTAGTTTCATCTTCGTGCCAGGGCATGCGGGAGTACAAGGAAATGAGCGGGCTGACAAGCTCGCAGGTGAGGCTATTGTGGAGGGCGGACGCGCCATGGACCAGGCTGACATTCTGAATGCTCTACGTGATGTGAAACTTTTGCGAGAACCAAGTGATGACTGTGAATCTACAACAATGGCCAGACTGCTAGAGCATCAAATTAAAAGAGGTGTGGCCAAACAAGAACACTACGCAGGAAGCCAAAGAAGATTGATAAACCAACACAGAACTGGCGTCGTTAGCCGCTACACGCTGCGGGATTTGCTGAGGAGGGGATCCGAGCACTTATTGACTGAATGGTTCGATGTGCAGCGAGGATGATCTGTCGACTAACTAACTAACTAACTAACAAATAGCCAAAAAAGTATACCAAGTTGCCAAAATTAAAAATTTCCTCGACGAAAACACAAGAAAGATATTCTATACTTCCCACATACAAACACATATTGATTATTGCTCCACAATCTGGGATGGATGCTCCAAATCAATAGCATAACGCCTGTATTAACTCCAGAAAAAGGCAGTGCGTTTAATCAATGGTGATAAGTTTACAGACAATTATAACCTACATGAACGTCTTCAGTTACTGCCACTCCACAAACGCCTACTTTTTAATAAGGCTAAACTAATTCACAATATCCTATTTCAAAATGGTCCAAGCTACCTTTGGCCATTGTTTAAATATAGCAGAGAGGTAGAACTTCTGTAACAGAGATCACAAGTAGAACTCAACGCCGGCTGCGCAGGGCCAAAGAAAAAGAGGAGTATAATAGTGAAAAATAAGAGAACCTCTGACCTCCCCCAGAGTGCATGAAAAGGGATAGAATAAGAGTAAGAATATTTCAGGACTCTGGTAGACAGGGGGCTACACTATCATGTATCTGCAACACCAGACATTATATAGATGTGTTGGGCGGTACCAGTAACAGTGAATGCAAAAGTAACGTTAGAGACTCAGTAAACAAATCGACAACAATATAAATGAACTACTTCTGGATGCATCACTCACAACATGCTAGATGATGTGCAAATGCCATTAAAACATTACTGCCAAAAAGATATAGGTAACAACAACAAGTTAGGCAACGAGATATAAAAGATATAAGTGATAACATACAAATGTGGGCACAACATAAAGCCCAGGATTGCCCCGGCCACCGAAATATTGGCTCCTCCAGTGTAGGAATCCACGTCTCTGACCAATCATTGCGTTCTCGATCGTCTTGATCCCTTTATAGTCCTTGGCGCCAAGTTTTGATCTGTACGATCTCTCCACAGACACTAACGAACGAACGAACGAACAAACTTTATTTTAAAAGGGTCACAAATTGGGCACGCAGGCCCGTCTTACATTCGGCCCTTTCAATCACTCATCTTTCATTCATCAAATGTGCATGTTACATTAACATAGGGGAAAAACATTGTCAAATGAATTTTGTAAGCATAAACAATGCATATTACGCATGATACATTCACATGGGGGGGGGGGGGACATTGTCAAATGGATTTTGTAAGCATAAACAATACATATTACGCATGATACATTCACATGAGAAAATCAACAACAACAAAAAAAAAACATGGCCGGCTTGTGCCCCGTCTATTTCTTATATAGTGACGCTGGAACGGTATCCCATAATCCTTTGCGAGTTCCAGCGGTGTGCCCTCTACTGGGTTCCAACATCATCGTCTAGAGCCGTGTACGCACGTAACGCTCCAAATGGCTGCCTCTGGCCAGTCACCTGGTGTTATACAACCGATCCAGTCACTTCAGTACAAGTGTTGACTGCCCTAGCATCATCGTGATCTCCTCGTGCACGATACACCCTGAGAGCCTGCTGTGGCACGTGATGGGGAAGTAATCCGTAAGCTACGCTGGGTCTAACCATCTCACGGCAAGCTCTGTCTTCTCTGCCTTTTCTAGCTGGATAGCTTCCGAAATCATGGCAGCATTGTATGCATCCGGTGACCCCGGGAACGTCACTTTCCGCATCGGTATATCGACGTGCTTCCTCTCCATTAAGTGCGCCTTGATTCTGCTGGCCATGACAGAAGAATATCTTGGCCTCGACCTTCAGAAGAGAGATTGGCCTGAGTTGTGTAATGCTTGACGAATTTTGTTCTTTGGAAATTTATATTCTGTTGAATTTTTTCCGCTCCACACTTATTGGATTGTGCTTCCACTCAGATCACAGTCACCGATTTAGTTTTCTCTGCACGCGCAGACATGGCCTGTACACTATGTACGGGACACAATTCAGGACGTTCAGACATGGCCTGTACACTATGTACGGGACACAGTTCAGGACGTTCAGACATGGCCTGTACACTGTGTACGGGACACAATTCAGGACGTTCAGACATGGCCTGTACACTATGTACGGGACACAATTCAGGACGTTCAGACATGGCCTGTACACTATGTACGGGACACAATTCAGGACGTTCAGACATGGCCTGTACACTATGTACGGGACACAGTTCAGGACGTTCAGACATGGCCTGTACACTGTGTACGGGACACAATTCAGGACGTTCAGACATGGCCTGTACACTATGTACGGGACACAGTTCAGGACGTGCAGACATGGCCTGTACACTATGTACGGGACACAGTTCAGGACGTGCAGACATGGCCTGTACACTATGTACGGGACACAGTTCAGGACGTGCAGACATGGCTTGTACACTATGTACGGGACACAGTTGGGACGTGGTGCCGACTTGCAACCAGCTTCCTGGACAACTGCCACGAACTCTTCCCGCCATGGAGGATTGACACTTCCCGCCATAGAGGATTGACACTTCCCGCCATGGAGGATTGACACTTCCCGCCATGGAGGATTGACACTTCCCGCCATGGAGGATTGACACTTCCCGCCATGGAGGATTGACACTTCCCGCCATGGAGGATTGACACTTCCCGCCATGGAGGATTGACACTTCCCGCCATGGAGGATTGACACTTCCCGCCATGGAGGATTGACACTTACCGCCATGGAGGATTGACACTTCCCGCCATGGAGGATTGACACTTCCCGCCATGGAGGATTGACACTTCCCGCCATGGAGGATTGACACTTCCCGCCATGGAGGATTGACACTTCCCGCCATGGAGGATTGACACTTCCCGCCATGGAGGATTGACACTTCCCGCCATGGAGGATTGACACTTCCCGCCATGGAGGATTGACACTTCCCGCCATGGAGGATTGACACTTCCCGCCATGGAGGATTGACACTTCCCGCCATGGAGGATTGACACTTCCCGCCATGGAGGATTGACACTTCCCGCCATGGAGGATTGACACTGACACCAGCAGTCGGTTCTTCTAGCCTCTCTCTCTCTCTCTCTCTCTCTCTGCCTTCTCTCTGTCTCTCTCTCTCTCTGCCTTCTCTCTGTCTCTCTCTGTCTCTCTGCCTTCTCTCTGTCTCTCTCTCTCTCTCTCTGTCTGCCTTCTCTCTCTTTCTGTCTTCTCTCACTCTCTCTCTCTTTTTCTCTCTGCCTTCTCTCTGTCTCTCTCTCTCTGCCTTCCCTCTGTCTCTCTCTCTGCCTTCTCTCTGTCTCTCTCTCTCTCTCTGTCTGCCTTCTCTCTCTTTCTGCCTTCTCTCACTCTCTCTCTTTTTCTCTCTGCCTTCTCTCTGTCTCTCTCTCACTCTCTCTGCCTTCTCTCTGTCTCTCTCTGCCTTCTCTCTGTTTCTCTCATGGGGTTTAAAGTAATTCGAAGAGACGCACATCAAAAACTAGAGACAGGTATTGCTGTATACATTTCAAATTCTCTCAACTGTTCCCGTAGAAGTGATCTCGAGATAGAAGAGATAGAATGTGTTTGGTTAGAGGTGAAGCCAGTCAGCCAGCAACCGTTTCTCATTGGATACCTATATCGAAATCCCTGTGCTGGGTACAGTTGGTATGACTGTTTCACTACAATGATGGATAGGGTGTTTACAGCAGGTAGAGAAGTCATGATATTAGGTGACTTTAACATAGATATTACTAAATCCAACCAGACATGGAAGATATCATTCTATCTTACAATTTCAAATAACTAATAAATCGTCCCACAAGAGTTACAGACACCTCCTCAACTATAATTGATCATATATATGTTACTTGTCCAGTTAATATTACCGAATGTTCTGTTCATGTTAGTGCAGTTAGTGACCATTACCCAATATGTTGTACATGGTCGAAAATTGGGTTCAAAACTCCTAAAAATAAACATTTAAGCATCAAATTTAGAAACTTTAAAGCTCTCAACCAAAATTTATTTTTAGACGACTTAAAAAATGCAGCACTTGAACATGTTTACCAACTTCCTGATCCGGATGATGCACTAGCTTACTGGAAAAAGACAGTCTATAATGTATTTGATAAACATGTGCCAGTCAAAGAAGTTCGAGTCAAGAATCAACATAAATCCCCGTGGGTCACTAGCGAAGTTCTCGAAATCATGAGAGAACGAGATACAGCACACAAAAAAAAAGATTTTATCAATTACCGCAGACTAAGAAATAAAGTTAAATATGAAATTCGTAGGATAAAGAAAGATCATTTCAAAAATTTGATTGTAGATAAATCAAATAATACAAATATATGGAAGGCTATTAACTCGCTAACCAACAAGAAACACTCTTCAGAGTCAGCAATACCAAACTCTATAACATGCGAGGATTTCAGTTACTTCTTTCAATCAGAAATAGAGAATCTAAAGTCCTCAATACCAGACTCAGTATGTAATTTAACTCTTTCACTACCAAACAAAAACTGGGCTGTGACCAAACAGAAATTTATGGCAGAAAATTGGAACTAGGGGTGTGTTACAATAATGCTTTTAAAATGGTTAAGATGGTAGCAGATCTATTGTATTACATATCAAATTAAAGAGGATTGCACAAGGAACATGACAGGGTTAATAATTAATTGATAGGTTACAAATATTATGACAATAATGAGAGGTTTAATAATAACAACTGAAATTAAAGAGGTAAAAATTATTTTAAAAACTGCACTTATAAGGTGTTTTCTACACTCCTATACTGCTAATCATGTTTAATTTACTGAATAATCAAACAAAAACCAATTGTCTTCAAGAATATAAACAGTATTGCTCATTAAAGTAACCCAAAAAGAAGTTTTGGTTCATATTCTGAACCATGTCTTTTTAACAAAAAATGACAAAAAATAATGGCTGAAATCTGGAAGGTGGGGTCTCTCACAGTAAAGTTATGAAAATGGTTAAAATTGTAGAAGAAATGTTGTATTATATATCAAAATAAAGGGGATTGCACAAGGAATATGTTGGTAGGAGAATTTCTGCTTTAGGTTGTAAATAAAATAAAAATAATAATATAATTTTTAAAATAATTGGACAAAAGTAGGTAAAAATAATGTAAACATTGCACTTAGAATGTGTTTTCTACACTCCTATACTGCTAATAATGTTTAATTTACTGAATAATCAAACAAACACCACTTGTCTTCAAGAATATAAACAGTATTGCTCATTTAAATCAACAAAAAGGAAGTTTTGGTGCATATTCTGAACCATGTCTTTGTCACAAAAATGAAAAAAACTAATGGCCGCAATCTGGAAGTTGGTGTATGTCGCAATAATGTTATGAAAATGGTTAGAATTGTAGCAGAAATGTTGTATTATATATCAAAATAAAGGGGATTGCACAAGGAATATGTTGGTAGGAGAATTTCTGCTTTAGGTTGTAAATAAAATAAAAATAATAATATAATTTGTAAAATATGTGGACAAAAGTAGGTAAAAATAATGTAAACATTGTACTTACCAAGGGGGCGTTGTTATCCAATATCCTGATCACTGCTAATCCTGTTGAATTTACTGCACAAACAACACTTTTCTAAACTATAAATACAATTGCTACGAATCAATCATCCGAAAAGAAGTTTTGCCGCAGATTCTGAATCATGTATTTTTCTTTTTTCAGACAAAAGTTAGGAAAACACTTGGCAGATTTACATTTAATTGTCATGTCTGTTTGTTTTTATTTACTATATGTGGCAGTCTATTTGTGATAGGCTGCAAAGCAAACTTTGGCGCACAAGTCTGGTCTATTAGTGCAGCCGGAGCAAACAAAAGATGATATGTGTCGTTTAGTTCGAGTGCTACAAAAAACACAGTCTCTATTGACACCGACAAATTCTATTATTTATATTATATTATTTCTATTATAATTCATTAAATTAAATGCTTGGCTCATGTAAATCTTTCGGCATAATTTCCTGCAACAGACTGAAATTCTTCGGCAGGCAGAGTGTCAAACTTTCAGGAATACTCTGAGCTACTTTGCGATGAGCACTTTCCTTTACTTGAAATCCTTCTATAACAATTTTTATCCTCCTTTCTCTGTTTGCCATATGGAATGTAGGATGTGAGCATTGATCTGTGCAATTTCAAAGATCTAGTAGTAGATCTTCTTCCACCACTTAATGGTTTTCCTATCATGGATATTATAATATCCAACCATTTGGTCCATTCTGTCGCAGCCATTCATCGCCGTGTTATTTTCATGGAGACCATCTTCGGCTTGCTTTGCGGTTTTCGCAATCCACTCTCAACAGTTCTAACTACAGACTTTGTAGAGACAACAATGCATGTTTGTTTTTTAGCTTTATTTAGCCCTTCCACCAAATAATCATTTCATCAATGGACACATTTTCAAATGGGTAAAATGCTTCCTGGATATTCTTCAGAATCATGTCAACAAGAGGATCAATTTTTTTTTTTTTTTTTTTTTTTGTGGGTACCCTCAGGTTGACATACATGAAACATGGTGTGATAAATATATTATAATTTTCTAATTGATTACTGGGAAACGTAGTGGCAGTGGCATACCAAGGAGTATATAAATGTGCACTTGTACACCAGTAGTCTTTGATACATGGTCTTGGATCAAGTCCCATAGCAATAATGACAGACGTAAACTTCAGCCATTCGTGCTTCGTTGTCAAACACTCAGCTGTTGACGAACATTCACTGGTTTTTCTTTATCACCACGTGCTAAAACTTTAGACACAACTAAAAATTCTTTCTAAATATTCACTGATAAGGGAATCACTATTGTTTAAAACAGTTATAAACAATAATCTAGCTTGATCTCAAGTCATACTACGTGGACGCAAACTGGTGGGCGTTTCCATTGTGAAAAAACAAATTAACACTACCTTAAAACTGAAAATTCACAAGAATCCAAAATTATAAAACGAATGACCGCACCAAAATGGCGTAGAGATCTTTCGGCTGTAGGACTTTTTAGTTTACTGTAACTTAAAATTCCGAAACGGAGCAGAAATATGTGAAATAAACCACTGATCATTTTGTGGCACTAAAACGGCGGACTGCCATCTCGGGAAATACATCGTGCCCATAGATGGGATCACGGTAGCGAAAGAGTTAAGTTCACTGTCATCATTCTGTGAAGGGAAGTGCTCTAGAAATATTCCCCCTGAGATTCCCTTGATGTCTGTTGCAGAAGTATATAAATATCTCTCGAATCTCAAAGCAACAAATTCAGAAGGCCTAGATGGTATCAGTAATAGAATTCTTCGGTGTGCTGCACCTATTATTAGTGAGTCCTTAACGTTCATATATAACCAGTGCCTATCCAAAAACTACTTTCCATCTGCCTTTAAAGTTGCTAAAGTGTATCCTCTACTTAAAAATGGTTCAACTGATATTAGCGTCTTGGGTAATTATAGACCTATTTCCTTACTATCGTCGCTATCAAAGCCATTAGAAAAACACATGCATAAAATAACACTACATCATTTAATTAACAACGATCTAATAATTGACAGTCAATCTGGGTTTCGACCTAAATATTCTTGCCATAGTGCCCTTACAAAAATGACCGATAACTGGCATCTTTGTATCAACAATGGCAACATTTGTGGAGCAGTATTTGTAGACTTTAAAAAGGCCTTTGATATGGTAGATCATGATATTTTAATTAGAAAATTAAAACACATGAAGATTGGCACCAATATGGTGGACCTAATTACGTCATTTTTATCAGACAGACAACAAGTAGTGTCCTTCAATAACTGTCTATCAAGACCCACACAACTTAATTTTGGGGTGCCTCAGGGCTCAATACTAGGTCCACTGCTTTTTGCAGTGTATATTAACGATCTTCCTTTATACCTCAATACTTCGTGTGATCTATTTGCGGACGACTGCACTATTTACACAAGTCAAGAGAGCCTTTGTGACTTAGAGAGCTCTTTACAAAACGATCTTGACAACCTTAGTAGATGGAGCAATGAAAATCGCATGTTACTTAACATCGACAAAACCAAATCCATGCTAATAACGACAAGACAAAAACTACAGACCCTAGCCATAACTGGGACACCGCTCGAGCTCCAAGTGGACACGTTACCTATAATTAATGTAAATGAACATAAAACATTAGGTCTTTTAATTGACAGACATTTAAACTGGAGCCCTCATGTTCACGCCCTTACCAAGAGAATAGCACAAAAAGTTTACCAACTTGCTAAAATTCAACACTTTTTGGATGAAAGCACACGTAAAATATTCTATGCATCCTATATCCAATCACCTCTCGATTATTGTTCCACAGTCTGGGATGGCTGCCCTAAATCTAATATGAAACGATTGTGTTCACTTCAAAACCGCGCTATACGTCTAGTTTCTAGCATAAAGCACGTTGAAAGTAATAAATTATACATCCATCTAAGACTTCTACCACTTCAAAAGCGCTTCCTTTTTAACAAAGCCAAATTAGTGAATAAAATTATATCTGAAAATACCCCAGAGTATCTTCTACCGTTAATTCAATCTAATGCAATGAACAGTAAGCGCTTAAATTTATTACAGCTTCCTAAGCCTAGATTGGACTTATACAAAACTTGTTTCGCATATTCTGGTGCTCACTTGTGGAATAGCCTTCCAACAGAACTGAAAACACCAATGAGTCCCTACACATTCAACCGAAAACTCTTTCAATACTTACTTCATACTGACTATATGCCTCCATAAGTCACCTACTAGTATCATTTTTCCACTATCATTCTTCACTGTATGTGTGTGAACGAGACAGTGGGTGAGAGAGTGAGTGAGAAAGAGTGTGAGTGGAAGAATTAGTATGATAGAGAGAGTGAGAGAGTATGCATGCGCGTGTGCCTGAGTGAGTGTAAAAGTGAGTGAGCGTGTGGACATATGTGTGAGAGATTTAGTTAGAGAATGAGTGAATCTGAGAGAGTGGGTGTGTTGTGTGTCTGCCTGTCTGTGTGATAGAGTGTGAAAGTTAGTGAGTGAGTGTGAGTTAGAGTCATCGAGTAAATGAGTGAGTAAGGGAGCGTGAGTGAGTGAGAGAGAATTTGTGGGTATGCGTCTATGTGCACGATTGAGTGAGTGTGAGAGCGAGTGAGTGGGTAAAAGAGAGAGCGTGGGTGAATGAGAGAGTGCATGAGAAAGTGTAATGTATGTGTGTGCATGTCTGGATGTGTGTATGGGTGTATATGTGTGTACATGTGTGTATCTGTGTGTGACTCTGTGTGTATGTCTGTACGTGTGTTAAAGTGTGTGTTCATGTGTTTATATGCGTTTATATGCATGTGCGTGTGTGTGTGTGTATGGATGAGTGTGTGTGTGTGCTCGTGTATGTATTGTATATCTTTGTATGTGTAAGTGTGCATGCATGCAGTGTATGCGAGGGAGTGTATATTCGGGTGTTATGTGAGTACGTGTGAGCAAGTATATGGATGTGTGCAGGTGTGTGTATTGCGTGGGTATGATGTGTGTGGATGTGTGTATGTACATGTGTGTGAGAGAAGAGAGAGAGAGAGAGAGAGAGAGAGAGAGAGAGAGAGAGAGAGAGAGAGAGAGAGAGAGTTGAGCGCACGCATGTCATCTAACATGCTGATCCATATGTTTTGTGTATTCTCATTTTTTTCATATTATCATTTTGATGCACTTGATTTTAACATGCATAAAATGAATTCATGTAAATTACTGTAAAGCAAGTGAGAGAGTTAGTGAGTGTAAGTAAGAGAGAGAGAGAGTGAATGAGTGTGAGAGTGTGTGTTTGTAAAGAGAGCGCAAGAGAGAGAGAGAGAGAGAGAGAGAGAGAGAGAGAGAGAGAGAGAGAGAGAGAGAGAGAGAGAGAGAGAGAGAGAGAGAGAGAAAGAGTTGAATTACATCACTAATTTTTACGCTACATAATGTATATGTACAATTTTTTCTCCACTTCTTGCAATTGCGAGAATTCTCACGACAATCGTCAGTGTCTCGATTGTGGTGTGGGGAATGTGTGTGTGCCTGTGTAAGAGAGAGAGAGAGAGAGAGAGAGAGAGAGAGAGAGAGAGAGAGAGAGAGAGAGAGAGAGAGAGAGAGAGAGAGAGAATTCAGTGCTCGCATGTCCTGTAACATGCCATTCCATATTTTTTGTGTATTTTCATCTTTCACATTATCATTTTGTATGTATGACACTTGATTTTATCATGTATAATATAACATTACTGTAATGTGAGTGAGAGCGTTAGAGAGAGAGAGAGAGAGAGAGAGAGAGAGAGAGAGAGAGAGAGAGAGAGAGAGAGAGAGTTGAATTGCATCACTAATTTTTAAGTTACAAAATGTATATGTACAATTTTTCTCAATTTTGTTTACAATTTTGCGACAATGCTCACGACAATCGTCACTGTATGTGTGTGTAAAGTATGTGAGTTTGATCATAATAGTAGGTTGGGGGATCGGGGGATGTGTGTGTGGGTGGATTCGTGATGTGTGTGGGTGGGCTCAGGATGTGTGGGTGGGAGGGGTGGGTTTGTGTGGGTGGGTGGGGGATTGTGTGTGGGTGGGTGGGGGATTGTGTGTGGGTGCGTGCGAGGTGTATGGGTGTATGGGGAGATGTGTTTGTGGGTGGGGATGTGTGTTTGTGTAGGTGGTTGTGGGTGAGTGGGTGGAGGAGGATATGTTGGTGGATGATTGATGGTGGGTTATGGGATGGGTGGGGGTATATGTGTGGGTGGGGAGATGTGGGTGTGGGGATATGTGGTGGGTGGGAGATGTGTGCAGGTGGGGGTGGTTGTGGGTTTGGTGATGTGTGTGTGGGTGAGGGATGTGTATGGGTGTGGGATGTTTGGGTGGATGGGTGGGGAGTGTGTGTGGGTGAGAGATGTGTGGGTGAATGTGTGTGGGGGTTTGTGGGTTGGGGGAGGGGTGCGTGATGGGTGTGGGTGATGGATTTGGAGATGTGTGTGGGTGGGGGATATGTCTGGCTGGGTGGGGGTGTGTGTGGCTGAATGAAGGATGTATGTGTGGGTAGTGAGGGTGATTGTAGTTGGGGGATGTGTGGATGGGTAGGAGATGTGTGGATAGATGTGTGTGTGGGTGAGGGATGTGTCTTTGGGATGTGTGTGGGTGTGGTAGGGGAGCTGGGTGTGGTTAAATGATGTTTGTGTGGGTGGGTGAAGGTGTGGTTGGGTTTGTGGGTGGGTGAAGGATGTGTGTGAGGGTGGGGGATGTGTGCTTAGATGGGTGGTTGGGATTTGTGAGTGTGGGTGGGTAGATAGGAGATGTATGTGTTGATGAGTGGGTAAGGGATGTGTGGGTGTTAGTGGTTGAGGGATAAGTACGTGTGTCTAGGGATGTGTGAGGGTATGAATGTATGGGTTGTGTGTGCGTGGATGGGAGGTGTGTGTTTGTGAATGAGGAATGTGTTGGTGGGTGGGGATGTGTGTGAGGGATGTTTGTATGGGTGGGGATATTGTGCGTGGGTGGGGATGTGTGTGTATATGGGTAGGGGTGTGTGGTTAAGGGATGTGTGGCTGGGGGAATGGGGGAATGGGTGGATGGAGGATGTGTGGTTGGGTGGATGATGTGTGGTTGGGTAGAGGATGTGTGGGTGGGTGATTGTATATGAGTAAGGGTGTGTGGTTAAGGGATGTTTGGTTGGGGGATGGGTGGGTGGAGGATGTGTGGGTGGGTAGAGGATATGTGGGTGGGTGAGTGTGTGCAGGTTAGGAGATGGTGGGGGATGTTTGTAGGTGCGGGCTCGGGATCTGTGAGTGGGCTGGGGGAGATGGGAGATTGTGTGGGTGAGTGCGGAATTTGTGTGTGGGTAGGTGCAGAATATGTGAGTTGACGGGGAGACATGTGTGTGGCTGAGGAATGTGTGTTTGGTTGGGTGGTTGGAGGTGTGTGGGTGGAGGAGGATATTGGGTGAGTGATTGTTGGTGGGAAATGGGACGGGTAGAGGATATGTGAGTGGGTGGGGAGATGTGTGTAGGTGAGGGATGTGTGGGTTATTGAATGTATGTGTGCTTGAGGTGTGGGTGGATGGGATGTGTGGTGGGTGAGAGGTGTGTGTGGGTGGGGAGATGTGTAGGTGTAGGGATGTGGTGGATGGGTGTGGGAATGTATTGTATGTGTGTGTGGTTGGGTGGGGGAGCTGGAGTGAATGGGGGGTGTGTGGGTGGGTGGTGGATGTGTCTCATAACATAGTAATATGCATTGTTTATGTTTACAAAATTCATGTGACAATGTTTTTTTCCTATGCACTGTTGATGAAAGAAAGATGAATGATTGGAAGGGCCGAATGTAAGACGGGCCTGCGTGCCCAATTTGTTACCCTTTGAAAATAAAGTCTGTTCGTTCGTTCGTTCGTTCGTTCGTTCTCTCTCTGCCTTCTCTCTGTCTCTCTCTCTCTCTCTGCCTTCTCTCTGTCTCTACCTCTGCCCCACTCTCTGCCTCTCTCTCTGTATGTCTCTCTGCCTTCTCTCTCTCTGTGCCTCTCTCTCTGTATGTCTCTCTGCCTATCTGCCCCTCCCCCTCCCCCATCTCTGTGTGGTCTACGTGACACAGAATAATGCTGAGCTTCTCTCTCTCTCTCTCTCTCTCTCTCTCTCTCTCTCTCTCTCTGTATGTCTCTCTGCCTATCTGCCCCCTCCCCCTCCCCCATCTCTGTGTCTCTCTCTCTGTATGTCTCTCTGCCCTCCTCCCTCTCTCTCTGTGCCTCTCTCTCTGTATGTCTCTCTGCCCTACCCCTCTCTCTCTCTGTGCCTCTCTCTCTCTCTGTATGTCTCTTTGCCCTCCTCCCTCTCTCTCTGTGCCTCTCTCTGTATGTCTCTCTGCCGTAACCCTCTCTCTCTGTGCCTCTCTCTCTCTGTATGTCTCTCTGCCCTCCTCCCTCTCTCTCTGTGCCTCTCTCTCTGTATGTCTCTCTGCCCTACCCCTCTCTCTCTGTGCCTCTCTCTCTGTATGTCTCTCTGCCCTCCCCCCTCTCTCTCTGTGCCTCTCTCTCTGTATGTCTCTCTGCCCTACCCCTCTCTCTCTCTGTGCCTCTCTCTCTGTATGTCTCTCTGCCCTACCCCTCTCTCTCTCTGTGCCTCTCTCTCTGTATGTCTCTCTGCCCTACCCCTCTCTCTCTCTGTGCCTCTCTCTCTCTGTATGTCTCTCTGCCCTCCTCCCTCTCTCTCTGTGCCTCTCTCTCTGTATGTCTCTCTGCCCTACCCCTCTCTCTCTGTGCCTCTCTCTCTCTGTATGTCTCTCTGCCCTCTTCCCTCTCTCTCTCTGTGCCTCTCTCTCTGTATGTCTCTCTGCCCTACCCCTCTCTCTGTGCCTCTCTCTCTGTATGTCTCTCTGCCCTCCTCCCTCTCTCTCTGTGCCTCTCTCTCTGTATGTCTCTCTGCCCTACCCCTCTCTCTCTGTGCCTCTCTCTCTGTATGTCTCTCTGCCCTCCCCCCTCTCTCTCTGTGCCTCTCTCTCTGTATGTCTCTCTGCCCTACCCCTCTCTCTCTGTGCCTCTCTCTCTGTATGTCTCTCTGCCCTCCCCCCTCTCTCTCTGTGCCTCTCTCTCTGTATGTCTCTCTGCCCTACCCCTCTCTCTCTCTGTGCCTCTCTCTCTCTCTGTATGTCTCTCTGCCCTCCTCCCTCTCTCTCTGTGCCTCTCTCTCTGTATGTCTCTCTGCCCTACCCCTCTCTCTCTGTGCCTCTCTCTCTCTGTATGTCTCTCTGCCCTCCTCCCTCTCTCTCTGTGCCTCTCTCTCTGTATGTCTCTCTGCCCTACCCCTCTCTCTCTGTGCCTCTCTCTCTCTGTATGTCTCTCTGCCCTCCCCCTCTCTCTGTGTGCCTCTCTCTCTGTATGTCTCTCTGCCCTACCCCTCTCTCTCTCTCTGTGCCTCTCTCTCTCTCTCTGTATGTCTCTATGCTTATCTGCCCCTCCCCCTCCCCCATCTCTGTGCGGTCTACGTGACACAGAATAATGCTGAGCTTCTCCCTGGACGCATAGATCTCTTGTCTCGTGTTTTATGTTTTATGTTTGACTAGATAAATCAGCATTTCTGTTTGCAGCACAAACAGTTTCAGTCTGTCAGCATGTTTGACACAATGTTTGTGTTTGGTGAACTTTCAGGTCACAAGTTACTCCAGTTTCCGTCACAGAAGGTCACGGACGTTGTGAAGTGACGGTGGTAATATTTGAACTGAGGGCACAGTGAGCACGCTGGGTCTCTAACTAGCTCCAGTCCTGCACAGGGCGGTGCTAAACTTGGCTTCTTGTACAGATTTGGGTTGGTGTACAGACTTGGGTTGTTGTATAGACTTGGGTTGTTGTATAGATTTGGGTTGTAGTGCAGACCAGTCAGGGACTCTAGTGGGCCTCCGCGGCTGGCAGGTAGACTGTTTAACCATCGATCAGAGATCGGGTTGCTCCTGGAGAACACGACATCACTTAACGAGTGTCTGTTGTTTGCCATCTGGTGTTGACATGGTACGCTTGGTTGGCGCCGGGAAGCGGTAAGTTTAAACAGACTTCTCTCACTCCACAGAGTTGTGTGCCCACAAGCGCCAACCCCAGTCCTTGACTGACACACGCTGGCGGTTCATCCAATCTGCCGACATTTTTCTCCCTAAACACTCCGTAAAATTTGTGAGGCACAAGGTCTAGCTGTAGACAACGTCTGTGAGACACCCAAAGCTAATAGTTCCTGACCTGGCTTACAGCCAATACATCACATAATCGTGATTACTGTCATCACATAAGCGTAATTACTGTCATCACACAATCGTGATTACTGTCATGGAAATACTGACATATACAGATGTTGTCATGGTGTTTCTCAAGGGCTAACCTCCGACCAATGGCACACACCCAGCTCGATCATATCTAGCCCATGACAGACTCCCTCCGGTTGCCATTGGCCCAGACAGTCTCACATCTGCTGGCTTTCGACCCAGACCAACCCACATATGCCCTCTATGAGTGCAGATCAGCCCACGTCTGCCCACGTCGTGGCCGGGTGCATCCACTGAGACAGCTGTGCCATTTACCGACGCAAGGTTGACGGAATGTCCCTCCAACTGGTGTTGAGACGAAGAACTCACACGAAGAAGAACAGGCAGTGTGTGCCTAGCTGAGGCTCCCAGGAAACAGTATTTGGATGAGATCAACAGGTCCACAATCAAGCACCGACTGCCTCCAGCAAGGAGCAGACATGTTTGGTGTTGGCACAGTCCTGGCTTGGTCAGTCTGTCTGTTGCAGACACTTCTGCCAGCGGTTGCCGACAACGGCTGCACCTTCAACGACGGCGCCTGTACTTACAACATCCAGCTGACCTACAGGGAGGACCCTGTGGCTGGCCAGGGTCGGGCACTCTGTGGAACCAACAGTCAGCACGTTGTCCTCGAGCCCGCACAGAATGACTATGCAGCAAAAATTGATGACATAGAGAAAAACTTTTCTGTTCTAAGGGATACACACGAGCACAGAATTAAGGTAGGCAGATCTCATGGTATCTCACTGTCTCATTATTGTATGTAGTCACGCCACGTGGTATGTCACTGTTTCATTAACTTAAGTCTGTCTCATTATCTTATGTAGTCACACCACGTGGTATCTCACTGTCTCATTATCTTATGTAGTCACACCACGTGGTATCTCACTGTCTCATTATCTTATGTAGTCACACCACGTGGCATCTCACTGTTTCATTATCTTATGTAGTCACACCACGTGGTATGTCACTGTCTCATTATCTCAGGTAGTCACACCATGTGGTTTGACACAGTCTCCTTATCTGATACGTTGTTGTGTAGAAGTAGTGCAGAGAGCTGTGATGTCTGTGTTGTCTACATGGTTGTGGGGGGAGTGCTGTAGAGAGCTGTTATTTCTACGTGGCGGGGGGAGAGTTGTGTAGAGGTGTGTGCTTAGTGACATATACTGTTTATGTGACTGCTTGTCAGTTTTTCATGAGATATACTGTTTATGTGACTGTGTGCGTATTGTTTAGTCAGATATACTGTTTATGTGACTGTGTGCGTATTGTTTAGTCAGATATACTGTTTATGTGACTATGTGTCAATTGTTTAGTCAGATATACTGTTTATGTGACTGCTTGTCAGTTTTTCATGAGATATACTGTTTATGTGACTGTGTGCGTATTGTTTAGTCAGATATACTGTTTATGTGACTGTGTGCGTATTGTTTAGTCAGATATACTGTTTATGTGACTATGTGTCAATTGTTTAGTCAGATATACTGTTTATGTGACTGTGTGCCAGTTTTTAGTGGCATATATTGTTTATGTGACTGTGTGCCAGTTTTTAGTGGCATATATTGTTTATGTGACTGTGTTTGTTGTTTATTGAGATATACTGTTCATGTGAATGTGATGCTTAGTGAAATATTTTGTTTATGTGAATGGGTATGAGTGTTTAGTAAGATATACTGTTTTTAAGGTTGTGTGTGAGTGTTTTAGAAGTATTCTGTTTACGTTGCTGTGTGCGAGTGTTTAGGATGTTTGGTGTTTATGTGGTTGTGTGCGAGTGTTTAGGATCTTTACGTGGTTGTGTGAGAATATTTAGGTGGTTTGATGTTTGCTTGACTGTGCGAGATGTGTAAGCTGCTGTGTTTGTTTACGTGTCCATACTGCAGTTTGTGTTTACAATAGTGCATGTTGTTAGTACAGGAACTAGAGAGCACAGTGAAAGACTTGCGGGCCGCCGGGACTTCTGCACCCTACCAACCCCAGGAACACGTCATCAATGAAGTTTCCAAGCATCAGGCGACCTTGACCCTCATGACCGACCCCATGGCCAAGAAACTGGAGGTCAGTAACCTCCCGCCAGGTCCAGATTTACCATGTATATGTATCAAATATTTCTGTCTGTTCCCGATTTACCATGTCTGTGTCACATATCCCTGTCAGTTCCCGATTCACCTTGTCTATGTGTCACATATTCCCGTCAGTTCCCGATTCACCTTGTCTATGTGTCGCATATTCCTGTCAGTTCCCGATTTATCATTCTATGTGTCACATATCCCTGTCAGTTCCCGATTCACCTTGTCTATGTGTCGCATATTCCTGTCAGTTCCCGATTTATCATTCTATGTGTCGCATATTCCTGTCAGTTCCCGATTTATCATTCTATGTGTCGCATATTCCTGTCAGTTCCCGATTTATCATTCTATGTGTCACATATTCCTGTCAGTTCCCGATTTACCATGTCTATGTGTCACATATGTTTTTGTGTTTGTGTGTATGCTCATGACATGTGTGTGTGTGTGGGGGGGGGGGGGGGGAAGGAGTTTGTGTATATTAGATTGAGTGATTTTGTAAAGTGTGTGTGTATATGCGTGTGTGGTTTTGGGTATGATTGATCATGTATAAGCGTGTGTGTGTGTGTGTGTGTGTGTCTGTGTGTGAGAGAGAGAGAGAGAGAGAGAGAGAGAGAGAGAGAGAGAGAGAGAGTATGAATGAGTGAATGTTTTACTGTGTTTGTGATGTTGAAGGGGGTATGTGTGTAGCTAAGGAAGTGTATGTATTGGTGTGTGATTGTGTAGACGTACGATTGTGAATTGTGTAAATGATATATGTAAGTACATGTGTCAATGTATGTGTGTGTGTGTCTGTCTGTCTGCCGGTCGGCTTGTCGGTGTATGTCTGTGTGTGTGTGTGTGTATGTGTGCGTTTGCGCGTATGCGCGTGTGCGCATGTTGACGTATCTGTCTCGTCTAGGAGTTGAACATGTTGACATATGTGTTTCTTCCAGGTGTTGAACATGTTGACATAACTGTCTCGCCTAGGACTTGATTTTGACATATCTGTCTCGCCCAGGACTTGATTATGACATATATGTCTCGCCCATGTTAATATATCTGTCTCATCTAGGAGCTGGACATGTTGACATAACTAACTCGTCCAGAGGGAGTTGAACATGTTTGACATATCTGCCTCGCCCAGGAGGAGTAGAATATTTTGACATATGTGTCTCCAGGAGGAGTTTAACGTGTTGTTATATCTGTCTCCACGAGAAGTTTAACGTGTTGACATATCTGTCTCCAGGAGGAGTTTAAAGTGTTGACATATCTGTCTCCAGGAGGAGTTTAACGTGTTGTTATATCTGTCTCCACGAGAAGTTTAACGTGTTGATATATCTGTCTCCAGGAGAAGTTTAACGTATTGACATATCTGTCTCCAGGAGGAGTTTAACGTGTTGTTATATCTGTCTCCACGAGAAGTTTAACGTGTTGATATATCTGTCTCCAGGAGGAGTTTAACGTGTTGACATATCTGTCTCCAGGAGAAGTTTAACATGTTGTTCTATCTGTCTCCACGAGAAGTTTAACGTGTTGATATATCTGTCTCCAGGAGGAGTTTAACGTGTTGACATGAGTGATTGAGCGAGAAATGGTGGGGGAATGTGTCAGTGCATGCATTCGTACGTGTATGTGTGAGAGTGAGTGAGGGAATGTAGGCGTGCGTGCGTTCATGTGCATGCGTTCATGTGTATGTGTATGTGTGAGAGAGTGTGATTGAGAGAGTGAGTGTGTGTGTGTGTGTGTGTGTGAAGGATTGTGTGTTAGAGAGTTAGACAGTGGGAGAGTTGATGTGTTAGTGTATGTGTGTGAGCGCGTGCATGCGTGTGAGTGTGTGTATATGAAAGAATACAGAGAGAGAGAGAGAGAGAGAGAGAGAGAGAGAGAGAGAGAGAGAGAGAGCTGAGCAGATGCATGTCATGTAACACGCATGTTATGTAACACGCGAATCCATATGTTTGTATATTCTCATCTGTCATATTATCAGTTAAATACCATTTGATTTTATCATGCATAATATAAACTAATGTTCATTACTGTAGTTTGAGTGAGAGAGTCAGTGAGTGTGAATGAGAGACAGAACGAGTGAGCGTGAGAGTGAATGAGTGAGCGGGAGAGTGAATGAGTGAGCGGGAGAGTGAATGAGTGAACGGGAAAGTGAATGAGTGAGCGGGAAAGTGAATGAGTGAGCGGGAGAGTGAATGAGCGGGAGAGTGAATGAATGAGCGGAAGAGTGAATGTGTGAGCGTGCGAGTGAGTGAGTGTGTGTGTGTGTGTGTGTGAGAGAGAGAGAGAGAGAGAGAGAGAGAGAGAGAGAGAGAGAGAGAGAGAGAGAGAGAGAGAGAGAGAGAGAGAGAGAGAGAGAGAGAGAGAGCATCACTATTTTTACGTCACATACATTTTATGTACACATTTTTCTCCATGTTTAACATTTTTATGAGACTGCTCATGACAAGTGTCAGTGTATATGTGTGAGTAAAGTGTGAGAGTTTCTTCATACTAGTTTCAATACTAACGTGAGACATTTTGTATGTGTCTAGATGTGAGGAAGTGTGAGTGTATGTGGAGGATATGTGTGAGTGTGGGGATATGTGTGGGTAGTGGGTGTGTGGGTGGGGGGGGTGTGGGTGGGGGTATGCGTTTGGATGGGTTGGGGTGTGTTGGTTTTGGTGGGTAGTGGTATTTGTGGGTGTTGGTGGGATGTGTGGATGGATGTGTGGGGGTGAAAGTAGGGGTGTTGGAATGGGTGTGGGGGATGGGTGTATGGGTGGAGGATATGTGTATGGGACGGATGCAGGGGATGTGTGTTTATGTGGGTGGAGATGTGTGGACGGTTTGAGGAAGTATGTGTAGGAGGCGGGGTTGTGTGGGTAGGGGATTGTGTTGGGTGGATTGGGGATGCAAGGGTGGGTGGGGAGAAGTGTATGGTGTGTGGGTTTGAGATATTTGTGCGGTGTGTTGGTGGGGGATGTGTGAATGATGTGTGGGTGGAGGGTATGTTTGTGGAGGTATGGGTGGAGGATAGTGTGTGGTGTGGGGGATGTGTGTGATGGGTGCGGGGAATGTGCGTATGAATGGGGTATATGTATGGGTGAGTAGGGGATTGTGGTGGTTGGGGGAAGTATGTGGGGGAGTGTTGGTGGGAGATGTGTGTGTTTGGATGGGGAATGTGTGGGTGGGGGTGTGTGAGTGAGTGGCTTAGGGATGTGTAAGTGGGTGAGGGAGTTGTATGTGTCGGGGTGGGATGTGTGAGTGGGTGGAGGATGTGTGTGGGGTAGGGGTATTGTGATCGAGAGATGTTTGGTTGGGGGGGGGGGGGGTGTGGGTGCGTAGTGGAGAATGTATGCGTGAGTGAGTGTGTGTTGGTGGACGGGTAGGGAATGCGTGTGTGGGTGGGGAGAGGTGTGTGGTGTGTTGGTTGGGGATATTGTGTGGGTGAGGTATGTGTGTGTGGGTGGGGGATTTTGTGTTTTGTTTTGTTTTTGTGTTGTGTGAGTGGGGGTATGTGGGGTGGATGGGTAAGGGTATCTGTGTGGGTGTGGGTGTGGGTGGGAATATTGTGTGGTATCTGGGTGGGGGATATGTGTGTGGTGTGTAAATGGGGATGTGTTGGTGAGGGATATGTGTGTGTGTGGTGCGTGGGTTGGGAATAGTGCATGATAGGAGGTGTATGTGATGTGCGGGTGGGGGATTAGGTTAAGGCATGTGTGGGTGGGTGGAAGTTGTATGTGTGGGTGGTGGGGTGTGTGTTAGTGGATTGGGGATGTATGGGTGGTTAGAGAGATGTGTGTGTGTGGGGTGGGGGTAGGGACATGTCAGTTGGTGGGGATGTGTGTGTATGGTTTGGGAATGTGTGAGTGGATGTGCGATGTGTGGGTTGGTGGGGGATTGTGTGCATGGGTGGGGAATATGTTGTCGATGGAGATGTGGCTGGGGGATGGGTGGTTTGAGGTGTGGGTGGGGAGAGGATGTGTGGGGTAGTATGTGTATGTGGATGGGCGTAGGATGTGTGGGTTGGTGGGGGAATGTTTGTGGGTGGCGAGTGTGTTTTGGTTGGGGGATCAGGTGAGGGCAGTGTGTGTGGGTGGGGGATGTGCGGGAGGGGGATGGATCGGTTGGTGGGGTATGTATGTGTCCCTTGGTGTGCGTGTGTGTCGGTAGGTGGGGGTGTGTATGTGTCCCTTGGTGCGCGTGTGTGTGGGTAGGTGGGGGTGTTGTGTGGGTGGGGTGATGTATGGATAGGTGGGAGATGGGCTTCATAACATGGTAATTAGCCTTGTTTATGTTTACAACATTCATTTCACAATGTTTATTTTATCTTCCTATGTAAATGTATAATGCTCTTGATGAATGAAAGACGAGTGATTGGAAGGGCCGAATGTAAGACGGGCCTGCGCGCCCAATTTGTGACCCTAATAAAGTTGATTTGATTTTATTTGATTTGATTTGTCTCCACGAGAAGTTTAACGTGTTGACATATCTGTCTCCGGGAGGAGTGTAACGTGTTGACATATCTGTCTCCATGAGAAGTTTAACGTGTTGATATATCTGTCTCCAGGAGAAGTTTAACGTGTTGACATATCTGTCTCCAGGAGGAGTTTAACAAACTGAGAGATGAGGTCAAGCGAAAGACTGAGGACTTGTTGGACGCCAACAGCCGGCTGAACGACAGCAACACTCTTGTCCACCAAGTCCAGCTGCAACACTTCCAGGCCAGCCAACAACTGCTCAATGCTGAAAACGAGGTCAGTTCTGCGTGCTGCGATTCCCCTGATATTGTTGGCATGAGGGAAGTGATGCACTTAACACGGGGAATATTCTGATGTTCCTGTCTTCCTTTGTCTATATCTTCCTCTGTCTCAATTTTACTCTGTATCTGTCTTCCTCTGCCTCCATTTCAGCCGTCCACCTACATCTTTCCCCATCTTCCTCTGTCTCTGCTTCTTCTGTCACTGTTTTCCTCTGTCTTCCCCTCTTTCTGTCTTCCTCTGTCTCAGTCTTCCTCTGTCTCTGTCTTCCTCTGTTCCTGTCTTCCTCTTTTAGTATCCTCCTCTGTCCTTGTCTTCATCTTTCTCTGCCTTCCTCTGCTTCTGTCTTACTCTGTCTTCCTCTATCTATGTCTTCCTCTGTCTTCCTCTGTCTCTGTCTTCCTCTGTCTTCCTCTGTCTTCCTCTGTCTTCCTCTGCTTCTGTCTTCCTCTGTCTTCCTCTGTCTTCCTCTATATATGTCTTCCTCTGTCTCTGTCTTCCTCTGTCTCTGTCTTCCTCTGTCTTCCTCTATATATGTCTTCCTCTGTCTCTGTCTTCCTCTGTCTCTGTCTTCCTCTGTCTCTGTCTTCCTCTATATATGTCTTCCTCTGTCTCTGTCTTCCTCTGTCTCTGTCTTCCTCTATCTCTGTCTTCCTCTATATATGTCTTCCTCTGTCTCTGTCTTCCTCTATATATGTCTTCCTCTGTCTCTGTCTTCCTCTGTCTCTGTCTTCCTCTATATATGTCTTCCTCTGTCTCTGTCTTCCTCTGTTTCTGTCTTCCTCGGTCTTCCACTGTCTTACCCTATGTCTTCCTCTGTCTCTGTACTCCTCTATCTCTGTCTTCCACTGTCTCTGTATTCTCCTTTCTCTGTATTCCCCTGTCTCTGTCTTCCTCTGTCTATGTCTTCCTCTGTCTCTGTCTTCCTCTGTCTCTGTATTCCTCTATCTCTGTCTTTCACTGTCTCTGTATTCCCCTGTCTCTGTCTTCCTCTGTCTCTGTATTCCTCTATCTCTGTCTTCCACTGTCTCTGTATTCCCCTGTCTCTGTATTCCACTGTCTCTGTATTCCACTGTCTCTGTATTCCTCTGTCTCTGTCTCCCTCTGTCTGTGTCTTCCTCTATATATGTCTTCCTCTGTCTCTGTCTTCATCTGTCTCTGTCTTCCTCTGTCTCTGTCTTCCTCTGTCTCTGTCTTTATCTATACATGTCTTCCTCTGTCTCTGTCTTCCTCTATATATGTCTTCCTCTGTCTATCTTCCTCTGTTTCTGTCTTCCTCGGTCTTCCCCTATGTCTTCCTCTATCTCTGTCTTCCACTGTCTCTGTATTCCCCTGTCTCTGTATTCCGCTGTCTATGTATTCCTCTGTCTTCCTATGTCTCTGTATTCCTCTGTTTCTGTTTTCCTTTGTCTTCCTCTGTTTCTGTCTTCCTCTGTTTCTGTCTTCCTCTGTATTCCTCTGTCTCTGTCTTCCTCTGTCTCTGTATTCCTCTGTCTTCTCCTGTTTCTGTTTTCCTCTATCTTCCTCTGTTTCTGTCTACCTCTGTTTCTGTCTTCCTCTGTTTCTGTCTTCCTCTGTTTCTGTCTTCCTCTGTTTCTGTCTTCCTCTGTCTCTGTATTCCTCTGTTTCTGTCTTCCTCTGTCTCTGTATTCCTCTGTCTTCTCCTGTTTCTGTTTTCCTCTATCTTCCTCTGTTTCTGTTTTCCTCTATCTTCCTCTGTTTCTGTCTTCCTCTTTCTCTGTCTTCCTCTGTCTTCCTCTGCCTATGTCTTCCGTAGTTTCTGTCTTCCTCTATCTCTGTCTTCCTCTGTTTCTGTCTTCCTCTGTTTCTGTCTTTCTCTGTATTCCTCTGTCTCTGTATTCCTCTGTCTTCCCCTGTTTCTGTTTTCCTCTATCTTCCTCTGTTTCTGTCTTCCTCTGTTTCTGTATTCCTTTGACTTCCACTGACTTCCTCTGTCTCTGATCTCAATACGGATTACCTTCCCCCTTAATAATTGAGATAATAATAATAATAACAAAACCCTAGTATAACAGCCAATCCCCTTTTTGTAGGCCAGTATATTCCACATGGCTAATAATAAGTGTCAGACCATTATCCAATATTACTGTGTCGTGTAGTTTTGATGTTCGCATTTTGCCCATGCCTTTATAATGCATATCTTTTATATTGTTGCTGTTCTTTGTTAGCCTTGAATGATGTGTGAATGAAATAATGTATGAACGAGAGTGATAGAAGGGCAGAATGTTAGACGGGATTGCGTGCCCAATTCTTAACCCTTTGAAAATAAAGTTTGTTCGTTCGTTCGTTCGTTCTGTATTCCTCTATCTCTGTCTCTGTGCATGTGTTGATGGGCGGGTGGGTGATGTGTGGGTGTGAGTGGTTGATAGATGAGTACGTGAGTGGGTGGATGTGTGTGAGAGATGAGTGTATTTGGTGGGGGATGTGTGTGTTTGTGGGAAGATGTGTGTGAGCGGCGGATGTGTGTGGTGGGGTATATGTGGGTGGTGGGGTGTGTGTGGGTGGGAGGTGTGTGTTTTTGGGTGTTTATGGGTGGGGGATATGTGTGGGCAGGTGGTTAGGTGTGTTTATGGGTGGGGATGTGTGTATACGTGGGGGATGTGTAGTTGAGAGGTGGCGGATATTGGGTGGGTGAGTGGGTGTAGGTTGGCTGATGTGTGTGTGGGTGGGTGGGGAAAATTGTGAGGAAATTCATCTGTGTCTGTCTTCCTCTGTCTCTGCTTAACACTGTCTCTACTTTCCTCTGTCTCTGCTTAACTCTGTCTCTGTCTTCATCTGCCTCTATTTCAGTTTTCCACCTACTTCTGTCTCTGTCTTCATCTGCCTCTATTTCAGTTTTCCACCTACTTCTGTCTCTGTCTTCATCTATCTCTGTCTTCATCTATTTCTGTCTTCCTCTGTCTCTGTATTCCTCTGTCCCTGTTTCAGCTTTCCACCCACATCTGTCTCTGCCTTCAACGAGACATGGATACAACGAGACACAGACAAAACGTGACACAGATAAACATAACTGAAACTGACATAATACACAATGAGAAACAGACATAATGAGACTCAGACACAACGAGACACAGACACAACGAGAAACATATATTCTAATCTATATCTAGTGTCAGAGTCCATGTATCATACATGGTTGTTCTACTATATATCCAGTGTCAGAGTCCATGTATCATATATGGTTGTTATACTATATATCCAGTGTGAGTCCATGTATCATACACGGTTGTTCTACTATATATCCAGTGATAGCGTCCATGTATCATATATGGTTGTTCTACTATATATCCAGTGGCAGAGTCCATGTATCATACACGGTTGTTCTACTATATATCCAGTGATAGCGTCCATGTATCATATATGGTTGTTCTATTATATATCCAGTGGCAGAGTCCATGTATCATATATGGTTGTTCTATTATATATCCAGTGGCAGAGTCCATGTATCATATATGGTTGTTATACTATATATCCAGTGTCTGAGTCCATGTATCATATAGGGTTGTTCTACTATATATCCAGTGTCAGAGTCCATGTATCATATATGGTTGTTCTACTATATATCCAGTGTCAGAGTCCATGTATCATATATGGTTGTTCTACTATATATCCAGTGTGAGTCCATGTATCATACACGGTTGTTCTACTATATATCCAGTGATAGCGTCCATGTATCATATATGGTTGTTCTACTATATATCCAGTGTCAGAGTCCATGTATCATACACGGTTGTTCTACTATATATCCAGTGGCAGAGTCCATGTATCATATATGGTTGTTCTACTATATATCCAGTGTCAGAGTCCATGTATCATATATGGTTGTTCTACTATATATCCAG
Source organism: Cepaea hortensis (assembly GCA_963921405.1). Taxonomy (NCBI): domain Eukaryota; kingdom Metazoa; phylum Mollusca; class Gastropoda; order Stylommatophora; family Helicidae; genus Cepaea; species Cepaea hortensis. The sequence goes on from OY992877.1 coordinate 220,204,561, forward strand.
TGTCAGAGTCCATGTATCATATATGGTTGTTCTACTATATATCCAGTGTCAGAGTCCATGTATCATATATGGTTGTTCTACTATATATCCAGTGATAGCGTCCATGTATCATATATGGTTGTTCTACTATATATCCATTTTCAGAGTCCATGTATCATATATAGTTGTTCTACTATATATCCAGTGATAGCGTCCATGTATCATATATGGTTGTTCTACTATATATCCATTGTCAGAGTCCATGTATCATACACGGTTGTTCTACAATATATCCAGTGGCAGAGTCCATGTATCATATATGGTTGTTCTACTATATATCCAGTGTCAGAGTCCATGTATCATATATGGTTGTTCTACTATATATCCAGTGTCAGAGTCCATGTATCATATATGGTTGTTCTACTATATATCCAGTGATAGCGTCCATGTATCATATATGGTTGTTCTACTATATATCCATTGTCAGAGTCCATGTATCATATATGGTTGTTCTACTATATATCCAGTGATAGCGTCCATGTATCATATATGGTTGTTCTACTATATATCCAGTGTCAGAGTCCATGTATCATATATGGTTGTTCTACTATATATCCAGTGTCAGAGTCCATGTATCATATATGGTTGTTCTACTATATATCCAGTGATAGCGTCCATGTATCATATATGGTTGTTCTACTATATATCCATTGTCAGAGTCCATGTATCATACACGGTTGTTCTACTATATATCCAGTGGCAGAGTCCATGTATCATATATGGTTGTTCTACTATATATCCAGTGGCAGAGTCCATGTATCATATATGGTTGTTCTACTATATATCCAGTGGCAGAGTCCATGTATCATATATGGTTGTTCTACTATATATCCAGTGGCAGAGTCCATGTATCATATATGGTTGTTCTACTATATATCCAGTGTCAGAGTCCATGTATCATACATGGTTGTTCTACTATATATCCAGTGTCAGAGTCCATGTATCATATATGGTTGTTCTACTATATATCCAGTGGCAGAGTCCATGTATCATATATGGTTGTTCTACTATATATCCAGTGGCAGAGTCCATGTATCATATATGGTTGTTCTACTATATATCCAGTGTCAGAGTCCATGTATCATATATGGTTGTTCTACTATATATCCAGTGTCAGAGTCCATGTATCATATATGGTTGTTCTACTATATATCCAGTGGCAGAGTCCATGTATCATATATGGTTGTTCTACTATATATCCAGTGTCAGAGTCCATGTATCATATATGGTTGTTCTACTATATATCCAGTGTCAGAGTCCATGTATCATATATGGTTGTTCTACTATATATCCAGTGGCAGAGTCCATGTATCATATATGGTTGTTCTACTATATATCCAGTGTCAGAGTCCATGTATCATATATGGTTGTTCTACTATATATCCAGTGGCAGAGTCCATGTATCATATATGGTTGTTCTACTATATATCCAGTGGCAGAGTCCATGTATCATACACGGTTGTTCTACTATATATCCAGTTGCAGAGTCCATGTATCATATATGGTTGTTCTACTATATATCCAGTGTCAGAGTCCATGTATCATATATGGTTGTTCTACTATATATCCAGTGGCAGAGTCCATGTATCATATATGGTTGTTCTACTATATATCCAGTGGCAGAGTCCATGTATCATATATGGTTGTTCTACTATATATCCAGTGGCAGAGTCCATGTATCATATATGGTTGTTCTACTATATATCCATTTACAGCGTCCATGTATCATACACGGTTGTTCTACTATATATCCAGTGGCAGAGTCCATGTATCATACATGGTTGTTCTACTATATATCCAGTGGCAGAGTCCATAAATCATATATGGTTGTTCTACTATATATCCAGTGGCAGAGTCCATGTATCATATATGGTTGTTCTACTATATATCCAGTGTCAGAGTCCATGTATCATATATGGTTGTTCTACTATATATCCATTTACAGCGTCCATGTATCATACACGGTTGTTCTACTATATATCCAGTGGCAGAGTCCATGTATCATATATGGTTGTTCTACTATATATCCAGTGTCAGAGTCCATGTATCATATATGGTTGTTCTACTATATATCCAGTGTCAGAGTCCATGTATCATATATGGTTGTTCTACTATATATCCAGTGGCAGAGTCCATGTATCATATATGGTTGTTCTACTATATATCCAGTGGCAGAGTCCATGTATCATATATGGTTGTTCTACTATATATCCAGTGTCAGAGTCCATGTATCATATATGGTTGTTCTACTATATATCCAGTGTCAGAGTCCATGTATCATATATGGTTGTTCTACTATATATCCAGTGGCAGAGTCCATGTATCATACTTGGTTGTTCTACTATATATCCAGTGGCAGAGTCCATGTATCATATATGGTTGTTCTACTATATATCCAGTGGCAGAGTCCATGTATCATACATGGTTGTTCTACTATATATCCAGTGGCAGAGTCCATGTATCATATATGGTTGTTCTACTATATATCCAGTGTCAGAGTCCATGTATCATATATGGTTGTTCTACTATATATCCAGTGTCAGAGTCCATGTATCATATATGGTTGTTCTACTATATATCCAGTGTCAGAGTCCATGTATCATATATGGTTGTTCTACTATATATCCAGTGGCAGAGTCCATGTATCATATATGGTTGATCTACTATATATCCAGTGGCAGAGTCCATGTATCATATATGGTTGATCTACTATATATCCAGTGGCAGAGTCCATGTATCATATATGGTTGTTCTACTATATATCCAGTGTCAGAGTCCATGTATCATATATGGTTGTTCTACTATATATCCAGTGTCAGAGTCCATGTATCATATATGGTTGTTCTACTATATATCCAGTGGCAGAGTCCATGTATCATACATGGTTGTTCTACTATATATCCAGTGGCAGAGTCCATGTATCACACACTGTTGTTCTACTATATATCCATTTACAGCGTCCATGTATCATACACGGTTGTTCTACTATATATCCAGTGGCAGAGTCCTTGTATCATACATGGTTGTTCTACTATATATCCAGTGTCAGAGTCCATGTGTCATACATGGTTGTTCTACTATATATCCAGTGTCAGAGTCCATGTATCATACACGGTTGTTCTACTATATATCCAAGGACAGTTAGCGTCCATTTAACATGCAATTGGCATTATGGCGGCGGCATTATGCACAGTGTACCTATGCGGGCTGTTAGATTGTCGAGATTCCTGTCTGTTCCACTTTTCACACTTGGCAGTGAGGAGCATTTTGTGTGATATTCTGGCTCAGGAACTGAACATAATTGGGACGGCCCGTTTCCGAGAAGTTAGAACCGCGACTAACTAACTTAACATGGACGGTTGTTCTACAATCCGGTCCATCCCGGTCGGTAACTGTAGCTTTCAAATAATTAAGTTGTCTAGTACGTCCTCTAGTCTATATTTGATTCTTCTCCTTCCGTGAGCGGCAAACATTACTATGTGTGTTTATTTATGTTACTGTTCTACATCTGGCATGTATCACATGTCTACATCACATTTTGTTCACGTCACATTCAAGTGTCACTAATTGTCTCTGACAGATCACTATGTTGAAGAGAGAACGAGCCGTTCTCAAAAATCAACTGAAAGACCGCATCTACAGACTGGAGCTCGCTGAGAGCAAGGCCGGAGACTGTGAGGTTACATATGCAGACATGCAGGAACAAATGGCAAAGGTCGGTTTAAATGTCAAAGGTCGGTTGAAATGTCAAAGTTTAAGCTTACAGGTGTCTTCCTGCTTCTGTTACTGGACACTGCTGACGGCTGCAGTCACGGCTGCCAGGTTTTGGCAGGACTTTTGAAGTCTGAAGTCAGCTGCAGTCACGGCTGCCAGCTCTAGGCAGGGTTACTGAAGACAGCTGCCACTGTTCTGTGATGTTCTCTCGTTGATCCCGAAAGGTGACACCGGGACAGACCCTCACGGAAACAGGAGACACTGACAGTTTTCAGCCCAGGCTGTTGTGAGACCTGATCCTTGACAAGTGATCTCAGAAGTTTGACCCAACACGATACGACTGGAGTCACGAGAACACGGTTATAACTGAGAGATGTTTGAGAGAACATCCACTAGGCTCTCAGAGATGTGTGAGACAACATCCACTAGGTTCTTAGAGATGTGTGAGAGAACATCCGCTAGGCTCTCAGAGATGTGTGAGAGAACATTATCTAGGCTCTCAGAGGTGTGTGAGAGAACATCATCTAGGCTCTCAGAGATATGTGAGAGAACATTATCTAGGCTATCAGAGATGTGTGAGAGAACATTATCTAGGCTCTCAGAGATGTGTGAGAGAACATTATCTAGGCTCTCAGAGATGTGTGAGAGAACATTATCTAGGCTCTCAGAGATGTGTGAGAGAACATTAGCTAGGCTCTCAGATGTGTGAGACAACATCCGCTAGGCTCTTAGAGATGTGTAAGAGAATATCATCTAGGCTCTCAGAGATGTGTGAGAGAACATTAGCTAGGCTCTCAGAGATTTGTTTGAGAACATCATCTAGGCTCTCAGAGGTGTGTGAAAGAACATTAGCTAGGATATTAGAGGTGTGTGAGAGAACATCATCTAGGCTCTCAGAGGTGTGTAAGAGAACATCATCTATTCTCTCAGAGATGCGTGAGAGAACTTCCACTAGGCTGTCGACAGGTGTTATGTGAATGTAATGATTGCTGTGTGCGACAGTAATGATGTGAATGTAATGATTGCTGTATGCTGTCAGGTGTGGTGTGAATGTAGTGATTGCTGTGTGCCGTAGCTGAGGTGTGAATTTAATGATTGCTGTGTGCGACAGTGGTGATGTGAATGTAATGATTGCTATATGCTATCAGTGTGGTGTGAATATAATGATTGCTTTGTGCCGACAGTTGAGATGTGAATGTAATGATTGCTGTGTGTGTGCCGACTGTTGTGATGTGAATATAATGATTACTGTGTGCCGACAGTTGTGATGTGAATGTAATGATTGCTGTGTGTGTGCCGACTGTTGTGATGTGAATATAATTATTACAGTGTGCCGACAGTTGTGATGTGAATGTAATGATTGCCCTGTGCCGACTGTTGTGATGTGAATGTAATGATTGCCGTGTGCCCACAGCTCTTCCGCTCGGAGAACAACCTCCAGGAGCATCTGATGACGGTGGAGCTGAGGGAGAACCAGACCAGACAGGCTCACCAACAACTGGAGGAGAAACACGCCACCTTGCGGGCCAGACACGAGAAAATGCGGGTCATCATGAAGATGAGAGAACAGGAACTCATTGAATGTTTCGCAGGTGAGTGTTACCATGACAACTGAATGTGTCGCAGGTGAGTGTTTCCATGACAACTATGTGTGTGTCATATGTCCGTACAGGAACTCATTGTTCATGTGGTGCACAGGGAGTGACAACTGGGTGAGTCATATGTCTTGTACAGGGAGTGACAACTGGGTGAGTCATATGTCTTGTACAGGGAGTGACAACTAGGTGAGTCATATGTCCGATATATGGAGTGACAACTGGGTGTGTCATATGTCCGATACAGGAAGTGAAACTGGGTGAGTCATATGTCCAATACAGAAAGTGACAACTGGGTGTGACATATATCTTGTACATGGAAGTCACAAGAGGGTGTGTCATATGTTTTGTACATGGAGTGACAACTGGATGTGTCATATATCCGTTTCAGGGAGGTGACAACTGCGTCTGACATATGTCCAATAAATGAAGTGACAATTGGGTGTGTCATATGTCTTGTACAGGGAAGTGACAACTGGATATGTCATGAGTCTGGTGATTGGCCAGAGAACTGTGTTCCATGTGTCCGGTCATTGGTCTTAGAACTGTGTTCCATGTGTCCGTTAATTGGACTGAGCACTGTGTTCCATGTATCCAGTCATTGGTCTGAGAACTGTAACATATGTCCAGTCATTGGTCTGAGAACTGTAACATGTGTCCAGTCATTGGTCTGAGAACTGTAACATGTGTCCAGTCATTGGTCTGAGAACTGTAACATGTGTCCAGTCATTGGTCTGAGAACTGTAACATGTGTCCGATCATTGGTCTGAAGGGAGTCTCTGTGGCGAAGTGGTCAAGCCGTTTGATTCGTGCTCCGAAGGTTGTGGGTTCGATTCCGGGCCGCACCCTTCGGTTTATTAGTTAAATGTTTCGGAGACTCCTGTGGGTCGTCGCTAAAAGCTACCGAGTTCGTGCTTTGTGCGACGCTTTCCGTGCTGCGGAAAGAGACCGAGCCATATGGGATAACACCCGGTGCAATGAAGTCGACCCTGTCGACTTTTAAGCGACTTTTTATTGGTCTGAGAACTGTAACTGTAACTTGTGTCCGGTCATTGGTCTGATAACTCTAACATGTGTCCGGTCATTGGTCTGTGAACTGTAACTTGTGTCCGGTCATTGGTCTGAGAACTGTAATATGTGTCACTGTAATATGTGTCCGGTCATTGGTCTGAGAACTGTAACATGTGTCCGGTCATTGGTCTGAGAACTGTAACATGTGTCCGGTCATTGGTCTGAGAACTGTAACATGTGTCCGGTCATTGGTCTGAGAACTGTAACATGTGTCCGGTCATTGGTCTTAGAACTGTAACACGTGTCCGGTCATTGTTATGAGAACTATGTGTTCCATGTGTCCGGTCATTGGTCTGAGAACTGTGTGTGCCATGTTCTCGGTAGAATGACCTGACATTTTGGTGTGTTCTATGTCCGGTCATGGAGTCAGACAACATTGCCTCATACAAATTATGGGACAAGACGGGGAACGCTGTATCACTGACGTCAGACCTGACAGAGACTGGACTCCTTGCCCGCGCCAGTGGTTGACCTGACAGAGACTGGACTCCTTGCCCGCGCCAGTGGTTGACCTGATAGAGACTGGACTCCTTGCCCGCGCCAGTGGTTGACCTGATAGAGACTGGACTCCTTGCCCGCGCCAGTGGTTGACCTGACATTCTGGACTCATTGCCCGCGCCAGTGGTTGACCTGACATTCTGGACTCCTTGCCCGCGCCAGTGGTTGACATG